>JANAVB010010600.1:13425777-13907914 GCA_029216955.1 Iris pallida
AATTGGAGAAAAAATTATACGAATAACCAAACGGTTTTTCAGATTTTCATTCCCAAAGCCTATTGTATAGAAGGTAGGCATAGCCTTTAAGGCCAATAACTATTTACGTGTTGTTAAAGTAGCGAGTTTTTCGGTAAGTTCAGTAACTGAAGTGAGCGGCGAAGGTTGGAAGAGATAGACAGTCCAACTTATTCCATGCTAGATTTGAACATTTCACTTCCTATCACCCACTTGCATGAAATTGTGCAGACCCTAACACTGTGTTTGGTTTTGTAAAAAGTGAGGGAGAGGAAAAGAAAATGAAAGTGTTCGTGTAAAAATGGGATCCCATTTACATAGGATCAACTTTCATCTTCCTTCCCTTACCCTCACTTTCTTAGTGACCAAACACATCCTTCCCTTTACCCTGATTTTCTAAGCAACCAAAGGCAGCCAAAAGGCCGAGAGGAAATTAGGGTTAGGTTAGGGTTACTTAGGACTACAATAGCACAATCATGAGTTGAAATCATCTAGAGATAGAGATATGGAAAAAAAATAAGTAAAAATCCCAAATAAGGCCTTAGCCATCACCATCATCATCATAAGGAAAAGTTCAGGGTATTTAGTCGCAAATTAGCGAAGGAAAAAAAAAATAGAGGCTCAAATTCTTCAATCCATCATCACCGACAATGTGGAGAGGGAACCATCGTCCTCTTCATTCCTCCTTCGAAAAAGTCATCATCACCCAAAAAAAAATCCTGTTTTTTAGATGAAGGATGGGATTAAAGAGATCCCGTACAAATTGCTTTCATAGTAAAGCAGTATATTATAGTCACTAGTACCATCATTAATGGTCGTTGTATCCTCAAGCAGTAGAGAGCAAGAAGAAGAAACATCAGCATCATGTCACGACCAAGATTTTTTGCCCCACCAAAATAAATATCAAACTAAGGAGTTGAAGTGGAAGAGTCTAGAATTTTTCAGAATATGTAGAAACCTCGGCTTCCCACAGTTTTAGACTCTTCCTATCATGAAAATGTTTTATGTAAGTATCTAGAAGTTTCTTGATCTAGAAATTTCTTGTGAAGCTATAAAGGGGGGGACCTCATTTGTTCCCCACCACACAAAAAGTTGTAAATCTCTCTCTAGTATAGTGAAGTTTCCAACATTCCAATCTCTCTCTTTTGCTCACGTTTTCTCATTCTCGCTTTAGCGATCTAGCTAGCGTTTGGGGAAGGCTTGCACAGGTCTTCGAGGAAGAAGTTTGTGCGCCGCACAAATCAAGGTGTAGACGAAAACACTGTCCGTGACAACAAGCAACAAAGGCTCATATTCAACTTTGATCCATCTCTCGCCTCTGTTCTGCTCTCTTCCCCCTTGCTAAAAGAATGGGCGCAGTGGCTGCCTCGCCATTCAAGGAGGAAAACTGGAACTTGAATTGATGCAATGAAAAGGGCCACTATGCATTTTACCACTAGATGCACAAGTCATGAACCGGCATAGGCCAGAACTTGAATTGATGCCATCAAAAGGGATAGAAAGACTTGAACTTGAATTGATGCAATGAAAAGGGATACAACTCGAATTGATGCCATGGAAAGGGATGCAGTATTTGCTAATATGACAGAGGAAATCACATCTAGCATAGGAACAGAAGATATGAGCTAATGTAGCCAACACCAAAAAATGGATAAATATGCGAATAACTTTCGATTGATATCAATTTGCTGGAACAAAGTTGAAAATGTTGAAAAATCACAAAATAAACTTGGTATAAAACTTGAATAACACAGAAGATAATAACAATGCACAAGAATTGCACAAAATAAGTAAATGAAATAAATATATGGATACCTTTTGTTTTGAACGAAGCAGAGTATTTCTTAACAGTTGAAAAGGGGTACAACTCAAATTGATGTCATGGAAAGGGATGCGGTATTTGCTAATATGACAGGAAATCGCATCTAACATAGGAACAGAAGATATGAGCTTTTGTAGCCAACACCAGAAAATGGATAAATATGTGTTCAACTTTCGATTGATATCAATTTGCTGGAACAAAGATGAAAATGTTGAAAAATCACAAAATTAACTTAGTATAAAACTTGAATAACACAAGATAATAACAATGCACAAGAATTGCACATAATAAGTAAATGAAATAAATATATGGATACCTTTTATTTTGAACGGGGCGTAGTATTTCTTAACAGTTTCACATCCAAATCAACTTAGTTGATCCAAAAATGCCGAGCCGCGGGAGTACTCAGCACCTTCACGTGTCAAACTCACGAGCTAATGAGCCGAGCTTCTTGTAGCTCGGCTAGTTAAGGTAATTGAGATCATTCTCATTATCAAGCTCAGGTCATTAATGGAATCGAGTCGAACCGAATCATGCTTTTATCGAGCCGAGTCAAGTCGAGCTTGCAAGCTTCTCTGTTCATTTGCAGCCCTACCCTGTGCTATCTTTCCCATGCTAACAAATAGCTGCAGTGTCTGCCTCGTCATCAGCATGAGGTGAAAGAGTTACTCAGACTAACATGACACAGTACTGAGTTCAAATCATCATATATGTAGAGAGAGAGAGAGAGGAGAAACAAAAGAAAAGGCGGCAGCAGCAGATGCTCGGATCAGTGATCCGTCACCAGATCTCATTACCACGTCTCCTCTGCTTTGCTCTCTTTTCCCTGCTAATGGCTGCCTTGCACAAGCTTTAACTGAGAGCTTGCAGTCTCTTACAACACCGTGCTTGGTGACGAGCGCACGACCAGCTCCACAACACACACCGGGCTTCATGACGAGCGTACGACCAGCTCCACAACAGAAAAAGTTGTTGAACTTGGAACGACCTTTTTACAACTCTTGAAACACCAAAAGATTCTAAATCAACTCTGATAGTACTGGCTTTTGGCTAAGAGATGTATAGATATGATTTGAAAGTCTTAGATCGTTTGAAAACACTTGAGTAGTAGAGAAGAGAGAATGAAGAATGAATGAGTGAATTGAAATGAAAAGTTCTTCCCTATTTATAGGTGTTTTCTCGAACCGAACTCGGACAGAGTTCGGACAGAGTTCGGATGCAAATATCTCGCAAAGAGACGTTGCTCGCTGATTTAGAGGCAACAGAAGTTTGAATCATTTTTGACCGAACTCGGTCAGAGTTCGGACCGAACTTGGGCCGAACTCGGTTACGAGTTCTGTCAGGAGATATTTGAAAATCATTTGTAAAAATAGTTTTTAAAATATGTTTTTGGTTATTTGTAAAATTATTTGTAAAGGCTATTTTCAAAATATGTTTTTGAAATGTTTTGTAAATGAAATACGAAAGGTAAATAGGTAGGCTTTTGGAATGTGGACAGTTTTAACCCTAAGCCAGTATTACCAAAACTGATTTTACAAAAGAAATCCTAGACTCAATAAAATATAAAATATAGAATAAAATGAGAAATGAGTCTTCTGAAGATTTGATGATGTTGACGCTTTGTTTGATGCAGTACATCGTCCGTTGAATTTGATTTCATGTATCCTGAAATGATTAGCAGCATTTTCTATATTTTGTGTATTGACTTAAGTGTATGTTGATTATCGAAATCGGGTGTGACCATGGAATGGGCCAACATATAGGATCCGGTATAGTCCCCTCTTGGGCACCAGTGACCAAGCACATAACGTTCAATAACATCAGTGGCCAACTGAGTGGATAATCATATCCGTATCTCCAGCGGAGCTTCCGGATTACAAGAAAAAGTATAATAGAAGTCCATACGTCAGGTATTGTTCTCCCCACCCAATGCCTAATATCGTCATCTCCATAACCAATAAAAACCTCTAATAACTGCCAAGTCTTCTCGTATGCAATTCTATTGGCAGTTATTTCTATCCGTCGCACGCTCAGTACGTATCGGTGGCCAGCCGACTACGCGGGTACGTGTCCTACATGTGACTCACAACACGTGATAAAGCAAATGTCAAGGCCGTATGAGATATACCAATACCTCATCATCAATGGGTGGTCACTAGGCTAAGTCTATGCAAGAGTAATAAACAAAAGCAAGAAAACGATCGATAGAGTCGCTTGCACCCAAGTGTGACTTGGACGCACAATTTTATAATAATAACAACAATAAAAAGGCTGAAGATAAATAACTGAAAATAAGAATATGTAAATCACAGAGGAGGTGGCAAGGTATCTTGCCTGGCAGTGCGGAAATAGCAACTCCAAGCAATCAGTCACGTCAGCAATAAACCTCAAAGTCCACGAACGGCTCCGGATGCTGAAACAAACATCAAGAATGTTTCCGGTGTAAAATATATATCTAGAAAATTCCTGTCTAAAAGTCCAATTCTGGAACAGGGGTAAAATCATAATTTTGGGTCAAAACGATGTCCGATGTTGGACTCGTTTTGCACCAAAGCACGTGCCAATGTCTACAGTCTCTAAAGTCGTCAAACTACATATCTATGGATCCTATTTGAGGAGATGAACCCAACGGTATGTCCAATTTTGGATTCAATGAGCCGTGCATAATTTTGCCTGTTGGATCGGGTCGTGGGTCCGCCAAATTGGCGTTCCTATCAACCTTCTCAGAATCGGACCAAACTTGTCATACATGACCAGAATTTCGATCCGGTCTTGCTGGCATAAGTTTTGTCTCGATACGACGAACGTATACGAAGTTATGGTCAAGTTTACAAAAGGTCGATACGGGGGTATCTCGACGGATACGCTATGATTTCTTCGCGTACACGTAACGAAATCGAGTTCCGTCATTTCCCACATGTCGGCAACATCTATACGCGCCTTTCAATGCGTATAGTGAGCGACCATATCGCCCGGTTTGTCGGGACGCACGTCGTATCGCAAAAATTTCTAAGTTTTTAATATTTTTAACCAGTTTTTCATCTAATTTTAATGACAGATATAATCTTGCATAGTAATCAATATGTAAAACTAAAAGCTGTGTTTTAATCTCGATTATATTAACTTTAACTGTATAAAGTTGGTTTCGAATTACGTACTGGTTTGGTCGATATCGTCCTTCCAAGTTGTGGGTTGGGACTGCCAAGCATAGTTCAGTTAACATGGTTTTTCCTCGATTTCTCGAGTATTTTTCTATCGATTCTAACTTGATTTGATTTACTAGATTCGAGGATTAAAGATGGTTATATGGTCACTTGATAGGATTTAACGAATCGAAAAACGATTGAGTATTAATGATGAAATCGTTGTTTGAAGTTGTGTACCTTGTAGTCGAACACATGGGGGTTGGCCCAGATCGCGGTCGGCCTGGGGTGGCTGGCGGCGATCAACGACGGCTGCAGGCGATCGACGGGGCGCACAGGGTTTAGGGTCGTGCTGGAGTCGATCCTCGGGGTGGGAGCAAAGGTTCGATGCAACTTCTCGATGAATTTCTAGGGTTCAGTTTTTAAGTATTTGTTTTTATAATGTATTTGAATTCCAATCGAGATTCAGATTGGAATGATAGGATTTAGTTCGATTCAAGGCTAGATAGGAGTCTAGCGGGGGAGAATCTCGTTAGGATCGTATTGCAATTTATTTGAATGGATTTGGTTCTAGATTTGGTGAGTTTCGAATTTTTGAAACTCAAGAGACTTAGTCTCTTACGCGAGTTTGGGCGAGATTTTGCTCGGGTTGGGGGAGAACGGGAACAGTGCAAGCACTGTTCCAACAGAGTGTTGTTCTTTTTCTTTTTGCTTTTATATATATATATATATATATATATATATATATATATATATATATATATATATATATATATATAAACTAAATAAACTAATAAATTAGTATACTAACTATTACAAAATTAAGCTTCCAAAATACATTAAATAAATATGGGGGTTTATAAATTATAATTAATTCTTATTATGTTCGTATATCGGAATTCGTGCATCGAAACTGAGGTCAGTCGATTCCAGTGATCTCATATCGTTGAAATTAATAAGGTGACTATGTGGATCTCCAAGATAAGATTGTTAACCTTGTGGTTGATCATCTTGTCTCGATTCGTGTGTCGTAGGTTTCATTGTACGAATAACGAGGTACAAACTTGATATTTCAAACCTACAACTTGCAATTCATATTATTAACAAATAATAATTATAGAGACTAGTGTGACCTAGTTCTAGGCGATATAATTAACAAGTATCTTAGATAACATAAGGTAATATGCGACTAGAACGATCCAAGCTCTCTAGGTAGAAATTATTAGTCATGCGTGGATTTTAGTGTGTGATATATATTTGTTTGTGATTTGGGTTGATAGATATTTACATGGAATATGGTTCATTGGCTCATGGATAGTGGGTTAGCCTTTGGTACTGTAGTCTCAGCACAGATTGGACCATCTCCAGGCAAGTATACTTTTTTTTGATTTATAGTATTGACATTCTTGTATTTTCTATCAGTCATTTACTTGGATATGCTCCTACATGATTCACCTGATCTCATCTGTATATTTACATGATTATACATGCTGACACATAGACATGATACATGGATTCACATTGCATGGCATATAGGAGACTCGGTTATGATCTTGGGATGTTTACTCGATGATGGATTTTTCTGTGTACATGTTGACTGGACTTCGGGACTTACGATTTACTAGAGTCAGACTGGACGTGTCGTGGATGCGACACAGACAGTATCATCGGGTGGGGAGGACAGTTACTAGACGGAGGGGCTACTATATGTTGTTGATAGTAAGAGGTTCGGCGAGCCCCACTGCGCGAGGATCTTATGTTCGGAGAGTCCATTCGTCGAACGTTGTCTTCAAGTACATTTCATACAGACTAGATCATTACAAAAATATTGCAACGGACAAATTTGTCGCTAAATATGCCTTTTTCGTCGCTATATAAATTTACCGACGGTTTACCGACGAAAGTAGTACGTCGATAGGTTTATTATCGCTATTAAAATTCGTCGCTAATCCATCGCTATATTGATAAGACACCAATGGATTTGCTGACAAATTTTAGCGACGGATTAGCAACGTATATTATCCGTCGGCAAATGCTGCGACATCTTAGCGACGGAATAGTAACAAACTTTTGTGAGCCACAATTACAAATTCTCAGAAGCTTAGCGACGAAAATTTCTATCGCTTTGGGTATCAGACAACACGTTAGCGTCGGAAATTTCTGTTGGTAGGAAGTCGCTAAGATGCAAAAATTTCGTCGGTGGGAGTTGCTAGTTCATCGCTAGCCTGCAAATTTTTCAGAAATACGTTGCTATTCCGTCGCTGAGCTTCTCATTATTGCCAGAATAATTGGTTCTTGTTTTGCTCAAACCTATATATATATATATATATATATATATATATATATATATATATATATATATATATATATATATATATATATATATATATATTGTATGTATGTTTGTATGTATGTTAGGTAATTAGGTTAGTATAACTTAGTGTACATACATACATAGGTTGTATATATATGCTAAGTTATATAGAGGCTCTATTTATATATGTATGTAGATATATATTTGTACCTATATATAGCTTATATATAAACTAAGTGGTATATATATATATATATATATATATATATATATATATATATATATATATATATATATATATATATATATATATACTAAGGAAGAGAAGATGGGGTATAGATTATGGTATTAAAGTGCAAATTACCCCCAAAAATCTCAGAATCGGCCTATAGATCAATCATCACTCACATTGTGCAGATGATCCCCGTTCTCTTTATCTTTTGCCCCGTCACCAGATGAGGGAAGAAAAGGCAAAAAGGCAGAAAACAAGTTTGGGTGGGAAGGAATTTGAGTTTAGCCACCACATGACGATCATCTTTGTCATCTAGAATAGTTCAGGATATTTAGTTGCAAATTCGCAAACAAAGAATGGAAGAAGAGGCTCTGATTCCACTTTGATACATCACCACTCACTATGTGGAGATGGTTCCCATTTTCTTCATCCTCCTATAGAATGGCTCAACAGAGGTGCCTCGTCAACGGAAGGAGGAATAGGTAGAGAAAATTTTGGGGGTCAGGGTTTACTCATCATCATCGCCTCTTCCCAAAATTTAATCCGAAGTAATAAGAGGAAAAAAAAAATCATATTGGACATGGAGGGATGAAGAAGATGGGTACCAAAACACGTACCTGATTTCTCTCTCTCAAAGGCCTCAGAGAAGATAAATGCTTAACCCTAGTCACAAGTTCAGCATTCCGAAATAATTCAGCGAGGTCTAAAAGTTCGTTGATCGGGAAAATCCAAAAATAGGGCATTAGTTCGGAAATATTAGCCCCCCAAAAAGTAGTGGTAAAGTGAATACAGGGCATAATTCGAGGTATTAAAGTGAAAATTAGCTCCCCAAAAAATTCTCATTTCTCAGATTCAGCCTATCACTCGATCATCATCCACATTGTGGAGATGATCGCCATTCTCTCCATCTTCGCTTCTAACAAATGGCTGCAATAAAATGATGCCTCGCCATCGGAAGAGAAGGTGGGGAGAAAGTTTGAGGCTCGAATTTAACCACCACCACCATCATCATCATAAGAAAAGTAGTGAGAAGAGGCTCAGAATCGACTTTCATCCATCACAGTGATGAGAGACAATACCATTACCAATTTCTCATCCGTACCACTCTCAGTCTAGAATAGCATAATGCTGAGTTCAAATCACCATCACCATAGCCTAAAAGCAGCAAATAGAGAAGAAAAGAAAGAATGAAAGGAGAGGTTCAGATTCGGCTTGTCCATCATCGCACACAATATGGAGATAGACCCCATTCTCTTCATCTCTCCTTCCAATAAATGGCTGCAATGGAGCTGCCTCGCCATCGGGAGGAGGTAATGCCAAATCATCATCACCATTTTTTTTCTTTTTCTTTTTCTTTTTTTTTCCCTTTTTTCCCCTTTCCCTTTTTCTTTTCCTTTTTCGTAGAACAATAACCACATCATCATATCGTCAAAGCAATAGAGGGCAAAAAGAAGAACAACAGCAGCACTTTTGAATTATAAATAATTAAATAAACTTTGGACCAGGAACAAATCAAGTATTCTACAAAAAATTGGGACCGGAACCAAATTTCCTCCGAAAAGATGCTACAGCAACAGAACATGCTCAGATTCTGCTTTCATCTGAATACCACCTCTCCTCTGCTCGATTCTAGTTCCCCTCTAACTAATGGCTGCATTGTGTGCCTCGCCATTGGCGAAGGAAGAGAATCAGAGAAGAAATTGAAGTATTTCCATTTAATATGGTTTTCCAGATTTGCAGTTTCCGAAAAGCCCAACTTAATTTGCAAAGTGCTGAATATCTCTGAGGTTTTCAAGATTGATGAAGCTATTGTAGCCCAAAAAATCCTTGAGCAATCAACATTCATATTGTGTTGATCCCAATTCTCTTCATTTTCCATTTTAACGAATGGCTGCAAAAATATTTTTAAAAATACCTCACCATTGGAAGAGGGTGGATAAGGCACAGAGGAAATTGGGGGCTTGAATTTAACCACTACCACCACCATCATCATAGGGAAAAGTTCACGAACTAATATTTAATTTGGGTGTTTGTGGAAAAATAGTTATTTCCATGGAAAATTATATTTTCCTATGGGCTGGGGACAGTTTCATTTTCTACCATTTGGTAGGAAAATATGGAAAAAGATAGTTTTTTGGAAAATAATTTCATGCAAAATATACGATATCAAACACTACAATTGGTGGAAATTTTGTGATGGAAATATTCTACATGGAAAAAAAAAATCCAATCAAACACAACATTAGTTGCAAATTAGCGAAGAGGCTCAGATTCGGCTTCAGTCCATGATCACTCACAATGTGGAGATGGACCCCCATTCTCTTCATTCCCCCTTCCAACAAATGGCTGCAACAGAGCTGCCTCGCCATTAGGAGGAAATTCCAGCCAAATCATCATCACCATTGTTTTCTTTTTCTTTTCCTTTTCCTTCTCCTTCTCCTTCTCCTTCTCCTTTTCCTTCTCCAATCGGAGAAGAAATTAAAGTAGTTCTATTTAAATGGACAACCAAACGGTTTGCCAGATTTGCACTTCCCGAAAAGTCCAACTTAATTTGCATAGTGCCGAATATCTGAGGTTTTCCAGATTGATCAAGTTATTGTAGCCCCAAAAAAACCTATTGAGAAATCAACATTCATATTGTGTTGACCCCAATTTTCTTCATTATCCCTTCTAACGAATGGCTGCAAAAATATTAAAAAAACTACCTCGCCATTGGAAGAGGGTCGACAAGGCAGAGAGGAAATTAGGGGCTTGAATTCACTACCTCCACCACCATCATCATAGGGAAAAATTCATGATATTTAGTTGCAAATTAGCAAGAAGAGGCTCAGATTGGGCTTCTATCCATTATCACTCACAATATCGGAGAGATACCCCATTCACTTCATCCCTCCTTCCAACAAATGGCTGCAACGGAGCTGCCTCGCCATCGGGAGGAGGAAATCCCAGCCAAATCATCATCACCATTCTTTTTCTTTTTCTTTTTCTTTTTCCTTTTCTTTTCGACAAAGGATGGGATTAACAAGGTTCAAAGTATCTGTATCGTAATCAGTATCAGGCCATCCCTATAAGTATCAGGATCAGTGGTATCGGCAGTATCGGAGGTTTCAAATCGGAGTATCGGATTTTTTCGGATCAGAAAACAAATAATTATTAATAAATTATTAACATTTTAGAAAATATGTTTTATACATTTAGGCATAGCTTTAATATTTTCAGTGATGTTTCTTAATAGTTTTGAAATTAAATGTAGTAGTCACCCTTACCAATTGATTTGCATACGATAGTTTTCTTTTCTTTTACATGCTTTGATAACCTTTCTATGCTTTTATACCCTTGCTGATTTGTCTTTTTTGTTTCAATTTTCTTTGCCAAATTGACCGAAAAAGAGACCCCCAACGTCGGTATCGGTCAGTATCGGGTATCGGTCGGTATCGGATCGGGACATGCCAAGCCGTATCGGTATCGGCTATATCGGATCGGTATCGGCCGATACTGCGAACTATGGGGATTAAAGAGATCTAATAAAAGTGCATTCATATAACAATAACCACATCAGCATATCCTCAAAGCAATAGAGGGCAAAAAGAAGAACAGCAGCAGCAGCAGTTTTGAATTATAAATAAATAAATAAAATAAACTTTGGACCAGGACCAAATCAAATATTTTACAAAAAACAGAACAAGCTCAGATTCTGCTTTCAGCTGAATACCACCTCTCCTCTCCTCTGCTCGATTCTAATTCCCCTGATAACTAACGGCTGCACTTTATGCCTCAGCCATTGGCGGAGGAAGAGAATGGGAGAAGAAACTAAAGTATTTCCATTTAAATGGACAACCAAATGGTTTTAAAATATTTGTGGTTCCGAAAAGTCCAACTTAATTTGCAAAGTACCGAATATCTGAGGTATTCCGGATTGATCAAGTTATTGTAGCCCAAAAAAAAACTATTGAGCAATCAACATTCATATTGTGTTGATCCCAATTATCTTCATTTTCCCTTTTAACGAATGGCTGCAAAATATTAAAAAAAATATAATACCTCGCCATTGGAAGAGGGTAGAAAAGACAGGAAATTGGGGGCTTGAATTTAACCATTACCACCACCATCAACATCATCCTAGGGAAAGGTTCACGAACTTATATTTAATTTGGGTGTTTGATTGTCATTATTTTCCACGGAAAATAGTTATTTTCTATAAAAAATAATACTTTCCTATGGGCTGGACCAGTTTCATTTTCCACTATTTTAGAAGAAAATGTGGAAAATGATAGTTTTTTGGAAAATAATTCCATGGAAATATAAGCAACCAAACACTACTAATGGTGGAAATTTTGTGATGGAAATACTTTTTATTGAATAAAGGCCCAATCAAACACAGCATTAGTTTCAAATTAGCAACAAAAGGCTCAGATTCGGCTTCAATCCATGATCAATCACAATGTGGAGATGGATCCCATTATCTTCATCCCTCCTTCCAACAAATGGCTGCAACGGAGCTGCCTCGCCATCGGAAGGAGAAAATCCGAGCCAAATCATCATCACCATTTTTTTTCTTTTTCTAGACAAAGGATGGGATTACAAAGATCTAATACAAGTGCATTCATAGAAGAATATATTATATTTATTAGTACCACCACATCATCATATCCTCCAAGCAATAGAGGGCAAGAAGAAGAAGAAAAAAAGCAGCAGCAGCAGTTTTTGAATTATAATAAATAAATAAACTTTGGACGAGGACCAAATCAAGTATTGTACAAAGAAATGGGGACTTGAACCAAATTCCCTCCGAAAAGATGCTACAGCAACAGAACTAGCTCAGATTCTGCTTTCATCTGAATACCACCTCTCCTCGATTCTAATTCCCTTATAACTAATGGCTGCACTGAGTACCTCGCCATTGGCCGAAGAAGAGAATCGGAGAAGAAATTAAAGTATTTCCATTTAAATGGACAACTAAATGGTTTTCCAGATTTACAGTTCCCGAAAACTTCAACTTAATTTGCAAAGTGCTGAGGTTTTCCAGATTGATCAAGTTATTGTAGCCCAAAAAAAACCTATTGAACAATCAACATTCATATTGTGTTGATCCCAATTCTCTTCATTTTCCCTTTTAACAAATGGCTGCAAAAATATGTTCAAAAAAAACCTAGCCATTGGAAGAGGGTAGATAAGGCACAGAGGAAATTGGGGGCTTGAATTGATGGATTGTATCTCGTTTCCGGTTGAGCGCTCAAAAGGGAGGTGACATTGGAGTTGGTAATTTAGTCCCACATCGGAAAGGAGATGGGATAATGAGGTGTAGATAATTGATATTGGTTCAGGTCTTACATGAGAATTTCATTTTAAGACACTGGGCCAACTCCGATTCGGGTCGCACCGCGTTCCTCATTCACAATGTGGAGATGGACCCATTCACTTCATCCCTCCTACCAACAAATGGCTGCAACAGAACTGCCTCGCCATTGGAAGGAGAAAATCCCAGCCAAACCATCATCACCATATTTTCATTTCTTTTTTGAGACAAAGAATGGGATTAACGAGATCCCATGCAAATTGTTTTCATAGTAAAGCAATATATTATAGAAAGTAGTACCATCCATCATCATAGCCTCGAAGCAGTAAGAAGAGGAAGAAGAAGAAGAAACAACAGCAGCAGCAGCAGCAGCACAGGATCAGATTCAGCTCTGGTACAATACCACGAGCAACGATCTCAAGCTCCTCCCCCCACCCTTCTAAAAGAATGGCTGCCTCGCCATTGGTGGAGGAAGAAATTAGGGTTAGGGCTACGCAGTCTAGAGCAGGAGGACAGGGACCAATTAAAAGGGACATTCTTGGCACCTCAAGTTTTACTTGAGGGCAGACCAATTTTTTTCAATTTATCTACAAGTTTGTCATTCCAAATTTTTATTTGAGGACACCAACATATTTGGATTTGGACTGCCAACTTTGGGTTTGGACTACCAACAAAGTTGACAGTCGTAACATAAAGTAAGACTGTCAACATTGTTGCAGTCTTAATATAAAGTATGACTGTCAGCTTTGTCGACAATTCTACTTTATGTTAGGACTGTCAACTTCGTTGGCAGTCCTAAAGGGGGGTTGGACAGCTCGAAGTAAAATCAGGGCCGCCGTAAGTAAAAATTATATCAAGTTGGGTTGTCCTGAAGTAAGGACTGTTATGGAGTAAAATATGGAGTGCTTATAGTATTTGCCAATTAAAAATGAGAGTTTAGTTCAACTCTTGAAGGTATGTTAGGATTGAAAATTGTGGAAAGTAAAACTTAAGGCCCCCTTGTAGGGGTGCAAATCAGGTGGGCTAAATTCGAGTCCGACCGGATAAACCAGTTAATGGGTAAACATACCCGAGCTCTGATTCGGGTTTGGGTTAAAATATTTGAACCCATCAAAAATCGGGTTGAACTCGAGTTCATGTGTCGGGTTACCCAAAGAACCCGTAACCTGACATACATATAATTTGTATATATTTTTATATATACAATGTTTCGTACTCCTTAAATAAATAGCGTAAACCTTAAATTTCTCCGTCCAAAATATTCAACTCCTTATCCTAAATCTCATTTCAGTTTCTACTTTGTAATGATTAAGGCTTGATTGTTATTTGATTGTGTGTTTAATATTAATCATATTTGAAGTTACTTTAAATATTACATCTATTGGGCACGTGCAGAAGCGTTTGCCAACCCACCTGATCAAAACCAACCCCTGTCTAACGGACACCAAATACAAGATGAAGACAAGTATATGGCGGTGACATACGTCAACTGGACAAATCCCAACCTTTAATAACTCAGATGAAATTACAAGATTGACATAACTCACGTTGAACACTTTGCCCTAATAGGTTCACCCCCCTAAGAAGAAAACAGAAGATTACAATTGAGATCACTCACCAACCCGTAGCTACCTCCCTAACTGAAGTTGACGACTCCTAGATTAGATCTTCTTCTTCCTTCTATCTTGGATGGCCAAGTCCTAAGAGCAAAGTACGGACTTTCTCTTAGACTTTCTTGTGAACAATCACCCCGAATCTCTACTTTGTGCTTTGTGCTTATATTTTGTGCCTACACCATCACCCGATATATATAGGAAGAGAAAATCCTATTTTAGGTCATAATATAATTTCTTAATTAGGAAGCCCTCAAATAAGAATCATATTACACCTAAAATAGTCCATCAATTATCCTATTTTAGATCATAATAGGATTTCCTAAAATAAGAATCATATTATATCTAAAATAGCACAACACCAATTATGGACATCCAAATCTAATCTAATCTAATCAAATCCAATATGTAATTAGATTTAGATTCCACAAGTATGTTGTTACCAAATCCAGACTGGACTCCAACAATGTCCCCCCCAAGTTTGATGAGAGAGTATTGACCACACGGGTGCTCAAGTGGACTCCATGCATGTCGTCCCACGATAGTATTCCTGCTCCACCATGCCACTGGTCTCTGATCTCCCGAGTTGTTTTGCATATTCTTTGTCTCCAGCTCCTCGATCATCACGTCGACGCTAGCTGCCATGCGTAGCACCTCCTGCACCACTGGGATCCTGCCAATATCAATGACACGACCAAGACCGAAGTCCTGACGATCAGCCTCACCGTACGTCTTGCGCAAGAGAGATTGAACCTAGATTGCAATACGAAGTTAGTCCCCGACACAACACCAAAAATACAGAGTTTTAAGGGTAGAGTATTAAAACATATATAAACTGCAACAGAAATATGAAAAAGTAAAAAGAAGAAACCTGCATGTCACGTTCAAAATTTTGAATCCTTTAATTTGAATGTCCTTTTCCTACTGCAATTTTCTTAAGAACAAAGAAAAGAGGGAAAAAATCGTCATGCAACAAATTCAAGAACAATTGTGAAGCATTAAAAAAAGACTAGTTATTTTAAATAAAAGAGGGGTAGACACGGTTGGGTACAACCAGTGCCCGCCATGATTGTGTGTCCCTTCTTCTCTATTCTCTTCAATTCACAACTTCACAACCCCCTGCCTTCCATGGCAGCCCTTCCCAAACTTCTCCTCCGACACACACTTGGTCACAATGGGCAGCAGTCATGGCTGCCCTTCTTCCCTCTCTTATGTTCACACCCTCAATCAGGGACGGCCCTGGCCCAGAGGCAGGCTCAGCAACGGCTCAGGGCCCAAAGACTAAAGGGGCACCAACATAGGCGTATCTATAATAGAACAATGATGTACTATATTGGGAACACGGTGTGACCTGAACCGGAGTTAACTTGACCAATGAGGTGTGATATTAAATTGGGTACATATGCCTTAAAAGAGAATTCACATGTAAGACCTGAACCAATTCCAATTATCTACACCTTACGATCCCAACTCCTACCCGATATGGGACTAAATTACCAACACCATTGTCACCTCCTTTGAGGGCTCAATCGGAAATGAGATACAATCCAACAATCTCCACGTTAGCTCATTTTCTAGCAGAATAACCTTAGGACCCTTGCTACATTTGTCCGTTTCCGCTAGCCGAACAACCTTAGCACCCTTGCTACCTTTTTGTTTGTTTCCGCCAGCCGAACAACCATAGCACTCATGCTACCTTTTATTTGTTCCCGCCAGCCGAGCACCCAGGAGATCCAACATATTGTCATCTCGATCCATTCGATCACAAAACCAAACCGACACGTTCATCCACATCACCATTGTGTGCCAACCAGAACGTCTTGCTCCACCTTTGATGCGTCAAACCCACATTTGAAGACAATCCGTATAGTTGCATATGCTCCTAACTCCACCTTGAGAAGATAGCCCGTGCATCAAGTGTATACGCATAAACGTTCAGCACCATCTGTCTCGAACCAATTAGAGCCGCCCAAATCAGCCCTATAACAATGAGCTCTGATAGCACTTGTTGGGAACGGGGTGTGACACGAACCAGAGTTGGCCCATGAGGTGCGATATTGAATTGGGACCATATGCCTTAAAAGAAAATTCTCATGTAAAGCATGGACCAATTCCAATTATCTACACCTCGTGATCTCACCTCCTACCTGATATGGAAATAAATTACCAACACCATTGTCACCCTCTTTGAGCGCTCAACCGAAAACGAGATACAATCCAACACTACGGGCCACCCTTAACTCAAAAGAGTTGTGGTGTAATGGTTATCATGTTAGACTTGCAGACTAGAGGTCCTTAGTTCAAATATTGGTGGCAACATTTTTTTTTGAATTAGTTTTTTTTTGTCATATCATGTATGGGGGCCTATTAGGGGAATTCGCCTCAAGCTCCCTCGAAAGGTCGACCCTACCCTCCACCCCATCAACTATAGTAAAACCCTTCTGGTATTGTTGTCACCCCAGCCCCTGCTCTAGTGCAGGCCAGGTGGCGTAAAGGGGAATTTCAAAATATTTTTTACTTTGGGTCATTTCAATAGTTTTTAAACAATTTTAATGTCAGAAAAAATAAATTAAGATAAGCTATAGTAGTCTTTCTTCACCATGAACTAACGGCATTTTGAAGAATTTCGACGGCATAGACTCTCTATGTGAAGAAACCGACATCAGGAGGTAAACCTTTAAATATGGCCTACATTAGGGGGGTTTTCCTGTAGTTTACCCTATTTAATACTCATCATCAAGGTCCTGGTAACAAAAACCATACAAGAATATTCATATATAGTGCCACTAAACATTTTACCAATAGATGAATCAGTCAAAACCAGCATAGGCCAAGACCAGAATTAATGCCAAGAAAAGGGATACAGTATTTGCTAATTTAGCCAACACCAAAACTATATGTGTGTGTGTTTGTGTGTGTGTGTGTGTGTATAGTGTGTGTATGTAACTTTTGTTTTGATGACAATTTATTGGAACAAAGATGAAAATGTAATCACGAAACTAACTTGATATAAAACTAGAAAACATCATAAGATACTCATAATTCACAAGAATTGCACATAATAAGCACATGAAATAAATATATGGCTACCTTTTATTTTGAACATCCTAGTATTCCTCTCAGCAAGGATCCTTCTAATATAGCAGGAAGTTTCAGTCACCATTGATCTACACACAAGTAGCCACTAGAAGAAGACAAAAGATAACAAAATAACTCAGCACGACCATGTAAGCAAGTTGCCACTAATAACATGTGGCTATTCAAATTGATTCTCAAATCTCTTAATAAAATTAAAACATTATTGCACGTAACATCATCTTACCATTTCAAATAGTCCAGCAATGTGCTTCCCAAACTATATTCTATACAGCTTACAGAAGGAGATAAGTACATAATAAAAAGCAAGGAATAAAGAATGAACGCAATAACAAAAACGATGTGAAGAGAAACAAAAAATGAAACAATAAAGGGAAAGAGGAAGAAGATGTGATTCACCTTTCATCCACCGTGAGATGATCTCATGAAAACCTCGTCTCTGGCCCTCTCTTTCCCCCACTAACAAATGACTGCTGCGTCGCTATCGTCTCAGAGGCAGGTAAGGTGGAGAAGAAATTAGGGCCAGCATCGAACAACACTAACTTCAGACAAAACAAAGAAGAGAGCCGATACGTTGCCTGTCCCAAGGGCATGAACGTGCTGGCCCGCGGCCACGTGGCGGCCAGCCATTGGCACCCTGGCCTGAGGTGGGCCAAAGCTAGCAGGGGGGAGCCAGTGGCTGGCTGCCACGTCGCTGCGGGCCAGAGCGGTGGCTCCCATGGGGCACGCCAAATATGCTTTTTCCAACAAAGAACTACGTAACTCCATTTTGAAGCTGCCGAAAACAACACTCACAAGAAGGGTCGAAACCAACTTTGATGTATATTCTATCTATTCTATCTACGATATATTGCCAAAAGTTAGGCTTCACCGTGAATTTTTCTTCCAAAAATATCCTTGCATATCTATATTAATTAAAATGGTTCAATAATTTTAACAAGGACAACTTAGTAATTAAGAAGACGTCCTTTGGTCTTCCTAAGTTAATTAAAAGAAGGCTAAAATGCGCGTGCATATATGCTTGTAATATATGACAAAAGCAAAAGAAGAAAATTTGAAGAAGAGGCTCAGATTCACCTTTGATCCATCATATTCTGGAAATTCAATCCGTTTTCTCCTTCCTTCCACCGAAGGGCAACAGTGGAATTGCCTCGTCATCAGAAGAGGGAAGAAGTCAAGGGCATGATTTATGGTCAATCTATCTTAGATTCGTCCTTTATCATAATTGCCTCTTCACCAAATTTGGCTCACTCACACATACACACACTGGGAAAATTATAGGTCACAGGGGAGAGAATGAAACTGTCTCGACCTGAGCGCTTGGCTGCCACTACAAGGCCCATGTAAAGAGCCGAAACCAACTTTGATACTAATATTGTGAACCTTGACATAAACTCAGAGAGGGAGAGTTATATATATATATATATATATATATATATATATATATATATATATATATATATATATATATATATATATATATATATTCAACAACAAAGAGGGAGATCTTTGGCTCGATCCTTGCATAGGCAATAGATCCCTGCTGGAGTCCTTAGGTGAGCATATGGGCAGAGAGGCGGGCAGAGGGCTGAAATGCAAGCTTATCCTCAGAGACGGGACTTGGAGGCCAGAGGACTACCAGTACACAGCACAGTTAGGCGAGGAGATCCGCCAGGTCACTATAGATCCTCACCAGTCAGCTGATTCCTGGAGATAGACCCGCCGGATGCTGATGGAGGTACAGGAGCTTTCCGCTTCAAAAGCTGCTACAACCTGGTACGGACCTCTTACGACAGGATTGCGGACTTTGACTTCATTTAGGAAAAGGGGATAGCACGAAAAATTCAACTTTGTTTCTACAAACTGTTATTAGGCCGGTTGCTGACGAAGGACAAGCTTCTCAGATTTTGGGTGCAGATCTCTGATCCGAAGTGTGTCCTGTGTGGTGTGGAGAACGAATCCATGGGACACCACTTCTTTGAGTGTCCTGTCACTTGGCATATTTGGGCCGAGCAGTGTGAAAGGTCGCTGGGAGGAGACAATGATAGAGATATCCAGGGGATCATCGCCTGGATTAGGGAACGTCGAGGAATAGAACATGGTTGAGCCAAGACAGCCAGAGTCCGCCTTGCAGCGTCGGTCTGGCACGTTTGGCGAGAACGTAACAGGCGTATCTTCGAGGGACTGATAACTCCTCCTGTAGGAATTCTACATAATTTAGAATTCGATGTATCTGTAATGGTCCCTTAACCAGGGTAGGAGAGATGGGAGAATAGTGTACTGTAATACTTTTACTGTGATGTTCGTGGAATAAAATTTACCCTCATTCCAAAAAAAAAAATATTCAACAACAAAAGAAAAAGAAAAGTGGAAGAAGAGGCTCAGATTCGCCTTTGATCCATCATATTCTGGAAATTCAATCCGTTTTCTCCTTCCTTTCACCGAAGGGCTGCAGTGGAACTGCCTCGCCATTGGAAGAGGGAAGAAGTCAAGGACAAGGTTTATCCCTTATCTGAGATACGCCTCTTTATCATCATCGCCTCTTCACCAATGTTGGCTCACTCACACACACGCACACATTGGGAAAATTTTCGAACACAGGGGATAGAATAAAATTGTCTTGACCTAAGCTCTTGGATACCACTTCAAGGCCCATGTGAAGAGCCGAAACCAGCTTTGATACTGATATTGTGAACCTTGACACAAACTCAGAGAGGAGAGCGATATAATATAATATAATATATATATATATATATATATATATATATATATATATATATATATATATATATATATATATATACAACAACAACAAAAGCAAAAGAAGAAAAGTGGAAGAAGAGGCCCAGATTCACCTTTGATCCATCATATTATGAAAATTCAATCAATTTTCTCCTTCCGCCAAAGGGCTGCAGTCGAACTGCCGCGCCAACGGAAGAGATCAAGGGCATGGTTTATGGATTATCCCTTATCTGAGATACGCCTCTTTCTCATCATCGCCTCCTCACCAATGTTGGCTCACCCACACACACACATAGGGATATGATCCCCAATCTCTTCATCTTCCCCTCTAACGAACGGCTGCAAGAAAAATAAAAATATGCCTCGCCATGCATGGTTTGAAGAGTTACAGGATAAGGATCTTATTAGTATTACATAGGACATGGCCCTTAACAGAGCCAAATGGAAGAAGAGGATACCAACAGCCGACCCCAGAAATATGGGACGGAAGAGGAAGTTTGGGGGGCTCGAATTTAACCACCACAACAACTATCGTCATCATAATAAGGAACAGTTCACGATATTTAGTTGCAAAATAAGCGAGAAGAAACTCAGATTCGACTTTGATCCATCATCACCCACAATGGACGTGCAAGCCCCCACTCTTCATCCCTCCTCCTGAAAAGTGGCTGCAACAAAGATGCCTCGCCATCAGGAGGAGGAAGTCCCAACCAAATTAGAGCCAATTAGTGATTCAGCTCAAATTAGAGATAAAAACAAACACCCCCCCAAGATTCAGTTATAATTCGTCACAACAGCTTCGAGGATCACTCCGTCTATACAACCTCGAGAATGTGAAAGATAAGGCAGAGGCCTCCGAGGCATTGCTGAAGGAGAAAAAGCATGTTGACAAGTTGGAGTTACTGTGAAACCCAGTTTCCATATTTTTGATTGTAAATAGAATTTCATATTTTAAATAATAAAACGTTTTTCCAAATTATTATTTTATATTATTATTATTTTTGGTTGAAAAAGAAATTTCGAAATTATTAAAAACTTGGACTTTTGTGTGTTGGACCCAGACCCGCGTTTGAGCCCAAACCCAAACCCGATTCTCTTTCCTAGTTGACGTGGTTTAATTAACAATAAAATTTAATAAATAAAATAATATTTTTCTGTGGTTGAGAACTGGTCCCGAAGGACCAGCGTATTTTACTAGGAGAAATGGTAAACTCTCCCGTAGCTTTCTCCTCAACCACACGTCTCCCAAACGTTCTCATCCATTTTTCCCTTTATTTGTTCCCACCTCCCCCACGTTTTTCCAACAGACCCCAACTCTACTCCTCACTTCTCTCTCTCTCCCTCACGTTCTTATTTCTTTCCAGTGGAGAGGAGTTCCTCACAGAACTCTCCAAAACCCACAAGAGCTCTCTTCTCTCTCTCCCTCTCTTTTCGTGGTGAAACCGACCCCTCCCCGAGGGTTTCCGCCGAGCCCCTCTCCGGCCTAGTCCAGCGCGTCCAGCGCCAGATCCCGCGGCCCGTCCGCCGTTCCCGCGCACCCCGCGCGTCCGGCGACCGCCTCCCGCGGCCGAGCCCTCTCCGGCCGAGATCCGCCCGCCGTTCTCCGCGCACCCCCGCGCCCGGCGTCTCCGGCCAGCATCCGCGGCCGACCCCGCCTCTCCGCGCGACCCTCCCCGGCCAGGTCAGCGCCTCTTCGCGGCCCACTCCGGCGACCCCCGAGCTCCGCGGCTCCTCCCCGCGGCGAGCTCCAGATCCGCGCCCTGCTGTCTCCGCGGCTCCCCGAGCCGCTGTCCAGCGCTGTTCTGTGGATTCCTTGCTGTTCTCGTGGATTTTTCCCGCGGATCGGAACTTCTACCTGCTGCCGACTTTGTTCGGATTCTTTTCCGAGTTTTTCCCGCGGCTCCCCGCCAACGGAAATAGGTAATTTTCGGATAATCAGAGTAGTTCGTCCCTCCCCGTAGAGTCGATGATGAAATCGGTCCCCCGGTTCCCTCCTGGGAATCCGGATAGCTGCGTTTTACATTTTCGATTAGCCGCGTTAGTTATTTTGCCTGTGTTTTACTTGCTGGGTTGGCATTGTTTGGATGGATTATGGATTCCCGGACTTTTCGGGAACTATTCTGTGGGTTGGAAATTATGTTTGTGGTGTTGGAATTATTTGGTGGTTTTCGGTGGATTATTTGGGTTGGAATTATTTGCAGGTATTTATCGGCGCACTTCCCAGTTTTGGGTTTGTCCCGGAATAGAGGAAGTGCTGCCCAAATTTTTACAAATTATATTTCAAACCGGCTTTCGAAAATGATTTCTAAAACCGATTTTCGGGCGACGACCGTACCGGTCTGTGGGCCCCGGCGAAATGCAAACGCACCGGTCCGACCGGACGTTGAGGCATAAACCGAATTTTGAGGAAAAGGACCGAGTCTGAGACTCCTAGTTTTCTTTTATTTATTATTTTATTTTTAGGCTAAATATTATAGTCATTTAAATTCTGCATTTTATTTAATAATTCAGTCATTTTCTTATTTAATGTAAAAGAAAGATGTATCGGGCATAAGCCCACCCTAGGACCAGTAGCTGTGCCCATGTATTTGTGTAGCGTAGTTATTTTCTTTTCTTTTCTGGTGGATGTGATTTGGGTGGATTTTGGATTGATTTCATATTCGTAGTTTAGGACGTAATTTACGGCTTAATTACGAGTTTAGTTTAAAATGAATAAAATAATATTAATTCACGGTTTATCACTAAAAAGAAATTGTACTTTTAATATTACAAAACACAAAGTTTTCCAAATTGTAATTGATTCTCGCGATTTTCCAAATTGTATTTGATTTTCGGGATTTTTCAAATAAACCAATTAACTGGCTCAATCAACGCACGTAGTTTCGACGTAATCGTTAGCTGTAAATTAATACAACATAAAACCTGATTAGGACATGTCTACTAGAGATTGCAACTAGCACACTTAGCCTGGTTATTCAACGGATCTAAGTCGAGTTCTCAACTGTAGGAACTCGAAGATACACCTGACGTTCTTCCTCGGTACCGACTCGTCTTTCCAGTCATTTAAAACAAGGCAAGTTACGATTTGTGTATTCCTGTATTTTATTTAGTAAAGTTAAGATGCATGTTAAACCACACTGCTGGCACGGAACTCTACCGACTGTTACTGTTACTGAATCTGGGACTGGGGGAATAGTGTAGACGTTTATGACCAAAGCCCCTACTGAACTGACTGTGTTAGCTTACCCCTCTCACACACGGGGATAAGCCATATCGTATCGCTAGGATACTACTGATCAACCCAAGCCGGTCATAGACGTTTGCCTATTCAAAACACACTGAACTGTTTTAACTGCTGAAAATCATTATTTCAAACTGTTTATCCTGCACTTTCCAATTACTATTTAAGATATGAGATGCATATTTCGTTCTTGCTCCCTCCTGACTGGAGACAACATTTTAGGTAACACTGAGGATGATGAGCTATATCATAATAGCTATTATGACCCGGTTCTCTACCCTGCGACGATACCGGAGCCGTCTCTGGAGGACGTCGATCCAGGGACTACTGAACCAGATGTTTAGATAGTCTTTCCTTTCTGCATTTTTCTTCTTTATTTGGATCTTGTATATTATTTCAGCATTTCTTTTCCCCAGTTGTACTTCTGAATATTTTATTTAATAAAGTTTCAATTTCCGAATAGAACAGTTGTGACAAATGTACTTGTGTTGTTGTGAATACCTGCAATGGAACAGCTTACTGCCGCCGTCTCACCACGGTGCAGGCTGGGCATGGTCCGGTTCGACCCATTAAATTGGGATCGGGTCGTGACATGTTTTCAGTGGTGGCCCATGCAGGTCAACAACAACAACAACTTAGGAAAACCTATCTAGAAACAATTAGAACACTAGAACATTGATTTGTCACGACATAGGTCCGATTCGTATATAAATAAATATTTTTGCTTGATTATAGACCGGTAGGCTACCTTGCTTATGTGTGCGTCCTAAACCTTCCATAGAATGACCGCTGACCAAATCATGTTGGCGATGAGGTGTTATCTCCGGATCATACCCTATCCCCTCAACCAAGCCCAGGGTCCTTTCCCCCGCGGCTGTTTGACCGTCCCCTTAGTGCACCCAGTGAAGTTTTTCCTACACTGGCGACTCCTACCTCACCTCCAATTGAGTTGCATTTTTCCTGGTGGATTACTCATTTTGTTGCTCCACCAGTACCAGCAATCATCTTCCCAAATGGTTGTTTTATTTCGAGAAATCCTGGAGTTCCAGAAAGCTCAAGTTGAAGCCCAGCAGGAACAGAAGAATATCACGAGAGAAGACATGAAGAACGTCATGATGTAGCCTTAGTTATCCCCAACCAGTTAGAGCAGAACTTTTGTCCTAGGAAGGATACCCCTGAATCTAGAAGATATTGGGTCCCATCGAGTACTCTACTTGCAGTAAGAAGCTTTGGGCTTGTAACTATTGCAAGAGGCCTGGTCATCAGGCCGTTAGTTGCCGCAAGAGATTGGGACAATGTTTGGCATGTGGATCTGCCGAACATCGGGTAAAGGACTGCCCCTTATCTTTCTATCAAACCAGAGCTCATAACCCAGCAACACCTGTTAGGCCACAACCTAGGGACCCTCTCCCTATCCAGCAGACCCTGCCCCTTACAATAAGGCATGATGCATACTCGAGGTTCATAGAGAAGGAAGCAGTTGGAGACTGCTCATACAAGAGCCAGGACCATGAAGAATAGTACCTAGAACCGCAGAATAGCATCATCTTTTGGAAGTTGTAACAGGATGTCCTTAGATCAATCAAAAGTGCTTTTGCTGTAATTCCCCTCATGAATAGAAGTTTTTTTTAGTTGCACTTTATGGCAGATGTTTTTCCTGATAGTCTCCCCGGATTACCCTAGATCTAGACATAGGATTCACCCCTGACCTAGTCCCCGGCTCTTTCCCTAAACACTAAAGGATGTTACAGAGTCAACCCGAGGGTGGCCAAGAAGATGAAGGACCAGATCAATGAAGGCTCTAGGATTTATTTCAGAGTGGAACTTTACCTTAGGGAGTACCTATCTTGTTGGTGCTCCAGAAGGATGAAACAACGGATGTGCATCGATTACCAGACACTAAAAGAACAAGTACTTTCTGTCCGGATCGAGGATCTGTTCGATCTGGTCGTGTGGAGTTAGGGTGTTTCGAAGTTTGACTTAAGATCTGACCACCATCAAATCAAAGTCAGGAAAGAGGACATTTCCAAGACGGCGTTCAAACACCAAGTATGGGTAGTTTTCTGTGGTCAGGACGTTAGACTGACAAATGCTTCTGCTGTGTTCACGAATTTCATGAACAGAGATTTTCATGAGTATTTGAATCGGTTTATCTTCTCCATAGATAACATTCTGATATATTTGAAGACTGAAGAAGAGCATGAAGAACACCTAAGGAAGTTTTGGAAACTTTGAGGAAAGAAATTCTATGGTAAGTTATCTGAATGTGGATTCTTGACAAGGTAGACTTTTGGCCATGTTGTCAAGAGAAGAAATTTCGATGGAAGATAGCTGTTGTCGGAGAGTGGCATACCCCAAGTTCAATTCGGAAGATTTTGAATTTGGCCGGCTACTATCAGAAGCTCGTGAAGGATTTCGCCAAGATTGCTGAGTCAATAACGAAGCTCACTTGGGAGAATGAAGAGTTCATCTGAACGAGAAGTTTGCCAGTCGGCATTGAGGAGCTGAAGAAGAGACTTACCGCTACACTAATCCTTGCGCTACCCGCAGGAACCGGTGGGTTATCAATTTACAGTAATGCCTCTGGAAATAGACTGGGTTGCGTTCTTCAACAACATGGGAAAGTATCGCTTACACATGTAGGCAACTACAGACTCATGAGAAGAATCATCCCACACCTAATTTGAATTTGCTGCAATTATCTTTACTTTGAAACTATGGAAGTATGATTTTTATGGAAAGGGAGTGAAAATATGTACGGACTACAAAAGTCTGAAATATGTCTTCACTCAGAAAGGGCTGAATGTTAGACTAAGAAGCTGGCTGAAGCAGATAAAGGACTTTGATATCAACCTGCAGTACCACCCGGGTAAGGCTAATGTTGTTGCAGATGCACTTAGCCATTACCCAATGGCGATGTTCTTGACCAAGGAGCGCCATTTGCTAGAAGACATGGAGAAACTTGGATTGGAAGTTGTACTGCCCGAGGCGGAAATGAAGAAGCTTGGAAGAGAAGCCATCGTACCAGGAGCTGAACCAACATTGATGCAGTTGCAAGTGCGTTCGAGTCTTATGGACAAGATCAAGGAGACACAATTCCAAGACGAGACGCTTTGCAAGCTCAGAGACCAAGTGCTGGCAGGAACACTGGAAGGATTTTCAATCGCCAGCGACGGAGTATTGAAGAATGGTACGAGGCTGTGCGTACCTACTGGCGAACTGAGGAGCGAGCTGATGCAAGAAGCGCACCAGTCGCAGTACTCTATACACCCTGGAGCCAACAAGATGTACCGGGATATGCGAACTATAGTATGGTGGTACGGAATGAAGAAGGACGTATCCAGGTACGTAGCAAGATGTTTAATTTGTCAGCAAGTTAAAGCCAGTAGGCAGAGACCAACAGGATTATTGCAGCCGCTCGATATTCCGGAGTGGAAATGGGAGCACATCACGATGGATTTCGTATCGGGATTGCCTCGATCCCAAGGAGGGAAGGATGCCATCTGGGTTATAGTGGACCGACTGACTAAGTCGGCACACTTTATTTTCCTTCAGAGTTGGTTTATCCACTAAGAAGTGGGCAGCATTGTACGAGAAGCACATCTACCGGATTCATGGAGTACCGCGGGACGAGCAAGCAGAGAGGTCAATCCAGACGCTTGAAGATGTATTGAGATTTTGCATCTTGGATTTTGGTAGGTCTTGGGAAGACCAAATTGCTTTTGGTGAAGTTTTCTCCTACCAGAGGAACAATCAGTTTTGACGGAGCTGGAAATTGAGGCCAGGTACATCAGGCCATTTGAAGTTTAAGACGAGTTGGAAGTAGCGTACCAGTTAGCTCTACCAGCTAATCTTGAGAGTGTGCAACGTTTTCTACGTCACAGCTCAGACGCTACATTTCGGATCCGAGTCACATTTTGGATAATTCAGAGCTGAAGATTGGACTCAACCTTTCAGAGCCAGAGAAACCAGTTGCAAGCGTAGTCAGAGGTGAGAAGAAGATCAGATTTTGAGCCATCACATAAACTCCTATTTCTTATCTTTTTGTTCTAAATTTGACTAATGCCGCGAAGTTAGCCTAGTTTTGCAAGCTATCTCTTTATCAAGCTTGATCATGACGATATTTTATTGGGTGCACCCACTAATATATTGTCTAATCAGGACCGGTGCATGGTGGTCTGATCAACCTCGTGTACTTTGGTTCGCCTTTGTATTTTTCTGCGTGGATGATATCATAAAACATGTCCCTAAACCGTCTCATCCACGACTGCCTTGGAAATTCTTATGGTTGGACCTGAGTTACGGGCGCAGTACCCGTACATGTTTGTCTTTCCTACCTTACTTTAAATTTCGAGGACGAAATTTTCTAAGGAGGGAAGATTGTGAAACCCAGTTTCCATATTTTTGATTGTAAATAGAATTTCATATTTTAAATAATAAAACGTTTTTCCAAATTATTATTTTATATTATTATTATTTTTGGTTGAAAAAGAAATTTCGAAATTATTAAAAACTTGGACTTTTGTGTGTTGGACCCAGACCCGCGTTTGAGCCCAAACCCAAACCCGATTCTCTTTCCTAGTTGACGTGGTTTAATTAACAATAAAATTTAATAAATAAAATAATATTTTTCTGTGGTTGAGAACTGGTCCCGAAGGACCAGCGTATTTTACTAGGAGAAATGGTAAACTCTCCCGTAGCTTTCTCCTCAACCACACGTCTCCCAAACGTTCTCATCCATTTTTCCCTTTATTTGTTCCCACCTCCCCCACGTTTTTCCAACAGACCCCAACTCTACTCCTCACTTCTCTCTCTCTCCCTCACGTTCTTATTTCTTTCCAGTGGAGAGGAGTTCCTCACAGAACTCTCCAAAACCCACAAGAGCTCTCTTCTCTCTCTCCCTCTCTTTTCGTGGTGAAACCGACCCCTCCCCGAGGGTTTCCGCCGAGCCCCTCTCCGGCCTAGTCCAGCGCGTCCAGCGCCAGATCCCGCGGCCCGTCCGCCGTTCCCGCGCACCCCGCGCGTCCGGCGACCGCCTCCCGCGGCCGAGCCCTCTCCGGCCGAGATCCGCCCGCCGTTCTCCGCGCACCCCCGCGCCCGGCGTCTCCGGCCAGCATCCGCGGCCGACCCCGCCTCTCCGCGCGACCCTCCCCGGCCAGGTCAGCGCCTCTTCGCGGCCCACTCCGGCGACCCCCGAGCTCCGCGGCTCCTCCCCGCGGCGAGCTCCAGATCCGCGCCCTGCTGTCTCCGCGGCTCCCCGAGCCGCTGTCCAGCGCTGTTCTGTGGATTCCTTGCTGTTCTCGTGGATTTTTCCCGCGGATCGGAACTTCTACCTGCTGCCGACTTTGTTCGGATTCTTTCCCGAGTTTTTCCCGCGGCTCCCCGCCAACGGAAATAGGTAATTTTCGGATAATCAGAGTAGTTCGTCCCTCCCCGTAGAGTCGATGATGAAATCGGTCCCCCGGTTCCCTCCTGGGAATCCGGATAGCTGCGTTTTACATTTTCGATTAGCCGCGTTAGTTATTTTGCCTGTGTTTTACTTGCTGGGTTGGCATTGTTTGGATGGATTATGGATTCCCGGACTTTTCGGGAACTATTCTGTGGGTTGGAAATTATGTTTGTGGTGTTGGAATTATTTGGTGGTTTTCGGTGGATTATTTGGGTTGGAATTATTTGCAGGTATTTATCGGCGCACTTCCCAGTTTTGGGTTTGTCCCGGAATAGAGGAAGTGCTGTCCAAATTTTTACAAATTATATTTCAAACCGGCTTTCGAAAATGATTTCTAAAACCGATTTTCGGGCGACGACCGTACCGGTCTGTGGGCCCCGGCGAAATGCAAACGCACCGGTCCGACCGGACGTTGAGGCATAAACCGAATTTTGAGGAAAAGGACCGAGTCTGAGACTCCTAGTTTTCTTTTATTTATTATTTTATTTTTAGGCTAAATATTATAGTCATTTAAATTCTGCATTTTATTTAATAATTCAGTCATTTTCTTATTTAATGTAAAAGAAAGATGTATCGGGCATAAGCCCACCCTAGGACCAGTAGCTGTGCCCATGTATTTGTGTAGCGTAGTTATTTTCTTTTCTTTTCTGGTGGATGTGATTTGGGTGGATTTTGGATTGATTTCATATTCGTAGTTTAGGACGTAATTTACGGCTTAATTACAAGTTTAGTTTAAAATGAATAAAATAATATTAATTCACGGTTTATCACTAAAAAGAAATTGTACTTTTAATATTACAAAACACAAAGTTTTCCAAATTGTAATTGATTCTCGCGATTTTCCAAATTGTATTTGATTTTCGGGATTTTTCAAATAAACCAATTAACTGGCTCAATCAACGCACGTAGTTTCGACGTAATCGTTAGCTGTAAATTAATACAACATAAAACCTGATTAGGACATGTCTACTAGAGATTGCAACTAGCACACTTAGCCTGGTTATTCAACGGATCTAAGTCGAGTTCTCAACTGTAGGAACTCGAAGATACACCTGACGTTCTTCCTCGGTACCGACTCGTCTTTCCAGTCATTTAAAACAAGGCAAGTTACGATTTGTGTATTCCTGTATTTTATTTAGTAAAGTTAAGATGCATGTTAAACCACACTGCTGGCACGGAACTCTACCGACTGTTACTGTTACTGAATCTGGGACTGGGGGAATAGTGTAGACGTTTATGACCAAAGCCCCTACTGAACTGACTGTGTTAGCTTACCCCTCTCACACACGGGGATAAGCCATATCGTATCGCTAGGATACTACTGATCAACCCAAGCCGGTCATAGACGTTTGCCTATTCAAAACACACTGAACTGTTTTAACTGCTGAAAATCATTATTTCAAACTGTTTATCCTGCACTTTCCAATTACTATTTAAGATATGAGATGCATATTTCGTTCTTGCTCCCTCCTGACTGGAGACAACATTTTAGGTAACACTGAGGATGATGAGCTATATCATAATAGCTATTATGACCCGGTTCTCTACCCTGCGACGATACCGGAGCCGTCTCTGGAGGACGTCGATCCAGGGACTACTGAACCAGATGTTTAGATAGTCTTTCCTTTCTGCATTTTTCTTCTTTATTTGGATCTTGTATATTATTTCAGCATTTCTTTTCCCCAGTTGTACTTCTGAATATTTTATTTAATAAAGTTTCAATTTCCGAATAGAACAGTTGTGACAAATGTACTTGTGTTGTTGTGAATACCTGCAATGGAACAGCTTACTGCCGCCGTCTCACCACGGTGCAGGCTGGGCATGGTCCGGTTCGACCCATTAAATTGGGATCGGGTCGTGACAGTTACACTGGGAGCAGTCATCTGAACGAGATGGTAGTATGGACGAGGAAGTACTCCAAGGCCTTCAAGATTCAGTTATAATTCGTCACAACAGCTTCGAGGATCACTCCGTCTATACAACCTCGAGAATGTGAAAGATAAGGCAGAGGCCTCCGAGGCATTGCTGAAGGAGAAAAAGCATGTTGACAAGTTGGAGTTACACTGGGAGCAGTCATCTGAACGAGATGGTAGTATGGACGAGGAAGTACTCCAAGGCCTTCAGCCACCTCCGAATCTCAACTTGCTCAAGCTAGACGGCTACAACGGTGTCCGGCTTCCCAGATGGACACGAAGCGTTGGAAGCCTCTCTTCTTCCGATCTGTATTTTCTTGACTTGGAGCGTCTGCATTCTCTCGAAATTGTGTATTGCCGCAATCTTCAACAAATTCTCTCTCTCCCTCGCATGCTTGGGCGACTTGTTATTGCCGGATGTGCGAATCTCTCCGTGGTGCCCCTTCTCCCTCTTGGTCTGAGAGTGTTAACGGTGCATGGTTGTCCCAATTTGTTGCAATTACAATCCCCCGTCTCCTCTCGTCTTGAAGAGATCGATATCGAGGATTGTGGTGGCGGAGTTGAAACTATGTTGTCCAATATGTCTGAAAATGGCAGCAGCAGCAGCAGCATCCAAGGAGTGGGGTTTGTCGTCCTGAGAAGATTGCGTATTGTGAGATGCTCCTCTATCCACCACGGTGGTGAGAATGAGAAGGAAGTCTGCCTAGATAAGTTACTCATGAGTACCTCTCTCACTGAGCTAAAGCTTACTGAATTGCCATGGCTGACATCCCTCCTACTCGGTCCCAACCTGACAACGCTCGAGTATGTAGGGATTGAGAATTGTAAGAATCTCAGGTCAATCGGGAACTCATTAGTGTCACCATCTCTCAAATACCTTTCTATTACCAACTGTCCTAGGCTGACAGTGCAGCAGCAACCAGATGACCACCGGGGAGGAGTGATCGAGTGTGTAAAGGTTACAGGCTGCCCCGAGCTGACTTGGTTGTGGAATTTGAACTGCTTCACATCCGTCCGTCAATTGTGGGTTATGCGGTGCCCCAGGCTAACATTAATCAAATCAGGAGGAGGAGGAGACGACTCACTGTCGCCAATGCCTCTTCAAGATGTGACTATCGACGATCTCTCTCTGCTCACTGCATTACCCCGGAGAGAATGCCTGAATTCACTCCGGAACTTGGCAATCGAAGAGTCTACTGAGGAGGATAAACCGTTCACTGCCGAGCAAGAGGAGTTGTTCCAACACCACCTAACCTCCCTCGGAGGGCTCGGGTTCTACCACTGTAAGGGACTACCATCCTTGCCTGCCAATCTGGAGAACCTCTCTTCCCTGAGGAGATCTAAAATTCATGATATCTGAGAGAGAATATATATATATATATATATATATATATATATATATATATATAGAGAGAGAGAGAGAGAGAGAGAGAGAGAGAGAGAGAGAAAGAGAGAGGCAGTAGCAAGCCCGAACCAGGCCTTAGATACCAACACCACCACTATCGCCATATGGAGAAGTAACGATATTAAGTTGCAAGAGGGCTCAGATTCAACTTGGATCCATCACCGTCACTAAAATTGTGGTTGATGGAACCCCCATTCTCTTCATCACTCCTGACAAATGGCTGCAACCGAGCTGCCTCGCCATCAGGAGGAAATCCCAGCCAAATCATCATTGCCATTAATTTCCCCACGTTGCATTAGCAGTGAAGCAATATGTCATAGCCTCAAAGAAGTAGAGATGAAAAAGAATAAGACGCAGCAGCAGCAGCAGCAGCAGCAGCAGCAACGGCAGCAAATATACTGCTTTCTTCCCATTGCTAAAAGAATGGCTGCATTGGTTGCCTCACCATTCGCGGAGGAAGAATTAGGCCTCGTTTGGTTCGCAAAAAGGAAAGGAAACCAATTCATGGTATGGAGATGAAAAGTTCAGGGTCTTTAGTAGCAAATCATCGAAGAAAGGACGACAGAAAGAAGAGGTTCAGATGAGGCTTCAATCCATCATCATTCACGATATGGAGATGTATGTAATCCTATTCTCTTCATCCCCTTTCTCACAAATGGCAGCAATGGAATTGCCTCAATGTAATCCCAAACTCTTCATCCCTCCTCCTGACAAATGGCTGCAATGGAATTGCCTCAATGTAATCCCAAACTCTTCATCCCTCCTCCCGACAAATGGCTGCAACGAAGCTGCCTCGCCATCAGTAGGAGGAGGAAATCCCAGCCCAGCCATCAGCAAAATAATCCATCATCATATCATCATTCATGATATGGAATCTCATTCTCCTCATCCCCTTTCTGACAAATGGCTGCAACGGAACTGCCTCGCCAAACCATCATCAGTAAACTCCCCTCCTCCCTCACAACTTCCCTTCACTTAACTCTGCTCATTTTTTTGAGCTTTGCTATGCCTGTAACCAAGAGCTTTGCTATGCCTACAATCAAATGTCCTCTATCTCCTTCCCTCCCAAAGGAATAGCTGCCTCGCCATTGGTGTATTATTTGGGGGGAAGAACAGGCGGAGAATTAGAATCAGTTCGATTACAGAAACTCAAATGCATGTAAGTCCCACGGTTTTTTGTAGCTTGACTTTTAAAAATTAAGAACTCTAGGATTTTTTCTGAAACAAGAATTAGGGTTTACTCATCACAAAATCAACACCCCAGAGAAAGGAAGAGCAACAGAAGCAGCGAGAAGAGCGCTCAGATTTCGATCGAGAGAGAGAGAGAGCTGGACCTTCTTCTGATGATGATGAGTTGCTGCTAGGCTTAGGGTTTGGGGCACAAATTGTGGGAGACTATGACGATGGTGATGATCCCCATCCTTCCTCCCAAACGAATGAATGGCTGCAACGGATCTTTTGCTAGTAATGGTCAACGACCTAAATCGGCTCGAGTACGATCAACGACCCAAATCGGCTCGGCCCGAGCACTCCGGGTTGGGTTCGGCTTTTCGACTCGGTAGCCCGGCAAGACCCGATCCGGCCCGGTTTGACCGCAGGTCCGTCTGGGCCCCATATTTCTCCAACCATGGCAGAATGGCTGTAGTGGCTGCCTCACCATTCGCTGAGGAACAATTATAAGGTTGGGGCTACTCGGTTTAAAGTAGAAGAATATTGAGTTGAAATAATCATCGCCGTCACCAAAGCCTGAAAGTAGCACATGGGGATCATGAACCCCGTGCTCTGTCTCTTTCCTCCAAACGAATGGCTGCATCGGAGCTGCCTCGCCATTGGTAAAGAGAGAGAATAGACGGACAATTCAATTAGGATTTTCCCAGCCAGACCATCATCGCCATTTTATTCAGTAGAACTCCGCTCTCTTCCGCACCATGCGGAGAAATAAATTAGGGTTAGGGTTTGGGGCTACTCGGTCTAAACTAGCACAATGATGAGTTCAAACCATCATCACCTCCACCACCATCATAGCCTAAAAGCAGCAGATGGAGATCTAAAATTCATCATATTTGAGAGAGAGGTTTTTGAAGAAAGGGTACTTCAATTGATAAAAGAATAAGTAGTTACAAGGGTCATGATACACAGCGATCTAATTCACTAATCTCCCATACTAGCTATATCAGTAGAAATATTATTAATAATTCCTCTGATAGACAAAATATGATTATCGAAAATCCGTCTGTTCCTTTCTCTCCAGACATGCCAAACTGTAGATAGAAGCCATTTGCGAGCCCGAATAAACTCACTATTCCTGCGAGTCTTCAGCTCCAGAATCCCTTCGATAATTCCAGTCAGCTCCGGTGCGTTCACACCCTGAACTCCTGCTTCCAGCATGCATAGCCTCCATATTTCTCCCGATACCGAACATTCGAAGAATAGATGGTCCCTCGTCTCGATCCCGCTGCCACATAATGCACAGGTTAAGTCCTGAATTTGAATTCCCATGCGATTCATTCTCGATTTCGTGAGAAGTCGATACCGCACAGCTTTATAGAGGCATAGCTTCATTTTCATGGCGACCTTCTTAGCCCAAACTACCTCCGCCCATGCGACGGAGGATCGCCGAGTACGAACAGCTTCGTAAACTTCTTTAGATATGAATCTGCCGCCTGAGCTTCCCTCTCATTCCCATCTGTCCTCACCGCCCTCCACTTCAATAGTAGTGCTGGAAATCTCATCCGCGAGAAAGTGGAGTATGGCCCGGTTATTTAAGACCCATTCTCCTCCCTGAATCAACACAGCAAGGCTCTCGTCCGCGCCCCCGATTTCGAACACCGGCCAGCCCATAATAAGGCTCTGGTGATTTAACCAGGGGTCGAACCAGAGGTTGGTCGAGCGGCCATCGTGAATGATACGACGGATCTTAGTCTTCAGAGAGCTCCGAAGACGGAGAATATTTTTGAATGTCACAGAATAATTATTGTCAATATTTTGTACCCAAAAATTTTTGTTTTTTGAATACCTGTTCCGAGACCATTGCGCCCATAGTGAATTTCCTTCAAGAAATCTCCACGCTAGTTTATGGAAGGCGACTTCTCGAAGCGTACGTAAGGACCGTAGACCTACTCCTCCTTCCTCTCTCGGTCGAGACAGCTCTTCCCAGCTAATGGTGTGTAACCCGCCTCTCCACACAAAATTAGCGCAAAGTTTCTCAATTTTCTGTATGGTCTTATCTGGAATGTATATAGCTTGCATCCAATAATTGGCAATTGCGTATATTACAGATTGGATAAGTTCGATCCTTCCTCCAAAGGATAACAACTGTGCTTTCCAGCCCTCAAGTTTTGTGTGAATGTATTGAATCAGTCCCTGACATTCCGCATCTCGCACATAATTAACAGAGAGCGGAATTCCCAGATATCTAACCGGCAACTGCCCTTCCTCAATTTGTAACATATGAGACCATTTATCTTTCTCAGGACAGTCTCGGTTAAGAAAGAGTTGGCTCTTATCTTTGTTGAGTGACAATCCTGACATTGCCGCAAACTCTTCAAAAATATTGTTCAGAGAGGTAATCGATCGCTCTGAAGGCTCAATAAATACCAGAAGGTCGTCTGCATAGATAAGATGAGATATCGACGGCTGGACTCGCTTGAGAATAGGAACTATTTGTTTGGTATGCACTGCTCGTGCCATCTGGCAAGTGAAAAACTCCATGACAATCGTAAACAAGTAAGGGGAGAGCGGATCTCCTTGTCTGATGCCTCTCGTACTAGCAAAGTATCCGCATGGCTGCCCTTTAATAAGAATCGAAAATGTCGGAGTTGAGATGCATTCTCCGATCCGGTCCACCCACCATTCGTCAAAGCCCATGCTACGCATCATATGGCAAACGAACTTCCTATTCACCATATCATATGCTTTCCGTAAGTCAAGTTTAATACAACCTCTCCTTCCGCCTCGCTTGTTGAAGTCGCGAACTAACTCATGTGCAAGCAGACAGTTTTCCGAAATGGACCTTCCTTTTATGAAAGCCGATTGGTTCTCCGAAATCAGACCCTGCAAAAGCTCATGCATCCTATTACACATGACCTGAGTAATGATTTTATAGAGGAAATTACAACAAAAAAATAGGCCTGAAATCTGTAAGCTCCGCCGCGTCCTCCTTTTTTGGAATGAGAGTGAGAAAGGTGTGGTTTAATTCTCTCACTAATCTTCCATTTTCAAAGAAGTATTGCACTACTTCTAGCACTTGGTTCTTCAATGCATCCCAATGATGTTTATAGAAGCTGGCATTAAATCCATCCGGTCCAGGGGATTTATTAGGATCTGCTTGTTTGATAATAGCCTCCACTTCCTCCATCGATACTACTCTCCTCAATAACCGGTTGCCTTCTTCCGAAACTAATCGTTTACATATAACAGCAGGAAATTTTTCCAAGTAATCAGTTTGGTTATATAAGGAAGAATAATACCTGACGGCTTCCTCTTTCATGCTTTTGTCATCTGTGGTCGGGGCTCCGTGATTATCCAATATTGGACCCATAGTGTTTCTATGCTGGCGAGCCTTGATGGTAGAATGAAAGAATTTGGAACACCGATCACCGTCTCTGAGCCAAGAGCACTTTGCCTGTTGTTGAAGTCCCAATTCTTCGTAAAATCTGCCTTTGCGAACCTCCTCTTGAAGCCTCAGACCCTTGTCGACGAGCTGGACGTCCATCGGGTTGGATTGGATGAGGCCCTGGGTTTCGTAAAGCTCCTTTTCCAGGGACTCCAGATTTAAATGTGGGCGGTCTCTGTTCCAGGATTTGATCGCCTTCTTAATAAGTTTCAAACGTTGGATAAGGCGGAACTGTGCATTCCCATTGAGGGCTTTGCCTAAACCCGGAGCAGTAGCCTCCGTGTAACCAGGGATAAGGGGCCAAGCGTTGTGATATCGAAACGGACGCCGGCTACTTGGAATAGATGCCTGGAGCCGAACAAGTAGGGGCGAGTGGTCACTCGTCCCACTCGGCAGCCCCTCCACCTTCACATCGGGAAATAATTCCAACCACTTGTTGTTGCATATAGCTCTATCAAGTTGGCACATAACCCGGTTAATGGTCGAGTTGTTACTCCATGTCCAGATGTGACCCGTCCGAGACATGCAAGTTAAGCCCGACGCTACGAGACAGTCTTGGAAGTCCGCGAGAATGGCCGCCGGGACTTGACGACTCCCCAATTTTTCCGCCTCCGTCATCATGGCGTTGAAGTCTCCTCCAATAATGAGCAGAATATTATCAGGGACACGCCCTGCAATCATGATGAGGTCCTTCCAGAGTTGGAATCGTCTACGTCGGTCGTTATGACCATACACCGCTCCCACCTGGATGCGAAGTCCCCCTTTATTAAGGAGGTCCACCACCACCAGCTGATCTGATAAGAAAGTCACCTGTCCTGTCCAGACGCGGGTATCCCACATCATCCAAATCCGAGCCACCCCACTAACAGTAGTGTTGTGAACCGCTTGCCATTGCGCCGGGGTTCGGCTATCCAGTCTATTGCTAGACTTTATTTTGCTCTCAAGTATGGATACAACAGAACTCCTCGTACTCCTCATAAGTTTAGTAATCTCCCTCCAGCGTCCTATAGAATTGCACCCGCGGACGTTCCATGTAAGTATAGTCATGGATTTTATAGGTTGGCGTTGTAGCCTCCCTTCCCGGAAATTCTTGGAATAAATTTTTTTTTTATTTTATTTATTTGGTTTAAATAATGATTTTAGAATATTATAAATTATATATTCATATTTACATGATGGTGACCTACGCTAGAAATAGATGATACTGAAATTTTGGAGATTACTATACAAGTCTATTTATATATAGGAATATATAAAATATAAGGATATTGGTATTTATTGATTTAAAGTATTATAGACTTTGGGAGTTAAGGATATATACATATATATATTTATATATTGATTTGTAATTATATTTATATTTTATTGATATATATACGTGCATGTGTATGTATGTACAAGTATTGTATATGCGCATTTATATATAAATGTATATTATATATTATACGTATAAAAGCGTATATAAATATACGTGAATATGTGTATGTATATATGTATAAATATATATAATAAATAAGTATTTGTGTGTAACTATATATATATATGTGTATATGTGTATTTACATATAATACATATTATATATATGTACATATGAGTGTAAATAAATATATAAAGTATAAATATATATATATGGGTATATACATGCATGTACGTATGTATGTAGGTATGTATGTATATAAACAGTATACATACAAAGATATGTATATATGTTAATATAATTATTTGTATGAATAAGTAGAGGAGCAGTAGAAGCCCAGCCTTACTCCCAAGGCCGGACCCAAACCCAGGGCCCAGCCAAAGCCGAGCCCAACAAATGATAACAGACTTGGCCCACAGGCCGAGTAACCAGCCAATCTTTAGCTGAGCAAACTCAGCCTTCCCGAGCCCATCAAAGATATTGTCCAGGCCCGACCCTTTGTATCAACTGTGTGTTGATATATATATCCGAGTATATATACGAGTTCGAGCGAGAGAGAGCTCGACTACTTCAAACCCTAAACCAGAGCAGCCATCCCCGACCCTGGGTCAACAGCACCCCCACACGCGCGCGGCGCGCCGCCCTGGGCCGCCGCCGGGCCACCGGACCAGCGCGCGCGCGCCGGGACAGCGCGCAACAGTGCGGAACGCACGGCGACAGCAGCACTCCGACCCCGACTTTGAAGGTATCGTCCTCCGTCATCTCATCGCCATTTTCCATACTAATTAGTATTTCGCAAACACAACATATAGGCCTTCGACTACTATAAATTAGTTCTTGACCTAGGCGACCAGATCACTAGAAATCTGGGGTCGAAGTCTCGAGGAAACCCAGTTTTTGAAGAAACGAAAACAGGACATCACCAACCCAGACCAAGTTTTGGAAGAGTAATTGTGGACAGAACAGTTAGGATTTTTGCAAACTATTTGAACACATATTTAGACAACCTATACGGCAGTAAAACCCTTCTTATGGAACCTGATTTCATTGAGTAGGTTAGAAATTATTTGTTTCCAAAGTTTAACAAAAACCCGTTTTCAAAACATTAGAAAATCAATAAAATTGAACCACATGACGTCCGTCCCGCCATTCCGGGCGACGTGGTCGCGCACCGAAAGGATCGAAAGTTGCGTAACGTCTTCGTGGTCGTGTGGGCTTTGACGGAATTCAAATTGGTCGCGTGTGCGCGACGAATTTGATGCGTATCCGTCGAAAATCCCCGTATCGTGCACGTTGCAAATTCTTCAATTACTTTGTGCACGCTCGTCAGATCGAGACGAAACTTGCGCCAACAGGACCGTATCATTTTTCTGGTCCTGCATGCCAAGTTTGGTCCAATTCTGAGATCGTTGACAAAATCACCGTTTTGCGGGCCCCGCGGTTCCACTCAACGGGCGATTTTGTGCACGGCCCGCCGGAATCCAACTTTGGACATACGGTTGGGTTCGTATCGAAAAACTGGATCCGTAGACATGTAGTTTGACGACTTTAGAGACCGTTGACTCTGGCACGCTTTTCGGTGCAAAACGGATCCAACGACGGACATCGTTTTTGCCCAAAATTACCGTTTTGCCCCTGTGTCCAGAATTGGACTTAAGGACAGGCAATCCTAGCTAATTTGACTATTCTGAGAATGTTGGTAACGTTTATTTCAGCTTTCGGAGACAGTTGTGATGACTTGGACTTTCTGACTTGATTGATTGGCGATGCATTGTTGGTTCTCCGTGCAACCTCCAGGCAAGTATACCTTGCCGAACATATACAGTATTTACATGGTTTCTCTTTCCTTATTGTAGTCTTTTTCATATTGTCACATGATTCCGTATTGTGATTGATTCGTCCTGGATTGCTTTACTGTTCTAGATTACGTGCACGTATAGGATGTTTGCCATTGCTGGAATATTGGTCTCTTTGTGTTACTCTTTTCTCGTGATTGAGTTGTCAGTTTTATATCTGTCCTTGACCATTCTCGACTGGGAGTATCTTGCCTTGTACTACAGTAGAGACATACTATAGCTTGGGAGTATCTTACCTTGTACTACGATCTATAGCTGATTCCTTATCTTGATTGACTTGACTTGATATATGCCATAGATTGGGAGTATCTTACCTTGTACTACGACCTATAGCATAGATTGATTGATTGATTGACTTGACTCGCGACACTATAAATTGGGAGTATCTTACCTTGTACTACGATTTATAGGGCCTACTTGACTTTGTATCCTTTAGGAGAGGAGATCGATACTAGAATTGGCTAATCTTGACTGGGATTATCTTGCATTGTATTACAGTCAAAATCTACTATAGATTGGGAGTATCTTGCCTTGTACTACAAGCTATAGAGGTTAATCGATTGATTGGTAGCCAAGTCTAGTAATACATTTCCTCACGACTCGTTCCTTAGATGTTCTTCTTGCAGTGTTCTTGTTCTCCACACATGTTATTTTACTGTCATATTAGTAGGCATGTTTTATGTATCTTGCTAGTCCTCTGAGGACCTGATGATCTCTTCAGGTTTAGCGATTGCATGGAGTTAGCTAGTATTTCTGGATGGCAGATGTGATATCACGTTTGCGGGATTCAGGTATCATTATGGTATTTATTATCTTCTCGTGCTTTATATTCAGTACCATGTCATATTCTGCTTATTTTATAGACTCATGTCATTCTTGGAGTCTAATCGAACAATATGCTAATGGGCTGCAGACCATGACCCATACTTGTTCATTCCTGTTTTACAATATTCATGTGGATTGAGATATAGTTTAGACTAGACATGACACCATGACCTTTGACAGCTTATACGTACTCGAGTCGGGCTGGAGTCCGCTCGATACGTAGCTGGCTTGCTCACGAGCTCGCGTCCGAAAACCGGGTGCGGGTCGTGACAAGTTTTTGTGGTGGCCCATGCAGGTCAGAGCATATCGTACCGGTTACGTAACTGTACTGGTACGAGCCTGCGACAATGACTAAACCCTAGAAATCTCAATCCACTATGTCTTGGAAATTCTCCTAGAAATTCTCTACGCCTTTGAAACTCCATAATTGTTCTCGATTATGCTTCCTTGCTTTCCGTACCATTGATTCTCGTCTCTCTTTATTTCGAGGGGACGAACGATCGTGCTGTCTAGGATTCATCAGTAATTCTTAAATTATAGTATAAATATTGCATGATTATTGAGTTTTGCTTGTTTATAGATATGAGGGATTATAGATACCATGTGTCCTAGTCATTTTTGGTAGGACTGATAGCCAGCAGTTAGAAGATTATAAGACTTTGGTGACCGTATCTTGAGGAGTAGTATGACCAAAGGTGGGTAGAAGCCCTCGAGACTTCATAGTTACAAACTGATTAGGAGGAGGAGATAAACTATTTGGAGAAATTAAATTTGAGGAGATTAAAGTAATAATTGACTTTGATATTTTTAAGGGATGGTCATGAATTAGAATTTCGAGGACGAAATTATTTTTAAGGTGGGTAGATTTGTAGCCTCCCTTCCCGGAAATTCTTGGAATAAATTTTTTTTTTATTTTATTTATTTGGTTTAAATAATGATTTTAGAATATTATAAATTATATATTCATATTTACATGATGGTGACCTACGCTAGAAATAGATGATACTGAAATTTTGGAGATTACTATACAAGTCTATTTATATATAGGAATATATAAAATATAAGGATATTGGTATTTATTGATTTAAAGTATTATAGACTTTGGGAGTTAAGGATATATACATATATATATTTATATATTGATTTGTAATTATATTTATATTTTATTGATATATATACGTGCATGTGTATGTATGTACAAGTATTGTATATGCGCATTTATATATAAATGTATATTATATATTATACGTATAAAAGCGTATATAAATATACGTGAATATGTGTATGTATATATGTATAAATATATATAATAAATAAGTATTTGTGTGTAACTATATATATATATGTGTATATGTGTATTTACATATAATACATATTATATATATATGTACATATGAGTGTAAATAAATATATAAAGTATAAATATATATATATGGGTATATACATGCATGTACGTATGTATGTAGGTATGTATGTATATAAACAGTATACATACAAAGATATGTATATATGTTAATATAATTATTTGTATGAATAAGTAGAGGAGCAGTAGAAGCCCAGCCTTACTCCCAAGGCCGGACCCAAACCCAGGGCCCAGCCAAAGCCGAGCCCAACAAATGATAACAGACTTGGCCCACAGGCCGAGTAACCAGCCAATCTTTAGCTGAGCAAACTCAGCCTTCCCGAGCCCATCAAAGATATTGTCCAGGCCCGACCCTTTGTATCAACTGTGTGTTGATATATATATCCGAGTATATATACGAGTTCGAGCGAGAGAGAGCTCGACTACTTCAAACCCTAAACCAGAGCAGCCATCCCCGACCCTGGGTCAACAGCACCCCCACACGCGCGCGGCGCGCCGCCCTGGGCCGCCGCCGGGCCACCGGACCAGCGCGCGCGCGCCGGGACAGCGCGCAACAGTGCGGAACGCACGGCGACAGCAGCACTCCGACCCCGACTTTGAAGGTATCGTCCTCCGTCATCTCATCGCCATTTTCCATACTAATTAGTATTTCGCAAACACAACATATAGGCCTTCGACTACTATAAATTAGTTCTTGACCTAGGCGACCAGATCACTAGAAATCTGGGGTCGAAGTCTCGAGGAAACCCAGTTTTTGAAGAAACGAAAACAGGACATCACCAACCCAGACCAAGTTTTGGAAGAGTAATTGTGGACAGAACAGTTAGGATTTTTGCAAACTATTTGAACACATATTTAGACAACCTATACGGCAGTAAAACCCTTCTTATGGAACCTGATTTCATTGAGTAGGTTAGAAATTATTTGTTTCCAAAGTTTAACAAAAACCCGTTTTCAAAACATTAGAAAATCAATAAAATTGAACCACATGACGTCCGTCCCGCCATTCCGGGCGACGTGGTCGCGCACCGAAAGGATCGAAAGTTGCGTAACGTCTTCGTGGTCGTGTGGGCTTTGACGGAATTCAAATTGGTCGCGTGTGCGCGACGAATTTGATGCGTATCCGTCGAAAATCCCCGTATCGTGCACGTTGCAAATTCTTCAATTACTTTGTGCACGCTCGTCAGATCGAGACGAAACTTGCGCCAACAGGACCGTATCATTTTTCTGGTCCTGCATGCCAAGTTTGGTCCAATTCTGAGATCGTTGACAAAATCACCGTTTTGCGGGCCCCGCGGTTCCACTCAACGGGCGATTTTGTGCACGGCCCGCCGGAATCCAACTTTGGACATACGGTTGGGTTCGTATCGAAAAACTGGATCCGTAGACATGTAGTTTGACGACTTTAGAGACCGTTGACTCTGGCACGCTTTTCGGTGCAAAACGGATCCAACGACGGACATCGTTTTTGCCCAAAATTACCGTTTTGCCCCTGTGTCCAGAATTGGACTTAAGGACAGGCAATCCTAGCTAATTTGACTATTCTGAGAATGTTGGTAACGTTTATTTCAGCTTTCGGAGACAGTTGTGATGACTTGGACTTTCTGACTTGATTGATTGGCGATGCATTGTTGGTTCTCCGTGCAACCTCCAGGCAAGTATACCTTGCCGAACATATACAGTATTTACATGGTTTCTCTTTCCTTATTGTAGTCTTTTTCATATTGTCACATGATTCCGTATTGTGATTGATTCGTCCTGGATTGCTTTACTGTTCTAGATTACGTGCACGTATAGGATGTTTGCCATTGCTGGAATATTGGTCTCTTTGTGTTACTCTTTTCTCGTGATTGAGTTGTCAGTTTTATATCTGTCCTTGACCATTCTCGACTGGGAGTATCTTGCCTTGTACTACAGTAGAGACATACTATAGCTTGGGAGTATCTTACCTTGTACTACGATCTATAGCTGATTCCTTATCTTGATTGACTTGACTTGATATATGCCATAGATTGGGAGTATCTTACCTTGTACTACGACCTATAGCATAGATTGATTGATTGATTGACTTGACTCGCGACACTATAAATTGGGAGTATCTTACCTTGTACTACGATTTATAGGGCCTACTTGACTTTGTATCCTTTAGGAGAGGAGATCGATACTAGAATTGGCTAATCTTGACTGGGATTATCTTGCATTGTATTACAGTCAAAATCTACTATAGATTGGGAGTATCTTGCCTTGTACTACAAGCTATAGAGGTTAATCGATTGATTGGTAGCCAAGTCTAGTAATACATTTCCTCACGACTCGTTCCTTAGATGTTCTTCTTGCAGTGTTCTTGTTCTCCACACATGTTATTTTACTGTCATATTAGTAGGCATGTTTTATGTATCTTGCTAGTCCTCTGAGGACCTGATGATCTCTTCAGGTTTAGCGATTGCATGGAGTTAGCTAGTATTTCTGGATGGCAGATGTGATATCACGTTTGCGGGATTCAGGTATCATTATGGTATTTATTATCTTCTCGTGCTTTATATTCAGTACCATGTCATATTCTGCTTATTTTATAGACTCATGTCATTCTTGGAGTCTAATCGAACAATATGCTAATGGGCTGCAGACCATGACCCATACTTGTTCATTCCTGTTTTACAATATTCATGTGGATTGAGATATAGTTTAGACTAGACATGACACCATGACCTTTGACAGCTTATACGTACTCGAGTCGGGCTGGAGTCCGCTCGATACGTAGCTGGCTTGCTCACGAGCTCGCGTCCGAAAACCGGGTGCGGGTCGTGACAGGCGTAGTCCGTTATCCTCCTCCCACTCTCCCTCGGACCATTAAGGGGAGTAGAGTTCTGAGATACCCTTCCTCTCTCATCTGCTGATATACCGGAGCTGCTAGCTTCCTCCGCTAACCACCGGGGCCAGTCCGGATTTGATACGATCAGTTCCCTGTTCATACTTCGATCTTCCTCCCTGTTGGTCGCCTCCGCACTAATATTTGATGCTTCGGGAACTTCTATCCTGGCTGCTTTTCTATTTCCTCTCGGCGAGGTTTCTACTTCCGTCTCCGCCACCTCTTCCAACCCTGCCCGTTGTGTTGTGTCTTGAGGTCCGACCAGAACCATAGCCATGCATCCCGGTTGAGGATGGGCGTTGCTAACCTCTGGTACTGGTCTCTTACCGAGGACTGATGATAGTTCCATCGGGTCGACACTTTGTTGCACTGCGTCTTTTGGTTCTCCTATTGTTTTGTCTTGTGTTTCATCCTGAGTTGTGGTCTGTATCCGTTCATCTGACGGTTGTTCCACTCCCCCCGTTTCATGTTCAGTAGATGTATCTGTTAGTCCCTTGGCGAACAATCGATGGAAAAACTCGATTTCAGAAACAATTGTAAAGACAATGTTTCCGACAACAACACCCTAAAGAAGGTGATGTTGTATTACGAGAATCTAAAAAGATTTCGTAATATTTCTCGAAGGCAACTGAACCGTATAACTTCTAAAGAGAAGCCACAGTATTCTCGAAGGCAACAGAGGAAGAAGAAAGCCTGCTGGGGTGAAAGATCACCGGTGCTCAAAGCTATATCCGCCTTACGGACAAGCCTCCAGGAACCAGCAAGTTCGAAGAGAACTTCAGAACGCTGGCCAAAAATGTCGACTCCTCGGAATAGCAGCAGCACTTCTCTCTCTCTGGAAATTTTCTAAGTATTTTCTGTAACCTGGGAGAGAGGAGATGCTTCTGATATTATAGGCACGAGATGGGCTTTTCAAATTCTGAACGCACGCCCTGGTTTAATGCCAGATCCGGATTTTCTGGATCTGAGCCATTTTCGGATCTGAGCCCACAAGACCCGCGGACGTTACATAATTTGAACGGCCCACTCGACCCGCTCGACCCGTACGACCCGTATGCGCCTTGCGACGAGCTGTCGTGCTAAGTGCAAAGTGCCATCAAAAAGCCACATTAAGCCTCAAAAGCCCATTAGCCCAAGCCCAAGCCCGAGCCCGAGCCCGAGCCCGAGTCCGAGTCCGAGTCCGAGTCTGAGTCCGAGTCCGAGTCGCTAAGCCCCTTCGGGGCTTAGCTCCAATAGATTTAAATCTATTTTCATTTGGCCAAAAGTTGGTTTCTTATTCTCACCTCTATGTAAAATCCCCCCACATGGCACCTTCCATTGGGCGTCAACCCATGTGCATCTCTCTATTCCTTCATAAGTAATATATAGAGATACATATTGGTGTGATTTTCCGATGTGGGACTATCTTTTAACAATAGAATGTTGTGAACACACAACTCATAGAATAAAACACCAACAATCCCCCATATATCTCTATATATATGAGTTAAGCGTTCCACATAATAACTGTCCATTATGCATTAGGATAGATGTCGCTGACGACTTGAATCTTCCCGCATGGGTTGAACAATAGTATGATACAAGAATGGACTACGCCTTGAATTCTGTACCACAGCTGTAATTTTTTCCACTCACATAATATAGTTATCTGTGCTTCTGGCTGCACATTAAAGGCCTTGTGCCAGCCTGGATTTCAATGTATGTATTTTGGACGTCTACAAATTTACCCTCAAGAGACGGCCTATTTCTCTGTCCATACATTATAGGTGAGTTCTTTATAAAGAGTCATGGCATGAAGCCTTGCGCTCCTTTGCGGTGCTACGCCGCTATGACATGGCTCAACGCCGAGGCTTTATCCCACCTGGGTACCTCATCGTAGTGTCATACTACTGTAGCATGAGGTCACAATCCTCTTTGTAGTACCAAACTACTCAGCATGAAGCCTTGCGCTTCCGTGCGGTGTTACGCCGCTATGACATGGCTTGCAAAGCCGAGGATTTACCCTTCCTGGTACCTCTTCGTGGTGTCATGCCACTGTAACATGAGGATGCCGTCCTCTTTGTAGTGCTGTCTACACCTCTTTATGATTATGCAACATTAGGCTGCCTGCCTATATGCGGTGCTACGCCGCCTGTGACTTGGCTAACAAAGCCGAGGCATTATCCCTACCTGGGAACCTCATGGTGGAGTCACCCCACTGTAGCATGGAGTTGTAACACTCTTTTGTGGTTGTTGCGCCACCATGCTTCCTGTAAAGCATAACAGACCTTCACTCAGTCTGAGAACTCATTAAGACATTATGCCATCCTTCCCACAGGATCAATTTTCCGTAGAAAATTCATAGTAGACAACAGTGGTTCTGGGTCCGAAACCCTTACATGTTTCGCAGAACGTACCCACTGTTAACTAATATTTTTCCAGTCAATAGTCCTCCCTTGAATCAAAAAATTAGATATCTGGTAGATTTCTCTTTGAACCAATAACATAAAATTTATTGATAGGATTATAATGACACAATATTAGAATGCCTTCAAACCCATCTTCCTTGCTGTGTCCTCGACCAGCTGTCGTTTTAGGCCTTTCGTGAACGGATCCGCCAGGTTCTCCTGACTCCGAACATCGATCACTGCAATGACGCCTCGTTTGATGAGATCGTTCACTGCTCTGTGCTTTAACCGCACAGTCCTCTTCTTCCCGTTAAAGAGTTCATTTGATGCTACTGTTGCTGCCGCCTGGTTGTCACAGTATATCGGGATTGCCGGTATCTAAGCTCCAACCACTGGAAGATCATATATGAGCTCCCGAAGCCACTCTGCTTCATCTGCAGCAGCATCCAATGCAAAGAATTCAGATTCCATGGAGGAGCGAGATAACATTGTCTACTTCTTCGATTTCCACGATATAGCAGCTCCGCCCAAAGCGAATATGAATCCACCTGTCGAATACTCGCTCTCCATCTCTGAACACCAGCTAGCATCACTGAAGCCTTCCACTACTGACGGATCTCCGCTGTAGTATAATGCAAATGTCTGAGTCTTTTTTAGATATCTCATAACACGCTTCACAGCGTTCCAGTGTTCAACGCCTGGGTTGCTAGTGAACCGACTCAGCATTCCTACCGCAAAAGCTATGTCAGGCATTGTGGCAGTAGTAGCGTACATCAAGCTTCCGATGACGCTAGCGTACTCCAACTGCCTGACGCTTTCCCTCGAATTTGGCTCCAGCTTCTGATCACTCCGGTACGGTGTATCAATTATAGGAAGATCTTGATTCCCGTAGCGAGTAAGCATCTTCTCAATATAATGAGATTGTGACAGCGCTATTCCAGTACCTGTCCGGATGATCTTGAGCCCCAAGATTACGTCGGCATCCCCCAAGTCCTTCATACTGAACTTGGTCGAGAGGAATTTCTTTGTCTCTGTGACGCAGCTTAAATCCGTACCTAGGATTAGCATGTCGTCCACGTAAAGACAAACGATTACTCCTCTTCCGTCAGCAAACTTCGTATAGACACACTTGTCTGTTTCACTGACCCTGTAGCCATTTGACCTTATCACCTTGTCAAACTTCTCATGCCACATTTTGGGAGCTTGTTTCAAACCATACAGAGACTTCATCAACTTGCAGACTTTGTCTTCCAGACCTCTGACGACAAAACCTTCTGGTTGTTGCATGTAGATCTCTTCGGTCAGCTCGCCATTAAGGAATGCCGTTTTCACATCCATCTGATGTATCACCAGCTTGTGTATTGCTGCTAGAGCAATTAACAATCTGATGGTTGTCATCCGAGCTACTGGAACATAAGTGTCAAAGTAGTCGATCCCCTGCTTCTGAGCAAACCCCTTGGCCACTAGCCTGGCCTTGAACTTGTCAATGGTTCCATCTGCTTTCATCTTCTTCTTGAAGATCCATTTGCATCCGATGGGTCTTGCTCCTTCTGGCAGGTCAACCAACACCCATGTGTTGTTGGAGGTGATTGAGTCAATCTCGTTGTCTATCGCCTCCTTCCAGAATACAGCATCTCTGGTCTTCATCGCCTCATCATAGGTAAGCGGATCTGCTTCCACATGATAGGTGACGAAGTCATCTCCGAAGTCTTTCGGCCCCCTTACTCGCTTAGTTGACGGCTCAGCGAGTTCTGGTTCAACTGGTGTCTCTTCGACAATAGCTTCTTCTTGGACTACTGGTTCGTTAAGGACTTCTGTCTGCTTTGCACTCTCATCATTCTCCGGAAGATCCGCGAGAACAATATTTTTGTGCCTTGCAAACTTGTCTTCAAAATATTCAGCATCGCGAGATTCAATGATATGATTTGATTCTATATCAAGAAATCTCCGAGCATCACTCTTCTCGGCATAACCCAAGAAGATAGCCTTAGTAGTCATAGTCCCCAGCTTCTGAATCTTCAGATCTGGGAGCTTCACATAAGCCAGACACCCCCACACTCGAATGACATTCAAGTTAGGTCTGACTTTGAACCAGAGTTCATGAGGGGTTATGTCCGAAGTTGCATACGGTACTCTATTGAGAATAAAAGTAGCCGTTAATGCAGCTTCTCCCCAGAAGCTCTTTGGAAGACCCGCAGTCAACAGCATAGAGTTCATCATCTCTGTCAACGTTCTGTTCTTCCTTTCTGCTACTCCGTTGGATTGAGGAGAGTACGGAGCCGTCGTCTCATTTATGATTCCATGTTCTTTACAGAATGATGAGAAATCATGAGACCGATACTCCCCGCCTCGATCACTCCTTAGCCTTTTGAGTTGTTGTCCAGTTTGCCGTTCAGCCTCGGCCCTGAACTCCTTGAACTTCTCGAATGCTTCGTCTTTAGACTTGAGCAGGTAGACAAAAGCATACTTTGAGAAGTCGTCGATGAAAGTAATAAAATACTTCATCCCGGCTTTTGTAGAGAATTGCTTGAAATCACAGATATCTGAGTGAACCAACTCCAGAAGATCTGTGCTTCGATGGACCCTGTGAAAGGGTTTTCTTGTGATCTTCGTCTGAGCACACACTTCACATTTCTCTACCTTACCCCCACACTTGGAGATAAGTCCTAGGCTAGACATTTTGTTAATTCTTTTACAATGAACATGTCCTAGCCTATTATGCCACAACTCAAAAGAATAGTTCAAAGTAGAAATAGCATTAATATCATTTTTCTGGGTTACAACAAGCTGAATTTTGTACATTCCTTCAGTCTGGAAAGCTTTTCCGAAGAATGTACCCTTCTTGGACATCACCATCTGGCCAGCATTGATGTCCATCCTCAAGCCTGCGTTACAAAGCAGGCTCCCAGAGATCAGGTTCTCAGCAATTGCAGGAACATGCTTCACTCCTTGAAGCGTCAGAGTGTTCCCCGATGTGAGTTTCAGCTCCACCGTCCCGATCCCCAGTACTTCAGCTTGTGTCTGGTTTGCCATTATGACTTTCTCGGAAGTTGGCTCATATGAGTCGAACCATTCCTTGTCTGAGCAGACATGACATGTAGCACCAGTGTCTATCCACCAGTCCGAGTCAACCCCCACATTTGCAACCTGCGCTATCATTGCAACCAGATTAGTAACCAAAGAAACCTTACTAGGCTCACCTTTTTCTGGTTCTTTGCAGTCACTTTTGTAGTGGCCCTTCTTGCCACATTTGTAACAAGTCACATGGGACTTGGACTTCTGATTCTTGAATGAAGGACTCTTCACTTTCAGATTAGTGAAATCCTTCTTCTTCTTATGAGGAGAAGCCGCCTGCTTCCCCTTGTACTCTCTGGTTTGGACCAGATTTGCTTTCGCCAGTTGTTTGGACAGAGAATCCATCTTCTGTTGAGAGCGCATCTCGTCCTCAACATGGATCTCTTGCAGGAGATCTTCCATACATATGTCCAGCTTCTTGCGGTGCATCCTTGCATAGAAGTTGCTCCAACCCGCAGGAAGTTTAGAGACGATTCCTCCAACGACAAACTTGTCGACAAGAGGCATCTTCTCGTCATCCAATTTTTGGCGCAGCTTCAGAAACTCTTTTACTTGGGGCAGCATAGCCTTCTCATCTTCGAAGGTCCACTTGTGGTATCTTTCAACCAAAAAGATCTTGGACCGATTCTCGTCATCTTCATACAATTTTCCCAAGGAGTCCCAAATCTCTTTGGCAGAATTCTTCTTGGAATAGGACTCTGCCAGAGAGTCTTCCATGCTATTGAGAATCAACAGTTTACAGATACTGTTTTCTCTAATCCATTTTGCCTGTCACAACCCGCACCCAATAATTGGGCATGAACCGTGCGCACGCCCAGCCTACGCCGCAGAGTCGGCGGTAGAACGCTGTAACAATATGATGAACAACCACGCAATAATATATATCTCACATGGGACAACCACAACTCAAAGTCACAGTTTAATAACTAGAAGGTGAAATAAATATCCATCTCAAAGGAAATGTATGATAATAAAATGAAATGATATCTCCAATACAAGTCTCACATCAACTAAAAATCCAGTACAAGTCTCAGCTCTAACTAAGAATGAAACTGAGCAAACGCACGGAATCAGTCGCTGCGTAATCCTCCTGATAAGTAAAGTCTGCCTCAGCTAAATCCCCCATGTATGGGCCATACTGGTCAGGACAATCGACCTCCTCACAATCACCTAAAATTTGTTTGGTTACCCAGTCAGGATGGAACGAGTACAATTCATCGAATGCAGTTCCAATATATGAAAGTGACTATAAACAAGGATTAGACATCAACCATGAGTTTTGAAAATAAACATAAAAACGAAAGTAAAAGACAGTAAATCGACAGAAAATAAAGTAAACAATACCTTCCCGACAGTTTGAAATACCTTTGATATGTGATCGGTCTGGGGTACTACACCGCACGGTCTACAATGTCTACTTGCAGAAAATAAGCACTGTCTACAATGTCTACTTGCAGAAAATAAGCACTGTCTACGATGTCTACTTGCAGAAAATAAGCACTGTCTACAATGTCTACTTGCAGGAAAATAAGCACTGTCTACAATGTCTACTGCAGGAAAATAAGCACTGTCTACAATGTCTACTGCAGGAAAATAAGCACTGTCTATGGTCGGACCACATATCTTTGGTATTTCATATTTTCCGACTCAAGTTTTATAGTAAATAAAATTCACATAATCAATGACTAAACGATGAGATATAGTAAAATTCAATATTGAAAACAGACAACAAACTGTACTCGCCTGGCGTCCTGGGCAGCTGGCACGGGTCAGTGTCCAAGTCAAGATCCAATTGCCCTATTTGAAGAACCATAAAATCAACATACAGCTCAAAATGGAAAAGTTGATATTTTACCTATAATTAGCTTATTTGGTTTGATCTAGTTTTAATCCTTATCCTAGTAGTCTACTATTTGGGGTTTATACCCCTTGTGTGGACTTTCCAACATATAGGCTCATTCATTTCCTTTAGTTATGGAACTTTGTGAATTTAGTATGAGTTTACATCCCATGGATCTTGTAGGTCTAACCACCTTCCTAGCTGATTACAAGAACAGAGTATTCCTATAGTTGCCTCCATGTGGTAACAGATTCAGAACTCAAGGGGCTTACATACATTCTAGGCTTTGATGATACTAAACTCGATTTGTCCTTAACCCATAGCCTTAAGCTAGTAACTGGTACCATCCATGTGATATAGGAAATTGTATACCTAGCTGTATCACAGTTGTGATACCTGTTATTCCAGGTCGGGTTCCAAGCACAGTTGGTATAATGGCAAGGGAAAAACTGAATACCATGGGGTGAATTTCACTGTCAGTTGTAAAGGGGATGTCTTGTTATCATTCAAGTGTAGACAGGTTGTTTAGGTTTGAAGGAAGTAATGTGTGGTGCAAAAGTGGTGTGAATGCACAGGTTAAAACATGGTACAGTTATTAACTAATATTGTGATCTTCGATACCAACTAACCCCTTTGTTACCAGATAACAGCAACTTGTTATGTGTTCCTAAGGTATACAAAGTATAATACAATTTGAATTTAAAAGGGAAATTTCTCCATAACCTCTGAATTGCCTATAACCACTGTCAAGTCCCATGATAATGCAATAGAGGACCAACTCTGTCCTCTAACATTTGGCTAGTCAAACTCCTGTCAACCCAAGCCTTATCATCCTTTTCTCACACCTAAGTGATTGTTTCCAAGACCGATCATGTAGGTAGTATCAGTATTGAACTCCTGAACTACTAGACTGACTGGAGTATACATAAAACCATCAGGAAACTGCTGATCCCCTAAAGGATTCAAGGAATTCTCATTCAGTTCAGCCCCTACCTAACTGTTGCCTTCATGTGGACTCAACTCTTGGATGTGATACTTGATCGATTATCGGTCGTGTGTGAGTCTCTTAGTTAGGACTTCTACTTGGTTGAACCGATAACAGAGGGTAAGAGGACCCCGCTGTCCTGCTACCAGGTATATAGCTTAGCAACTAAATCGTATCATAATTATCGGTGTCGAAGACCCTAGGGGTTTCTTGATTGTCAATCAAGGCTTGACACAAGCCCTGGCTATCTCTGGATCAAGATCCTGAGGGTTCCCTATCCAAAACATTATGCCCCTACTGCCATACCTAGGATTCGGTTTAGATTTGCCAATATCTGAACTAATGGTTCACCCGCAAATACCTGATAACACCCTCCCTCGTATCAGACCCTTACTAATACTCTGGAGTATCCCAGGGTATCGAAATACAGAGGATTGGTTCTCAGAGTTTTAGTGAGATGATATTGGATAGGTACAAGTGAACCTGTGAGATTTCCTCAATGGCTCGAGTTGAATCTGTGTCATGAATATAGTTATATTGTTTCTATGATTTCTTCTCAAACATTCAAACAAATACCTCATCTATTCTAATTTTAATAAGAAACATTGAATAGGGCTTACCTCTGTTAACTCCTTCTTTGATGTTCGTCAGAAATCGGGCTCTCCCTCTGCAATCTCTCTCTCTCTCTCTTTCTGGTTGCTAGAACAGAGCCGGGTCTTCTCAACAGTATGTATATATAGGTATGAGAAGATAAAGGTCTGTTTGGTTTTAAAATTTAATAGGGCCTATCAAATATGTGTTTAAACTCTAATCTGATTCTACTGAATCCTACACCATTGTGGAGAATCTGACTAACCCTCGAATTCCTTTTATTTTCTGGTGTTTAAACTCCAACTTGGATTTTGCATCCTATCCAGAGTATGGAACCCGGCTGGAATCTGGAGTTAGCTAACTCATGGAATATTAGGTTCGGTTATAGCAGGGAGTTGGAAAGGAAAATTGTTTATTACTGCATCTAGATTTTAGTCTAGAAAACTTACACCTACTAGTTACATATATACAGGAGCCTTCAGGGTTAGGGTCTAAATCCTGAAGTTTTTATTAAGGTCCCTATTCTTTTCTTTTATTAGGAAAACCCCATTATGCAAAACTATACTCACATCTATAGGTTATAGGAAAAAGAAACGAGTGTCTAGTTTAAAAGAGTGATAATTAAACAAGTAATAGTTAAGTATCTAAATTAATTAAATAAGAAATTTTTTTAGCATGATGGAATTTGATCAAGGGGTTTACAAGTCTATCCCCCTTAAATTAATTTCGTCCTCGAAATTCGGCTGAAAAGTAGTGTAGAACTGTACCTCAGTCCTCAAAGAGGTAGGGGTAGCGCTCGCGCATCTCATCCTCTCGCTCCCATGTAGACTCGCCTGGGGAGTGGTGTCTCCATGCGACGCGAACCAAGGGAATCACTTGATTCCTTAGTACCTTCTCTCTGCGGTCCAAGATCTCCATGGGCTGCTCCTGGTAGCTGAGACTCGGTCCCACTTCGATCTCCGAGTGGTCCAAGACATGACTGGGGTCCGCCACGTATCGACGCAGCTGGGATACGTGGAACACGTTGTGCACTCCTTCCAGTGCAGACGGCAAGGCTAATCGGTATGCTACTGCACCGATTTTTTCGAGAATCTCAAACGGCCCAATGAAACGTGGGCTGAGTTTGCCGCCTTTACCGAAACGGATAGTGCCACGTGTCGGAGAAATCTTCAAAAACACCAAGTCACCGACCTAGTTGCACAAAATGTTAACACGAAACTCATAACTACACAAGCAATTAAATCTTGAATAAATTCTATACCTCAAACTCTAACGGCCTACGGTGACTGTCGGCCCAGTGTTTCTGCCTGTCCTGAGCCACGCGAAGCCGCTCTCTAATCATCTTGACCTTCTCCGCAGCATCTACTACCATCTCCGGTCCCAACAATGCACGCTCTCCCACATCGTCCCAAGACAGCGGGGTACGACATCTCCGACCATATAACGCCTCAAAAGGGGACATCTCGATACTGGCTTGGTAGCTGTTGTTATAGGAGAACTCCACGAGATGAAGGTGGTCCTCCCATGAGCTGCCAAAATCTAGCATGCATGTCCGCAGCATATCCTCGAGCGTCTGAATGGTCCGCTCCGACTGTCCATCCGTCTGTGGATGATAAGCAGTGCTGAACTTGAGCGCTGTGCCCAAACTGGCCTGTAAGCTCCTCCAAAAATGAGAGGTGAACCTACTGTCACGGTCCGACACGATACTCACTGGAACCCCGTGCAATCGGACTATCTGCTTCACATAAAGCTCTGCCAGCTTCTCTGTAGACAAACCCACTTTAAATGGAATAAAGTGGGCTGATTTGGTCAACCTGTCGACGATGACCCAAATCGCATCCTTACCACCTGATGACCGTGGAAGACCGGAAACGAAATCCATAGTGATGTGTTCCCACTTCCACTCGGGTATCGGCAGTGGCTGCAACAATCCTCCTGGCCTTTGCCTCTCAACTTTGACCTGTTGACATACTAGGCACCTAGAAACGAAGCGCGCTACTTCGCGTTTCATACCATACCACCATACGTGGTTGCGCAGATCTTTGTACATCTTATTGGCTCCCGGATGTAAAGAATACTGGGAGCGATGAGCCTCTTGCATAACTTCTTCTCTAAGCTCACCACTCGGTACACAAAGCCTCGTCCCGTGCCTCAATGAACCATCTTCTGCAATAGTGAAATCTTCCCGCGATCCGGCTCGTGCTTGTGCTATGATTTCCTTCAGTTGCTCATCCTGATGCTGTGCCTCCCGAATCCTGTCCATCAGCCCTGACTGAATCTGCATGCCCATCATCTGCACCTCAGCTCCTGGCATGACGATCTCAATACCCAAACTCTCTAAATCCGCTAACAAGTGACGATCCCGGGTCAAGCACATTGCCACGGGATACCTGCTCAAAGCATCCGCAACAACATTGGCTTTTCCCGGATGGTACTGCAGTGATATGTCGTAGTCACTCATCAGCTCAAGCCATCTACGCTGTCTCATGTTCAACTCCTTTTGTGTGAAGACGTACTTCAAGCTTTTGTGGTCGGTGAAGATCTCCACCCGCTCTCCGTACAAGTAATGTCTCCACAGCTTTAAGGCGAAGATCACGGCTGCCAACTCAAGATCGTGAGTGGGGTAGTTCTTCTCATGCGGTCTCAACTGTCGAGACACATAGGCTATCACTCTCTTGTTCTGCTCTAGGACACAGCCCAGTCCTTTGCCCGAGGCATCACTATAAATGGTGAAACCTCCCGATCCTGAAGGCAAAGCTAAGATGGGGGCTGTCGTCAACCTCTTCTTCAACTCATCGAACGCAGCCTGGCAATTCTCCGTCCACACGAACTCCACATCTTTCCTTGTGAGCCTAGTAAGTGGCTCAGCAATCCGAGTGAAGTCCTGCACGAACTTTCGATAATACCCCGCTAGCCCCAAGAAACTCCGTATCTCTGCTACTGTAGTCGGAGTAGACCATGCTTCTACTGCGGTCACCTTCTTAGGATCGACAGATATACCGTCGCCAGTCACCACATGCCCAAGGAACTCTACCTTGTCCAAGAAGAACTCACATTTCGAGAGCTTCCCATAGAGCTTCTCCCTCCTGAGGGTCTCTAGCACGATCCTCAGATGCTCCTCGTGCTCCTCCGGTGTTTTCGAATAGATGAGTATGTCATCGATAAACACCACCACGAACTTGTCAAGGTACGGATGGAATACCTTGTTCATCAAGTTCATGAAGACTGCCGGGGCATTAGTCAACCCAATTGGCATCACCATGAACTCGTATTGTCCGTACTTGGTCCGGAAAGCGGTCTTCGGTATGTCTTCCTTCTTCACTTTCAACTGATGGTAGCCCGACCTCAAATCTATCTTAGAGAATACCCGTGCGCCGCTCAACTGATCGAAAAGATCGTCTATCCTCGGCAGTGGATACTTGTTCTTGACAGTAAGATTGTTTAAGGTGCGGTAGTCGATGCACATTCGCACCGTACCATCCTTCTTCGGCACAAAAAGGACGGGAGAGCCCCATGGCGACGAACTCTCTCTGATGAACCCTTTTTCCAGCAATTCGTCTATCTGTTTCATCAATTCCTCAGCTTCCTTGTTGTTGATCCGATATACTGGTTGAGACGTCGGTTCTGCGCCTGGCACTAGATCAATAGCAAACTCGATGTCCCTGTCTGGCAGCAATCCTGGCAAGTCTTCGGGAAACACGTCCATGAACTCTGTGATGATGGGATGTGGGATCTCCTCTCCCTCGATCATAGCTCCGCAAATAGCTCCATGCTGCTGCTCGACTGCTCCTCTCGCAAACTCGAACATCGGTACCCCCGGAGGACTGAACACAACACATCCTCGGTGGCAGTCTATACTGGCAAAATTCTTACTAAACCAATCCATACCGAGGACGATATCGAAACTCGGTAGTGGCATTACGAGTAGGTTGGCGCGCAACTCTCTTCCTCCCAAAGTGATGCGTCGCCTCATGCATATATCCTTGACTAGGATAATGCCTCCGCCTGTCATAATTTTGCAACTACCACCCAAAGATACAGACGCTATACTATGCTTGAATACGAAAGCTACAGAGATAAAACTATAGGATGCGCCAGAATCAAACAAGGCTACAGCGGAAATAGAATCAAGAAGTATGGAACCTGCTATCACGTCTGGGGTAGGCTCTGGCTCCTCCACGGTCATGGTAAAAGCTCGGCCCTGCTGGGGTGCGCCTCTCTGCTGGTGCTGAGCGAACCGCTGCTGCTGAGTGGGAAGTGGAGGACCTCGCGGCTGAGGTGCTGCTGGTCCTCTCTGTGCTGGTGCCGTCTCAGGTCCTGTCCGTTTAGGAATCAATAAGCAGTCTTTCAGCTGATGCGATGGAGATCCACAATATAAGCACGCTCCGAGTCTCTTCCGGCAGTCGTCCCAAGTGTGTCCGTTCCTTCCGCAGTGTGTGCAGTACGGAATCTGCTGTTGCTGTCTCTGTGGCTGCTGGGTCTGGGCTCGGACTGGAGGCCGATTTTGCTGGTATGCTGGAGTCTTACCAGCAGGCTGGAACTGCTGTTGATGATGGTGTTGAAATGTCTTCTGCTGGAACTGGGGGCGCTTCGCCGGGGCTGATTGGTTGTTGTTTCCTCCAAAAGTCTCTCGACTCCTCTTCGGTCTGTAATTCAGTTCTTCCTCCACTGCTTGTGCGACCTCCAGAATCTCTTCATAGGTAGTAGCTCGGCTGGTGGCGATGGCCAAGCGAATCTCGTGTGACAGTCCCTTCCTGAACCGTCGGGCTTTGTCTTCCGGTGTGCTGACCAAGTTTTCCGTAAAGCGACTGAGGCGAGAAAACTCTGCTGTATAATCATCAACGGTGTGGTTGCCTTGTTCCAGATGCTCGAACTGGCTCACTAACGCCTCTCGTGCTACATATGGGTGGAACTTCTTCTTGAACAGGCGCTTGAACTCCTCCCAAGTGACGTCTGGAGCAGAAAAGCGGGGCTCGCCTTGGTACCATGTCCGTGCGATATCGAAAAGCTGTCCGCTGGCTGACTCTATCTTCAGATCTTCCAGGATTCGGGCCATCTTCAGATACTTCTCCACGTTCTCCAGCCATTCGTCAGCGTAGACGATCCCCTCTGTCCCATAAAATGGCAGGGGCCTAAAGTCCATGAAGTGCTTGGGATTCCCCGGTTGCTGTCGGGGAGCATCCCGAATCTGAAGTGCCTCTCTCAGGGTATCGCGAAACATGTTGGCCTGCTGCTGGATGATCCCGAGAAGTGTGACATTGTCCAATGCTGGTGGCGGAGGTAGTGCAGGCGCCAGGTACATCGCTGGCGTGGGTGTACTGTAGGTGCTGGGTACATCACTGGTGCTGGATGCATGGCTGGTGCTGGGTATGTGTAGGGAACCTGCTGTATCATAGGTGTGGGGTACATGGCTGGTGTTGGGTGCATCGCTGGTGGTGGATACGCTGCTGGTGCTGGTGGAGGAATGGGTGCCGGTGCTGGTGTCTGCGGAGGGAACTGTGGTGGAGGCGGAATGTCATCCCTGCGGAACCTCGAGTACTGTGGCTGAGCCGGTCCACCCTGGTGAGTGAGCTGGCCTCCCCGAGTCGGAGGAGTCTCGTAAGTGTAAAATCCGCCAACAGTCGGTGGAGTGTTCCATGCAGCGTTGTTCCTGTCCTGTGAATCCATTAGCTGAAAACAAAGGAAATTATTAGACGAATGGAATGATTCAAACAGGATGCATAAGAGTAATTGAAGGCGAGTATAGAAGTCAATAACGCAAATTTAGCTCACGAAAATAGTCCTTAGGTCCTTATCCCTAGTCCTAATCACAGGCCCGCAGTAGTACGACTAACTTAAGTACTACCACGGTTTCGCTGGTCTTGCGAAACGTCGACCTGCATGGGCCACCATAAAAACGTGTCACGACCCGCACCCAATAATTGGGCATGAACCGTGCGCACGCCCAGCCTACGCCGCAGAGTCGGCGGTAGAACGCTGTAACAATATGATGAACAACCACGCAATAATATATATCTCACATGGGACAACCACAACTCAAAGTCACAGTTTAATGACTAGAAGGTGAAATAAATATCCATCTCAAAGGAAATGTATGATAATAAAATGAAATGATATCTCCACTACAAGTCTCACATCAACTAAAAATCCAGTACAAGTCTCAGCTCTAACTAAGAATGAAACTGAGCAAACGCAGCGGAATCAGTCGCTGCGTAATCCTCCTGATAAGTAAAGTCTGCCTCAGCTAAATCCCCCATGTATGGGCCATACTGGTCAGGACACTCGACCTCCTCGCAATCACCTAAAATTTGTTTGGTTACCCAGTCAGGATGGAACGAGTACAATTCATCGAATGCAGTTCCAATATATGAAAGTGACTATAAACAAGGATTAGACATCAACCATGAGTTTTGAAAATAAACATAAAAACGAAAGTAAAAGACAGTAAATCGACAGAAAATAAAGTAAACAATACCTTCCCGACAGTTTGAAATACCTTTGATATGTGATCGGTCTGGGGTACTACACCGCACGGTCTACAATGTCTACTTGCAGAAAATAAGCACTGTCTACAATGTCTACTTGCAGAAAATAAGCACTGTCTACGATGTCTACTTGCAGAAAATAAGCACTGTCTACAATGTCTACTTGCAGGAAAATAAGCACTGTCTACAATGTCTACTGCAGGAAAATAAGCACTGTCTACAATGTCTACTGCAGGAAAATAAGCACTGTCTATGGTCGGACCACATATCTTTGGTATTTCATATTTCCCGACTCAAGTTTTATAGTAAATAAAATTCACATAATCAATGACTAAACGATGAGATATAGTAAAATTCAATATTGAAAACAGACAACAAACTGTACTCGCCTGGCGTCCTGGGCAGCTGGCACGGGTCAGTGTCCAAGTCAAGATCCAATTGCCCTATTTGAAGAACCATAAAATCAACATACAGCTCAAAATGGAAAAGTTGATATTTTACCTATAATTAGCTTATTTGGTTTGATCTAGTTTTAATCCTTATCCTAGTAGTCTACTATTTGGGGTTTATACCCCTTGTGTGGACTTTCCAACATATAGGCTCATTCATTTCCTTTAGTTATGGAACTTTGTGAATTTAGTATGAGTTTACATCCCATGGATCTTGTAGGTCTAACCACCTTCCTAGCTGATTACAAGAACAGAGTATTCCTATAGTTGCCTCCATGTGGTAACAGATTCAGAACTCAAGGGGCTTACATACATTCTAGGCTTTGATGATACTAAACTCGATTTGTCCTTAACCCATAGCCTTAAGCTAGTAACTGGTACCATCCATGTGATATAGGAAATTGTATACCTAGCTGTATCACAGTTGTGATACCTGTTATTCCAGGTCGGGTTCCAAGCACAGTTGGTATAATGGCAAGGGAAAAACTGAATACCATGGGGTGAATTTCACTGTCAGTTGTAAAGGGGATGTTTTGTTATCATTCAAGTGTAGACAGGTTGTTTAGGTTTGAAGGAAGTAATGTGTGGTGCAAAAGTGGTGTGAATGCACAGGTTAAAACATGGTACAGTTATTAACTAATATTGTGATCTTCGATACCAACTAACCCCTTTGTTACCAGATAACAGCAACTTGTTATGTGTTCCTAAGGTATACAAAGTATAATACAATTTGAATTTAAAAGGGAAATTTCTCCATAACCTCTGAATTGCCTATAACCACTGTCAAGTCCCATGATAATGCAATAGAGGACCAACTCTGTCCTCTAACATTTGGCTAGTCAAACTCCTGTCAACCCAAGCCTTATCATCCTTTTCTCACACCTAAGTGATTGTTTCCAAGACCGATCATGTAGGTAGTATCAGTATTGAACTCCTGAACTACTAGACTGACTGGAGTATACATAAAACCATCAGGAAACTGCTGATCCCCTAAAGGATTCAAGGAATTCTCATTCAGTTCAGCCCCTACCTAACTGTTGCCTTCATGTGGACTCAACTCTTGGATGTGATACTTGATCGATTATCGGTCGTGTGTGAGTCTCTTAGTTAGGACTTCTACTTGGTTGAACCGATAACAGAGGGTAAGAGGACCCCGTTGTCCTGCTACCAGGTATATAGCTTAGCAACTAAATCGTATCATAATTATCGGTGTCGAAGACCCTAGGGGTTTCTTGATTGTCAATCAAGGCTTGACACAAGCCCTGGCTATCTCTGGATCAAGATCTTGAGGGTTCCCTATCCAAAACATTATGCCCCTACTGCCATACCTAGGATTCGGTTTAGATTTGCCAATATCTGAACTAATGGTTCACCCGCAAATACCTGATAACACCCTCCCTCGTATCAGACCCTTACTGATACTCTGGAGTATCCCAGGGTATCGAAATACAGAGGATTGGTTCTCAGAGTTTTAGTGAGATGATATTGGATAGGTACAAGTGAACCTGTGAGATTTCCTCAATGGCTCGAGTTGAATCTGTGTCATGAATATAGTTATATTGTTTCTATGATTTCTTCTCAAACATTCAAACAAATACCTCATCTATTCTAATTTTAATAAGAAACATTGAATAGGGCTTACCTCTGTTAACTCCTTCTTTGATGTTCGTCAGAAATCGGGCTCTCCCTCTGCAATCTCTCTCTCTCTCTCTTTCTGGTTGCTAGAACAGAGCCGGGTCTTCTCAACAGTATGTATATATAGGTATGAGAAGATAAAGGTCTGTTTGGTTTTAAAATTTAATAGGGCCTATCAAATATGTGTTTAAACTCTAATCTGATTCTACTGAATCCTACACCATTGTGGAGAATCTGACTAACCCTCGAATTCCTTTTATTTTCTGGTGTTTAAACTCCAACTTGGATTTTGCATCCTATCCAGAGTATGGAACCCGGCTGGAATCTGGAGTTAGCTAACTCATGGAATATTAGGTTCGGTTATAGCAGGGAGTTGGAAAGGAAAATTGTTTATTACTGCATCTAGATTTTAGTCTAGAAAACTTACACCTACTAGTTACATATATACAGGAGCCTTCAGGGTTAGGGTCTAAATCCTGAAGTTTTCATTAAGGTCCCTATTCTTTTCTTGTTATTGCCGGGAATGCCGGGGCACGTTTTTCGATGGAAAATACAGAAATTGAAACAGTTGTAAAGACAACGTTTCAAATGCAATTCCTTAAAGAAGGTTTTACAACAGAGATCCAGAAGGATTCTGCAAATTACGAGATCTAAAAAGATATCGTAATTCACGAATAATCTAAAAAGATTTTCGTGATCGTAGCAAACTGACAGTAGTGCCTTCTAAAAAGAAGATACTGACAGAACTGCTAAAGGCAACAGAAGGATGACAGGCGAGAGATGGAATTGCTGGGGTGAATTATCACCGTTGCTCAAAGCTTTATTCGCCCTCTGCGAACAGCTTCCAGGAACCAGCAAGGTTGACGGAAAACCTTGGAACACTCCTGCTCTTCTGACTCCTCGGAAGACGGCGAACTCCTCTGGCAATGGTACTCTTCTCTCTCCGTTTGAAGTAACAGAACTCACGCGTACTAAAAAGTACTAGTGTTTGTGTTAAACAACACGCACACTACTCTGTTGTGTTAAAGAACACTTAGAGTTTTCTCTCTGGAATTCTGATTACTTCTACCAACTGAGAGAGAGGAGAGAACCTGCATATATATAGCCCACGGGGCGGTTGCCAAGCAGTTGCCTGCACTTCAGGGTAGTGGCAGAACCACTCCTGAACATGCAGCAACTGCTGCAACCGTTCCCGCTCTAATATGCAGCCAGCCATACGCACACACGCACTCTACGCACACTGCGCACGCTGCGCACACTGCGCACTCTACGTACGCTGCGTACGCTGCGCACACTGCGCACACTGGGCTGCGCACTGGGCTGCGTAACTGGGCCAGCGTAACTGGGCTCGCGTAACGGGCCGCGCAACGTGGCTCGCGCGCCTAGCGACGATGCTGACGTGCTAAGTGCAAAGTGCGCCAACAAAACGCCACATTACGCCTCATGAGCCCTTGAGCCCGAGTCCGAGCCCGAGCCCGAGTCCGAGTCCGAGTCCGAGTCGCTAAGCCCCAACGGGGCTTAGCTCCTATGGAAATAAATTTCCCAAGAGCAAAAAGCTTACAGCTTATTAATTGTTGATTAAGCCTTTATACCATTAATAATTAATCCCACATGGCACACACCCATGTGCACTACATGTGCATCTCCATAAAGAGTAAAGACTCATATATATGGTGATAAACATTCCTTTCTAGCCGATGTGGGACTAAAAACCAAAACAAAGGCTAAAAAACCCAACAATCCCCCACATATCTCTATATATATGAGTACGAGTGTTCCCCACAGTAACTGTCCATTATGCTTTTAGGATAGATGCCACTTAAGACTTGAATCTTCCCACGTGAGTCAAAAATCAAACTATAATACAAGATTGGACTAAGCCTTGAATTCTGCATCATAGCTGAAATTCTTTCCACTCACATAATGTAGTTACATGTGCTTCTGGCTGCACATTTAAGGCCGTGTGCCAGCCTGGTTTCAGTGTATAATATTGGGCGTCTACAAGTTTACCCTCAAGAGACGGCCTGATATCTCTTTGTCCATACACTATAGGTGAGTTCTTTATTAAAGAGACATGGCATGAAGCGTCCAACGCTTCCTTTGCGGTGCTACGCCGCTATGACATGGCCTTAAGCCGAGGACCTTATCCCGAATCACCGGGAACCTCATCGTAGTGTCATACTACCCGTAGCATGAGGTCTAGCCCCTTTGTAGTGCCAAACTACCCAGCATGAAGCCTTACGCTTCTGTGCGGTGTTACGCCGCTACGACATGGCTTGCAAGGCCGAGGCTTTATCCCTAGTCGGGTTTACCTCATTGTGGTGTCGTGATACCCGTAACATGAGGAACACCTCCTCTTTGTAGTGCTGACTACATCCCTCTTTAATTCATTATACAGCATTAGGCCAACTGCCTATTTGCGGTGCTATACCGCTGTGACTTGACTAACATAGCCGAGGCTTTACCTCCTTCGAGAACCTCATGGTGGAGTCACCGCCACACATAGCATGGAGTCACACTCCTTGTAGTGCTGTGCTACCATGCTTCCTGTAAAGCATACCAGACATTCCAAATGCCTGAGAACTCATTAAGGCATTTAAGCCAACCTCCCACAGGACCTGTTTTCTGCAGAAAACAACAGTAGACAACAGTGGTTATAGGTCCGTAACCTCTCCATGCCCAATAGAACATGTACCCACCGTTCCTGATATTCTTTCGATTAGTGGTCCTCCCTTGAACCAAAAGCTAGATGCCTAGTAGATAAATCTTTGAACTAATAGCATAAAACTTTATGGTAGGAATACAATAATACAATATCAGAATGCCTTCAAGCCCATTTTACAAGCTGTGTCATCGACCAGCTGGCGCTTGAGGCCCTTGGTGAACGGATCCGCCAGGTTCTCCTGACTCCGAACATCAATTACTGCAATAACACCTCTCTTGATAAGATCGTGTACTGCCCTGTGCTTCAACCGCACAGTCCTCTTCTTCCCGTTGAAGAGGTCATTTGATGCCACCGCCGCAGTCGCCTGGTTGTCGCAGTATATCGGTATCGCCGGTATTTGTGCCCCAACCACTGGAAGATCATACATGATCTCCCGAAGCCATTCTGCTTCCTCGGCTGCGGTATCAAGTGCAAAGAACTCAGATTCCATGGATGATCGCGAGAGCATAGTCTGCTTCTTCGACTTCCACGATATAGCAGCTCCACCCATTGTGAAAATGTATCCACCTGTGGACCTCTCGCTCTCCACCTTTGAGCACCAACTGGCATCACTGAAGCCTTCCACTACCGACGGATCTCCGCTGTAGTACAGTGCATATGTCTGAGTCTTCTTGAGATATCTCATAACCCGTTCCACAGCTTTCCAGTGTTCAACACCTGGATTGCTCGTAAAACGACTTAGCATTCCCACGGCGAAAGCTATGTCAGGCCTTGTGGCAGTAGTAGCATACATCAAACTCCCGATTACGCTTGCATACTCCAGCTGCCTGACGCTTTCCCCTGAATTAGGCTTCAGCTTCAGATCACACCTGTACGGCGTATCGATCCCTGGAAGATCCCGATACCCATAACGAGTGATCATTTTCTCAATATAATAAGACTGTGACAGCGCTAGTCCAGTGTCTGTCCGGATGATCTTGATCCCTAAGATCACATCAGCTTCCCCCAAGTCTTTCATACTGAACTTGCTTGAGATGAATTTCTTTGTCTCCGTGACACATCTAATATCCGTACCTAGGATAAGCATGTCGTCCACGTACAGACAAACGATCACACCTCTTCCATCAGCGAACTTCGTGTAAACACACTTGTCCGTATCGCTGACCATGTAGCCATTTGACCTTATAACTTTGTCAAATTTCTCATGCCACATCTTGGGAGCCTGTTTAAGACCGTACAAGGATTTCACCAACTTGCAGACTTTGTCTTCAAGACCTCTGATGACAAATCCCTCTGGCTGTTGCATGTAAATCTCTTCGGTCAGCTCGCCATTTAGGAAAGCCGTATTCACATCCATCTGATGTATCACCATCTTATTTATTGCTGCGAGAGCAATCAACATTCTGATGGTGGTCATCCGGGCTACTGGAGCATATGTGTCAAAGTAGTCAATCCCCTGCTTCTGAGAAAACCCCTTGGCTATCAACCTAGCCTTGAACTTGTCAATAGTTCCGTCTGCTTTCATCTTCTTCTTGAAGATCCATTTGCATCCGATGGGTTTCGCTCCTTCAGGAAGATCAACCAACACCCAAGTGTTATTTGAGGTGATGGAATCAATCTCATTGTCAATCGCCTCCTTCCAGAAAACCGCGTCTCTGGTCTTCATCGCCTCATCATAGGTAAGTGGATCTGCTTCCACATGATAGGTGACAAAGTCACTTCCGAAGTCCTTCGGCCTCCTCACTCGCTTAGCTGACGGCTCAGCTTGTTCTGGTTCAACCGTTGTTTCAACAACAACATCTTTTTGGACCACATCTTCATTGAAGACTTCAGTCTCTTGTGCACCCTCATTATTCTCCGGAACATCCGCAAGAACAATATTCTTGTGCCTTGCAAATTTGTCTTCAAAATATTCTGCGTCGCGAGATTCAATGATATGATTTGACTCAATATCAAGAAATCTCCGAGCATCACTCTTGTCGGCATACCCCAAGAAGATCGTCTTTGTAGTCCTTGTCCCAAGCTTCTGAATCTTTAGATCTGGAAGCTTGACATATGCCAGACACCCCCACACTCGAATGACATTCAAGTTTGGTTTGACCTTGAACCAGAGTTCATGAAGAGTAATGTCAGAAGTTGCATGAGGCACCCTATTTAGAATAAAAGTGGCCGTCAATGCAGCTTCTTTCCAGTAGCACTTAGGAAGACCAGCAGTCAACAACATTGAATTTATCATTTCTGTCAACGTCCTGTTCTTCCTCTCAGCTACTCCGTTTGATTGAGGAGAGTACGGAGCTGTAGTCTCATTGACAATTCCATGTTCCTTACAGAACGATGCGAATTCATGAGACCTGTACTCCCCACCTCGATCACTTCTTATCCTTTTGAGTTGTTGTCCAGTCTGCCGCTCAGCTTCGGCTCTGAACTCCTTGAACTTCTCGAATGCTTCGTCTTTAGCCTTCAGCAAGTAGACGAACGCATACTTTGAGAAGTCGTCGATGAAGGTTATGAAATACTTCATCTCGGCCTTTTTAGAGAACTGTTTGAAGTCACAGATATCTGAGTGTACCAACTCCAGAAGATCTGTACTTCGATTAACCCGAGGAAAGGGTTTCCTTGTGATCTTCGTTTGAGCACAAACTTCACATTTCTCTACCTTACCCCCACACTTGGAGATAAGTCCTAGACTAGACATTCTGTTTATTCGTTTACAATGAACATGTCCTAGCCTATTATGCCACAACTCAAGAGTATAAGCAGAAGGAGAGATTTTATTAATTACATTAATTACATTGGACTGATTTACAAGCTGAATCTTGAACATTCCTTCGGTATAAAAAGCTTTCCCAAAATATGTTCCCTTGATAGACATCACCATCTGGCCAGCATTGATGTCCATTCTGAGGCCTGCATTACAGAGTAAGCCTCCCGAGATCAGGTTCTTGGCGATAGCAGGTACGTGCTTCACGCCTTGAAGCGTCAGAGACTTGCCAGAAGTCAGCTTCAGAGTAACCGTCCCGATCCCTAGAACTTCAGCTTGTGCTTGGTTCGCCATCACAACCGCTTCAGAAGTGGGTGTGTAGGTGGTAAACCACTCCTTACTGGAGCAGACATGGCAGGTGGCTCCAGTATCTACCCACCAGTATGAATCAGATCCTACAGCATCAACCTGTCCAATCATAGCAATTACATCAGTAATCATTGAGACTTTGCTAGGCTCACCTTGCTCTGATTTCTTGGCCGGTGCTGTGCATTCACTTTTGAAATGGCCCAACTGGCCACACTTGAAACAAGCATCTTTGCCTTAGATTTCTTTGACTTGAAAGAAGTTCCCTTAACATTCAAGTTGTTAGGGTTCTTCTTCTTCTTCTGGAAATCTGCACGCTTTCCCTTTCCCTTTGGTTCCTTGGTCTGAACCAGATTGGCGTTAGCCAATTGCTTGGAAAGCGTGTCAACCTTATGTTGAGCCCTCATCTGGTCTTCAACATAAATTTCCTGCAGGAGATCTTCAAGGGTGATCTCCAGCTTCTTCCTATGCATGTTTGCATAGAACTTACTCCACCCAGCGGGGAGCTTTGAGACAATCCCTCCAACAATAAACTTGTCGGGGAGGGGCATCGCCTCGTCTTCCAACTTCTGTCGCAGCTTCAGAAATTCTTTGACCTGCGGCAGCATGGACTTCTCGTCCTCAAAGAGCCATTTGTGATATTTTTCAACCACAAATATTTTGCTCCTATTCTTGTCTTCTTCGTACAGTTTTTCTAGAGACTCCCATATGTCTCTAGCGATATCCTTCTTAGAATATGATTCTGCTAGGGAATCCTCCATAGCATTCAGGATAAGCAACCTGCAAATGCTATTCTCCCTTCTCCACTTGGCCTGAAGTTTAGTAGCCGCAGTAATTGCGGCAGCAGACCCAGTATCTGGAACAGTAGGTTCCTCTTCAAGCAATACGTGATCCACGTCTCTGAGTTGAAGAGTGAGATAAACCTTCCTCTTCCAGACTTGATAATGCTCTCCATCAAACTTCTCTAACTTACAAAAGTCAGTGTTTAGGAGTGAAGCATTAATATTTTCCATCGTAGCAATAAAGCTTTGAGCAACGGTGATAATTCACCCCAGCAATTCCATCTCTCGCCTGTCATCCTTCTGTTGCCTTTAGCAGTTCTGTCAGTATCTTCTTTTTAGAAGGCACTACTGTCAGTTTGCTATGATCACGAAAATCTCTTTAGATTATTCGTGAATTACGATATCTTTTTAGATCTCGTAATTTGCAGAATCCTTCTGGATCTCTGTTGCAAAACCTTCTTTAAGGAATTGCATTTGAAACGTTGTCTTTACAACTGTTTCAATTTCTGTATTTTCCATCGAAAAACGTGCCCCGGCATTCCCGGCAATAACAATTCTTTTATTAGGAAAACCCCATTATGCAAAACTATACTCACATCTATAGGTTATAGGAAAAAGAAACGAGTGTCTAGTTTAAAAGAGTGATAATTAAACAAGTAATAGTTAAGTATCTAAATTAATTAAATAAGAAATTTTTTTAGCATGATGGAATTTGATCAAGGGGTTTACAAGTCTATCCCCCTTAAATTAATTTCGTCCTCGAAATTCGGCTGAAAAGTAGTGTAGAACTGTACCTCAGTCCTCAAAGAGGTAGGGGTAGCGCTCGCGCATCTCATCCTCTCGCTCCCATGTAGACTCGCCTGGGGAGTGGTGTCTCCATGCGACGCGAACCAAGGAAATCACTTGATTCCTTAGTACCTTCTCTCTGCGGTCCAAGATCTCCACGGGCTGCTCCTGGTAGCTGAGACTCGGTCCCACTTCGATCTCCGAGTGGTCCAAGACATGACTGGGGTCCGCCACGTATCGACGCAGCTGGGATACGTGGAACACGTTGTGCACTCCTTCCAGTGCAGACGGCAAGGCTAATCGGTATGCTACTGCACCGATTTTTTCGAGAATCTCAAACGGCCCAATGAAACGTGGGCTGAGTTTGCCGCCTTTACCGAAACGGATAGTGCCACGTGTCGGAGAAATCTTCAAAAACACCAAGTCATCGACCTAGTTGCACAAAATGTTAACACGAAACTCATAACTACACAAGCAATTAAATCTTGAATAAATTCTATACCTCAAACTCTAACGGCCTACGGTGACTGTCGGCCCAGTGTTTCTGCCTGTCCTGAGCCACGCGAAGCCGCTCTCTAATCATCTTGACCTTCTCCGCAGCATCTACTACCATCTCCGGTCCCAACAATGCACGCTCTCCTACATCGTCCCAAGACAGCGGGGTACGACATCTCCGACCATATAACGCCTCAAAAGGGGACATCTCGATACTGGCTTGGTAGCTGTTGTTATAGGAGAACTCCACGAGATGAAGGTGGTCCTCCCATGAGCCGCCAAAATCTAGCATGCATGTCCGCAGCATATCCTCGAGCGTCTGAATGGTCCGCTCCGACTGTCCATCCGTCTGTGGATGATAAGCAGTGCTGAACTTGAGCGCTGTGCCCAAACTGGCCTGTAAGCTCCTCCAAAAATGAAAGGTGAACCTACTGTCACGGTCCGACATAATACTCACTGGAATCCCGTGCAATCGGACTATCTGCTTCATATAAAGCTCTGCCAGCTTCTCTGTAGACAAACCCACTTTAAATGGAATAAAGTGGGCTGATTTGGTCAACCTGTCGACGATGACCCAAATCGCATCCTTACCACCCGATGACCGTAGTCCAGCCTCCCGCCATCTCCTGAACCGCCTCCTCCGCCACCGCTTCCTCTCCTAGGCCTTCGGCGCTAGGATCCCCCGTCTGCGAGTCGTTGCCTACGTTTACGACACTTTTGCCGCGAGCAAGCCCTAACCCTAGCGCCGCTTGCTGCATCTCTTTTATATATATTGTATATTATATATATATATATATATATATATATATATATATATATATATATATATATATATTCCACGTTGCTCGTAGCTTTGGCACCCCCCTCATGCTGGATAAACCCGCCATTAATCGCTCGCGTCCGAGTCGAGCGAGGATGCTTGTTGAAGTGGATGTGAGCCTCCCATTGCCGGCTCAAGTGCGACTGACTCTTCCTGGGGACAGGAGCTGTTGGCAACCGTTGGAGTTTGAGTCGGTCCCATTGTATTGTTCGGCTTGCTGGCATCAGGGGCATGCTAGCTCGTCCTGCAAGCGCGCCTCGGCGACGGAGCAATGTCCCCATGTTGTGTCAGGAAAGGTGCGGCGGCTGCGCAGCCATCCAGCGTGACCCAGGATCGGGGTTTGGTTGTTGCTCCGGTCGACAGTCAGACTATCCCTCCCGTAGCGGGGGACCTGGAGGTGGCATCTGTCGATGAAGGGAGTCTGCGGATGGTAGTGTTTAGCCAAGCGGCGGTGCATCAAGATTGTGAGACTCTAGATACTGAGCCCATCGCTGTGGCGATCCAAGGGGAGCAATGCGACCAAATCCAGGATATAGATCCCCATAGCCTTGCGCTCACCGCTAACGTGGTGGAGCCAACATCGCCCGGTGCGGGGATGGCTAACTCTACACAAGTCACTTGTGCCAGTCAGTGTGACAATCTAGCCCAGGGCACCAGAGATGCAGCTCATGCATGCCGTTGTGCAAGTCAGCGGCATTCACATAGAACTGGAGGGGCAATCGACTGTGGTCGGCGGAGGAACATGCGGAGGGGGATGGAGCTCGTGTCACCCCTGTTTCCAAAGTGACTTCAGGGACGGCCACGCGGAATGAAAAAGGGAAACAGACCAAAGCAACAAAGTGCTAACAATGCTCAGGAAACAGGAAAGAAGAACAGGCCCAAACAACATTCTTTGCGCTCGGCGGCGAAGCTGCCAACTGCAAATAATGATTAAGTGCCTAGCGTGGAATGTGAGGGGGATCGGGAACTCCTCTTTGGCCAGAGTCAAGGCACTCTGCGTTACCCACCCATAAGATTGCTATGTTGGCTATTATCGAACCGAAAGTGGCCTCGAGGAAACTTCAGTCGTACCAATTAAAGCTTGGGTTTCAAAGTTCAGTAGTGAACACCAAAGGGAACATCTGGGTGATGACGTAGCAAGGGTGGTAGATGCCTTCGACCAAGCGCTAACTTGTGTCCTTCGGACGGAAGATTTGGGCAGCAACCTCATTGCTGGGCGCGTGGAGATGTGGGATAAGCTTCTTCTTGTCCAAGCCCAGTGACCGTTGACGTGGCTTGTTGGTGGGGACTTCAACACCATTGCCGAGTCTTCGGAGCGTAAAGGCGGTCGTCAGGTGGAGGCGTCGTCGATGCAGGACTTCGGCAATTTCCAGTTGGCGGCTGGTGTCGGCCCGATTCCTTTTACTGGTAGCCCCTACACGTGGTTTAACTCTCAGAAGGGTGATCGTCGGCAATGGTCGCGGCTTGATCGGTTTCTGGTTGATGAGCGGTGGATCTCTCTCGCCCCGACGTCGTCCTACGCTCACCTCAACAGGTCTGAATCAGATCACGCGCCACTCCTTCTCTCGATCAGTTCCAAGCAACCCAAGGTGCCTAAATATTTCCGATTCCTTGACTTCTCGACCGGGCACGACGACTTCCAGGCGGTGGTGGGGGAGGCTTGGGGTTCGGTGGCACATCAGAACAGTCTCACGCGGTTGGGCCTGCGGCTTAAAGCGACCAGGAAGGCTCTAAAGTCCTGGAGTTTTTTTTGCCTTCGGAGACATATTTAAGGAAGCGCGGGCAGCGGAGGAGGCGGTGGCCAAGGCAGAGATGGGATTCGACAATTCCGCAGACCCGTCCCGCCGGACGAACCTGAACGATGCCAAAGCAAGACTGAAGCAGCGATTGTCCTATGAAACGGCTTTCTGGAAACAAAAGGCGAGAAATAAGTGGGATAGCGAGGGAGATCGCAACTCGGCCTACTTCCACGCGTGCGTGAGAAGTAAACACCATAAGCTGAATATCAGTCGGGTTCGCAAGGAAGACGGCAGCTGGCTCGTGAATGACGCCGACATTCAAGCGGAGTCTCTCGACTTCTTTACGAAATTGTTTCAAAAGTCGGATGTGCGGGTGGACGACCAATTCCTTGAGGTCATTCCTCGCCTCATCTCGGAGGAGGACAATGAGAAGCTAACGGCTCCTCCGTCCATGGAAGAAATTCGTGGCGTTATCGGCTCTTTGGACGCGGGCAGCGTGCCGGGACCGGATGGCTTCAGCGGCCATTTCTTCCTCCACTGCTGGGAGACAATCAAGATTGACATCTGGGAAGCGATGCAGCTGCTGTTCGCCGGCTTCCCCTTACCGCAGTCAATCACTAGTACAAAGTTGGTCCTCATTCCCAAAACCACTGCTCCAGAGGCGCTCTCAGATTTTCGGCCCATAAGCCTATGCAATTTGTCACGACCCGATCCCAAATAATTGGGTCGAACCGGATCATGTCCAGCCTGCACCGTTGTGAGACGGCGGCAGTAAGCTGTTCTAATGCAGGTAATCACAACAACATCTATTCATTTGTCACATCCATTACATTCGGAAACTTGAAACTTTATTTTAATCAACCAAAATAGAATACATCTGAAATTGAAAGTGCTGAAAGGAAATACTGAATTCAAAGTCTACAAAATTCCAATAAAAGAAACTCGAATTAGAACGACAACAAGCTATATGGCTGTCTCGCCAGCCTCAAGATCTGCATCCTCCAAAGGGTCTCCGGTAACACAGCATAATATGGTACTGGGTCATAGTAGCTATTGTGCTATAGCTCAGCAATCAACAATGACACCTAAAATATTGGGTCTCCAGTCAGGAGGGAGCAAGTACGAGTATATATCCAACATTTCAAATAATAAAGAAAAATTACAATTTTAAACAATTTGAAATACAATATTTTCCTACCATTCTACACGGTAGAAAACAATGTGATTTGAGTAGATAATGACTATGACCGGCTTGGGTTGTACACTTGTATCCTAGCGATACGATATGGCTTATCCCCGTGTGTAACAGGGGTAAGCTAATACATTCATTAATCATTTAGGATATTGGTCATAGACACTACACTACTCCCCCAATATTCCGCAGTCAATCAATCAATACTCTAGGAGAGAGTACCGTGTAACAATGTGGTTTAAGCATGCAAGATAACAATTACTAATTAAAATGCAGAATAATATAACCGTAACTTGTCTCGATTTGTATGACTGGAGTAGGGTGTCTGTTCCAGGGAAGAAGTTAGTACCGTCCTTGAAAATCCTACAGTTGGAAAACTTGACTTAGAACCAAAATAGAGCCATTCTAGGTGTGCTAGTTACAATCTCTAGTAGTAGTGTCGTAATCAGATTTTAAGTTCTTTTACTTAACCTACTGTAACGCTTTACGTCGCAAGCTACGTGCGTTGACAATTAGTTTGTTAAACCGGTTAATTCAGTTAATTGGGAAAAAAAATAGTAATTTCAGTTTAACTTAGGAAAACTTTGTACTTTTGTAATATATATATAAACTAGTTTTCTTCTAGTGATAAAACATGAACTTGTTATCTTGCTAATATTTTATTCATTTAATTAACTTGGAAAAATCTTTATTAATTTTATACAAAATAATTAATATCCTAATTATAATTTACGCGTTCAAATATGGAAACCAACCCAGAAAAGAAATGAAAAACCTAGACTACACAATACAGGGGCACAGCTTAACAAAAATAGAAATCTGGGCTTATGCCCTTACAAACTTTACATAAATAAAATTAGAGAAAAATTAGTTAGCTCGGAATAATGTCCCGTATTTTAAATACTGAAAATAAAACAAATAAATAAATTAAATTAAATCTTAGGAGTCTCAGACTTGGTCCAATCGTCACTATTTGTAGCTAATGTCTCAACGTCCGGCCTGACCGGTTTCGTTTGCATTTCGCTAGGGTCCATGGACCGGTACGGTCGTCGCCCAAAAATCCAATTAATAAATTATTTCCGAAAACTGATTTGAATTCATTTATAAAGTTTTATAAAAAATTTGGGCAGCATTCCCTCTATATTCGGGATAACCCAAAACTGGAAAAATGCGCCAAAACACCCAATACGTATCCCAAACCAGGGAAAACACAATTATATAGAAAATATATATATTAACAGAAAAAATTTCCGAAGCCTAATCGGAACACCCGAAATAAATCGGAAATTCCGAAATTCCGAATATCCAAACCAACCATAGAAATATCACAGAAACGTCTCCGAAAAATCTGAAACCACTACGTCTACTGTAGCTCCCCTTCCCGAAAATTTTAGAAATATTTTTATTTTATTTATTTTATTCAAATGGTGATTTGTGGATTTCGTAAATAATTATTTAGTTAATTATTATGGTGGATGGCTTAAGTCTTTGTGGAGTTTTGGAGTACAAGGTGACTAGGAATCATAGCACGAAAAGCTAAGTGGCGTGCTTTGACTAGTGTTTAGTCATGGTAGGGGAAGACCGAGCCATAGTGATGTCCTAACTAAGAAAACCAGGCCAAGTTGTGACGTGACCATTTTAAATAGTTTAAATATTCATTATCATTGACGTTAGGAGACCCGGTTGTACCAAACCAGTCAAACTGGACCCGAACTGAGCCCAAGCCCACGTAGTCATGCGGGACGTCCGATATCATGCGTGTTGATATGTTTTGGTGAGTGTGATATACTCCATTTTAATGATTTAATGACTATTCTAAATATCCGTAATTTTAATATTTTAAATAATATTATTAATTAATATTCAATGATATTTTGTAAAATGGGCCCATTGTACGTTTTGGGATTTTTAGAATACGCATAGTGGTGTATGCACCGTTATTGATTTATTGGATTTGTTATTATTAATATTAATAATATTATTATTATTATTATCATTATTATTATTATTATTCTTATTATCATTATCATTATTGATATTATTATTATTATTATTATTCTTATTATCATTATCATTATTATTATTATCCTTATTATCATTATCATTATTGATATTATTATTATTATTCTTATTATCATTATCATTATTATTATTATTATTCTTATTATCATTATTATCATTATTATTATTATTATTATTATTCTTATTATCATTATCATTATTATTATTATTATTATTATTATTCTTATTATTATCATTATTGTTATTATTATTATATATGTTTGTATAAATATATGAGTGTAAATATATATATATATATATATATATATATATATATATATATATATATATATATATATATAAGAAATAGAAAAAGAAAAAGAAAAAAAACAATTAGAAAAAAAAAGGAAAAGAAGTGAAAAGAAAAGGATACAGCAGTAACAAAACCGGGCCCGACCACAGGCCTAAGACCCCCAGCTCGTACACAGCCCAAGAGCCTCCAGTTCACGAACCCAGCGGGGACCAAGCGAACCCAGCACCCGCGCCAAGGGTTTCCAGCCGAACAACCGCTCGGATTTTTCTATATGTATACGCGAGATTGAGAGGGAGAGATTAAATCACTCAAACCCTAAAACTCCAGTCCGCCACCCCCATCGCCTGGACGCACCGCCGCCGACCGCCGGTCGGCCAGGCCAGAGAACGCGTGCGTGCGAGCGCGAGATGGCAACAGCAGCAACAGCGGACTAAAGGGGGAACTTCGCAGCGACGGTTCGCAACGATCGTTCGATCGTTTCGCGAGCCGTTTCCTCGGGTATGTCCCCAACATATACTAGATTATTTCCATTCAAATAGATTGAATTAAAATACTTTAGGTTGGCCGATAGATCGAAACGAAGTTGGTCGAAATCTGCTCAGAAACAGAGTACTCGACAGTCCTTGAACCCATATTGGAGGATCAATCCCGATCAATCCAGCGACCATTTTGTTAAACCCTCTGAACAGTATTTGAAGACGACATGTAGGGCTTCGTAACCTAATTTGTAGTTTCGAATTTTATCAACTGAGTGCGAAGTAATCAGTTTGCAAAGATTGAGAAAAATAGGATTTAAAACAGTTTTTCAAAACTTGAAACCGCTCCACACGACGTGCGTCACGCCAATCCGGACGACGTGGTCGCATGTAGAAAGGATCGAAAGCTTCGTAACGGCTTTGTGGTCGTGTGGGCTTTGACGGAATTCAAATTGGTCGTGTGTGCGCGACGAATTCGACGCGTATCCGTCGAAATCGCCCCGTATTCGTCCAATGCAAATTCAGTCATAACTTTGTGCACGCTCGTCAGATCGAGACGAAACTTGCGCCAACAGGACCGTATCATTTTTCTGGTCCTGTATGCCAAGTTTGGTCCAATTCTGAGACAGTTGAATCGTACGTCATTTTGTGGGCCCCACGGTCCCACTCAACGGGCGATTTTGTGCACGGCTCGCCGGAATCCAACTTTGGACATACGGTTGGGTTCGTATCGGAAAACTGGATCCGTAGACATGTAGTTTGATAATTTTAGAGACCATTGACTCTGGCACGCTTTTCGGTGCAAAGCGGGTCCAACGGCGGACACCATTTTTGCCCGAAATTACCGTTTTGCCCCTGTGTCCAGAATTGGACGTAAGGACAGGCAATCCTAGCTAATTGGACTATTCTGAGATCATTGGTATTGTTTATTTCAGCTTCCGGGAACGGTTGTACGAGTTTTGACTATAGTGGCACATTGAGTAGTTCAGATTTGTCGGTTTCACCAGCAAAGGACCACAGGCGAGTACAGTTTATTGTCTGCATTTCGATATTGATCTTTACTATATTTCATTGATTAGTCATTGGTTATGTGATTTTTTATACTCTATTATAAATTGTTGAGTCGGGAATGAGAAGTACCAAGGATGTGCGATCAGACCGTAGACATTGTAGATATCGTAGACATTGTAGATATCGTAGACATTGTAGATATCGTAGACATTGTAGATATCGTAGACATTGTAGATATCGTAGACATTGTAGATATCGTAGGCATTGTAGATATTGTAGACATTGTAGATATCGTAGACATTGTTTATTTTTATGCAGTAGATCTTGTAGACATTGTTTATTTTATGCAGTAGACATCGTAGACAGTGTTTATATTCTGCAAGTAGATATCGTAGACCGTGCGGTGTAGCACCCCAGACCGATCACATGTCAAAGGTACTTCTAACGGTAGAAAGTATATTGGTCTATTTATTACTATTGGTTTTTCTTACGGCTTTACTGTTATTTTCAAAACTCATGATGGATGCCTAACCTTTGTTTTATAGTCATTTTCTTTATTTGAAATTACATTCAGTGAATTGTGCTCGTTCCATTCCTGACTGGAAACCAACATTTTCAGGTTAGCCGTGGATTCATTTAGCTTGGAGAGTGACGGGAATACTTGCAGACAAAGCCTAGAGACTAGCTAGATAGTTGAGTTGTAGTCATTCAAATATTTGTACAAGTTTATATTTTTCTGCAAATGTAAAACTTGTGATCTTTGTAAATTAAATTAATTATGTGAATGAGCATTATTTGTGATTTTGATCCTCATGGCCATGACAGCGTTCTACCGCCGACACTGCGGCGTAGGCTGGCTTGGACACGTCTCGTATCCGTTTAAAAGAAAAAAAATGGGTGCGGGTCGTGACAAGTTTTTGTGGTGGCCCACGCAGGTCAGTCTTTGCAAATAATGCGAACTCGTGATAGTACGTAAGTTAGTTGTACTATTGCGAGCCTGCGACTAGAACATGCTCATTCACGAACAAGGATTAATTTAATTTAAGAGAATGACTAGGACTAGGAGTCCCTTATACCAATTTACCGATGGGTAGTTTAGGCCATGCAATTTAGGATGGTAATTATTAATTTTTAATAGTTGTCAGATTCCTATAGGTATACTATTACCTCTTGATATGACGATATGATCCAATGTAGATAGGTTATTCACTTGGTGAGACAGGGCTTTCTAGAATTAATGGCGTAACCTTGATGACTGTGCAGTTCCTTCTCCTTGCCTCTAGATATCACCCTCATATCTTAGTCCAATTGCCTATTTAGTTTCTATTTTGCCTAAGAATTATTATTTTTATGTTATCCATAGACGAACCTCGAGTTAGTTTCAACTCAAAGTTTTTCCTCAATGGTTTGGATATACATGAAATAGATACTAGAATGTTTGTAACTCTTTTCCTCGGTTTGTTCCTCTATGTTCATCTTTTATTCTAAGGATTGTGACTGATAGGACAAATGCTTACACTTTATTTCATAGGCAACTTGTTTGAATCTCTAGAAGCTCATGGATTTTTCAGATGTAGTTAAGGAAATGTTAGTTAACTCATAATGGCAGGACAGCAGCGCACTGTCGCCATTTATTTAAATTATGAAGACTCTGGATTCCATGCAGCCAGCAGCGCACTGGCAAGGCACGATCCTTAGAGTTGGAATAGTTTAAGAGAATATAGGTTATAGAATATTGCTAAACTATAGCTAGTGATCCTCTTTGACCGTAGTCACCCTTGTGTCCATATAAGGTAGAGTATCGGATATCATATCACCCTGAAATCACGAATCCAAGAGTTTACCACAGCCCGATTTTACGGGCGAGGCGTAGCCCTCCGTGAAATGACTTCAGACGTGATTACAAATTAAGGATACTATAGAGGATAGGACGGTGCCCTGTATGTCACATAAGATCCAAGGCTAATTCCAGCGAAAGTTCTGCAGGATGGATAACATGTCTCTCGACCTAGTAATCCGTGGTTCTTGTGATCTATTGACGAGGAAATTGACTGACACTAATAGGTTTACTAGAACGTAGAATTCAGAAGTCCATAAACCATTAGTCGACCAAGGCCTTAAGGATAAGAAGAAAGTGGGATGACCGTATAAGCAAGAACCCCAGGTGAGTTTTCGTTTCTCACAAAACTCGAACTACTTGTGCCTCTTTTCAAAAATCTCGCGTACTTGTATCTTGACTATCTCGACCAATGTTGCCATCACAGCCTAGTTTTGCAAGCTCATTCTTTTATCGAGCTTGATTCAAGACATATGTTTAGTGGGGACGCCTGCTAACTTACTGTCTAATCAGAATCAGTGTATTATGGTCTGATCAACCATAATGCATTTGGTTCGCTCTTCGTTTAATTACACTACGTGGATGGAGATATATAAGTATCTATGATCTCATCCGCGACTGCTTGACAATTCATCTTAAATTAAACGTTTGCCTTTGAATCACGTGATTGTATTCAGTGACATCTTTCTTGAACTCTTTATTGCTTTTCTCTTTCACTGATTTGGAAAGACGAAAGCTCGTGAATGATAGATAGATATAGAGTATTCCCCGTGGCTATGATAGTTGTATACACAAGTGTAGCTATACACAGCCAGCCAGTGACTAAAACCATACCTCAAGTTACTCGTCCCCTCTGCGACCCTAAAACTTATTATCATGATTTTCTGGTCATTGGAGTCCGAGAATGGTTAGGATCCTTCTCTTGACCAAATACCAACCTAGGAGACTACCTATACTTAAGAGACCAATTATTGTGAGCCACAAATTATTTGTTTGAAGCTTGCTTCAACTAGAACCCTTGTGACAACAGTCTAGGTTTGACCCAAATAGAAAGTCCACGACTCAGTTGTTGGAAACCTTTTCATATGATGTGCCTTAGAGTTGGTTATCCCGTCGATAACACTTGTACCCTAAGGAAGAGTAGATCATTCTATTTTATCGACCGTGTGTTATTGTACACACTCATTTTTCAGTTATTGAGGAACGATCTTTGACTTGACTTATATCTACCATATTCCGTTACGTCGTACCTTATTCTTTATTACCGAGAATCGAGGTGCGATATCCTGACATCAAAATCCTTCTAACCTCATTATTCCTAAAACCATGTCCTATTCTTAAGGTGGGGAGACTGTAAGCCTCCTAAAGTTTAGGATATACGAAGAGCACCGATTGATTAGAATAAAGTTTATTAGAAAGATAGTGCCCTATGGACTCCCACTTTCTATGTTGTGTCCCCGATCGTGTCATTAATATTCGGAGCACGAGACCAACTGTTACCTTCCAACAAATTTCATATGCAAGATCTAGACGAGTCCACCTTCATCTAGATATATTAGGTCCCACCCAAACACATCCCCTTGTACTATATTTTTATGGTACGACTTTCAGGTTAAAAGGACTAGCTATAAACCTTACCATAGTACCGGTATACCTTCCGACTTCCACTAGAGCCACAACTTCGACCCAATTCCTGCAACCCAATATATGGTTGTGACCTACTCGAAGCCCACTATGCAAATGCCACTAGGGTGCCACCCAATTGAGGCCTCTTGTGCCACTTAAAACACTAAAGTCACTGAAGGCACATGTTGAACTTTAGGGACCTAGCTAACCAACCTGACTAGCAACTAGCTCAACCCCTTGGGTAGAAACCTATTCTAGGATACCCTAATCTAGTAGAAATAGTTTTATCATTGGGATCTTATCCAGTTCATATAGTTTGAAAACCAATGTTCATCCAACCAACGACTGATGCCCAAATAGAGAACCCATTAAGACCACAATCTTGATTTTTCAGATTCCGTTCTATTATGGAAACTGGTTAGAATTTCGAGAACGGAACTTCTGTATTGCACGAATTGCAAGACCCTCTGAGAAGCGAAGGGTTCTTCGACTTAGTAAGTGACTGGACTAGAGTAGCCCAATCTAGCAAAATAGGTCAATGGCTCATAAACTTTCTTTCAGTCTGTATCATTGGATATTCTCTACCGCTCTCGGAACTTCTTATTCGCCCTTGATTATTTTCCTTATCTTCCTGTCCTTCCCATTGTAGGGTGATGAATGGTCACGCTTAGTAGAATTTAGTAATATTTCTTAGCTACTTGTGTAAATTGTTGCTGGTTAAATTTTTGGGTTGTTAGATAGATAGGAAAGGATTATAGAAGCGATAAGCAGTAGATATCGATTGGAAGAAACTTTAGCAATTAGTTGGACGAGTAATGTTTTAGCAACATGTGTTTTGAGGGAGTAGTGTGACCAAAGGTGGGTAGAAGTCCTCAAGAAATTATAGTTTCAAATGACCATGAGAATAGATTGATAGCAAATGGAAACCGTCTTCTATCATAGAGGATGGACTCTTACCTTAAATTTCGAGGACGAAATTATTTTTAAGGTGGGTAGATTTGTAGCTCCCCTTCCCGAAAATTTTAGAAATATTTTTATTTTATTTATTTTATTCAAATGGTGATTTGTGGATTTCGTAAATAATTATTTAGTTAATTATTACGGTGGATGGCTTAAGTCTTTGTGGAGTTTTGGAGTACAAGGTGACTAGGAATCATAGCACGGAAAGCTCAGTGGCGTGCTTTGACTAGTGTTTAGTCATGATAGGGGAAGGCCGAGCCATAGTGATGTCCTAACTAAGAAAACCAGGCCAAGTTGTGACGTGACCATTTTAAATAGTTTAAATATTCATTATCATTGACGTTAGGAGACCCGGTTGTACCAAACCAGTCAAACTGGACCCGAACTGAGCCCAAGCCCACGTAGTCATGCGGGACGTCCGATATCATGCGTGTTGATATGTTTTGGTGAGTGTGATATACTCCATTTTAATGATTTAATGACTATTCTAAATATCCGTAATTTTAATATTTTAAATAAAATTATTAATTAATATTCAATAATATTTTGTAAAATGGGCCCATTGTACGTTTTGGGATTTTTAGAATACGCATAGTGGTGTATGCACCGTTATTGATTTATTGGATTTGTTATTATTAATATTAATATTATTATTATTATTATTATCATTATTATTATTATTATTATTCTTATTATCATTATCATTATTGATATTATTATTATTATTATTCTTATTATCATTATCATTATTATTATTATCCTTATTATCATTATCATTATTGATATTATTATTATTATTATTCTTATTATCATTATCATTATTATTATTATTATTCTTATTATCATTATTATTATTATTATTATTATTATTATTCTTATTATCATTATCATTATTATTATTATTATTCTTATTATTATTATCATTATTGTTATTATTATTATATATGTTTGTATAAATATATGAGTGTAAATATATATATATATAAATAAGAAATAGAAAAAGAAAAAGAAAAAAAAACAATTAGAAAAAAAAATAGGAAAAGAAGTGAAAAGAAAAGGATACAGCAGTAACAAAACCGGGCCCGACCACAGGCCTAAGAACCACAGCTCGTACACAGCCCAAGAGCCCCCAGTTCACGAACCCAGCGGGGACCAAGCGAACCCAGCACCCACGCCAAGGGTTTCCAGCCGAACAGCCGCTCGGATTTTTCTATATGTATACGCGAGATTGAGAGGGAGAGATTAAATCACTCAAACCCTAAAACTACAGTCCGCCACCCCCATCGCCTGGACGCGCCGCCGCCGACCGCCGGTCAGCTAGGCCAGAGAACGCGCGTGTGCGAGCGCGAGATGGCAACAGCAGCAACAACGGACTAAAGGGGGAACTTCGCAGCGACGGTTCGCAACGATCGTTCGATCGTTTCGCGAGCCGTTTCCTCGGGTATGTCCCCAACATATACTAGATTATTTCCATTCAAATAGATTGAATTAAAATGCTTTAGGTTGGCCGATAGATCGACACGAAGTTGGTCGAAATCTGCTCAGAAACAGAGTACTCGACAGTCCTTGAACCCATATTGGAGGATCAATCCCGATCAATCCAGCGACCATTTTGTTAAACCCTCTAAACAGTATTTGAAGACGACATGTAGGGCTTCGTAACCTAATTTTTAGTTTCAAATTTTATCAACTGAGTGCGAAGTAATCAGTTTGCAAAGATTGAGAAAAATAGGATTTAAAACAGTTTTTCAAAACTTGAAACCGCTCCACACGACGTGCGTCACGCCAATCCGGACGACGTGGTCGCGTGTAGAAAGGATCGAAAGCTGCGTAACGGCTTTGTGGTCGTGTGGGCTTTGACGGAATTCAAATTGGTCGCGTGTGCGCGACGAATTCGACGCGTATCCGTCAGAATCGCCCCGTATCCGTCCAATGCAAATTCAGTCATAACTTTGTGCACGCTCGTCAGATCGAGACGAAACTTGCGCCAACAGGACCATATCATTTTTTTGGTCTTGTATGCCAAGTTTGGTCCAATTCTGAGACAGTTGAATCGTACGTCGTTTTGCGGGCCCCACGGTCCCACTCAACGGGCGATTTTGTACACGGCTCGTCGGAATCCAACTTTGGACATACGGTTGGATTCGTATCGGAAAACTGGATCCGTAGACATATAGTTTGATGACTTTAGAGACCATTGACTCTGGCACGCTTTTCGGTGCAAAGCGGGTCCAACGGCGGACACCATTTTTGCCCAAAATTACCGTTTTGCCCCTGTGTCCAGAATTGGACGTAAGGACAGACAATCCTAGCTAATTGGACTATTCTGAGATCATTGGTATTGTTTATTTCAGCTTCCGGGGATGGTTGTACGAGTTTTGACTATAGTGGCACATTGAGTAGTTCAGATTTGTCGGTTTCACCAGCAAAGGACCACAGGCGAGTACAGTTTATTGTCTGCATTTCGATATTGATCTTTACTATATTTCATTGATTAGTCATTGGTTATGTGATTTTTTATACTCTATTATAAATTGTTGAGTCGGGAATGAGAAGTACCAAGGATGTGTGATCAGACCGTAGACATTGTAGATATCGTAGACATTGTAGATATCGTAGACATTGTAGATATCGTAGACATTGTAGATATTGTAGACATTGTAGATATCGTAGACATTGTAGATATCGTAGACATTGTAGATATCGTAGACATTGTTTATTTTTATGCAGTAGATCTTGTAGGCATTGTTTATTTTATGCAGTAGACATCGTAGACAGTATTTATATTCTGCAAGTAGATATCGTAGACCGTGCGGTGTAGCACCCCAGACCGATCACATGTCAAAGGTACTTCTAACGGTAGAAAGTATATTGGTCTATTTATTACTATTGGTTTTTCTTACGGCTTTACTGTTATTTTCAAAACTCATGATTGATGCCTAACCTTTGTTTTATAGTCATTTTCTTTATTTGAAATTGCATTCAGTGAATTGTGCTAGTTCCATTCCTGACTGGAAACCAACATTTTCAGGTTAGCCGTGGATTCATTTAGCTTGGGGAGTGACGGGAATACTTGCAGACAAAGCCTAGAGACTAGCTAGATAGTTGAGTTGTAGTCATTCAAATATTTGTACAAGTTTATATTTTTCTGCAAATGTAAAACTTGTGATCTTTGTAAATTAAATTAATTATGTGAATGAGCATTATTTATGATTTTGATCCTCATGGCCGTGACAGCGTTCTACCGCCGACACTGCGGCGTAGGCTGGCTTGGACACGTCTCGTATCCGTTTAAAAGAAAAAAAACGGGTGCGGGTCGTGACATCTACCCAAAACCGAATTCCCGGGAGGGAATCAGGGACCAATTCTCATCATCGACTACCGAAAATGGAACGAGACAAAGGAATTATACCTTGGGTTGCTCGGCTAGAGCTCTCAGATGATAATAATAGATAAAAGGAACACGCAGACAGTGGATCGGCTCGGGACAGCGCTTCGCCGGGGCACGGCTGCGCTGGATAGCGGGATCCGGGACCGCGGAAAGCACGAGAACGCCTGGGAACGAACCGGACAGCGGAATCCGGAGATCGGGGCACGGAGAAGCACGGACAGCGGGTCGGGCACGGGACAGCAGATCGGGAGGCGCGCTCGGGAACAGCGCTGGCGGGGGTGCGCCGGCGGAGGAGGCCGGGACAGCAGCGGCAATGGCCGGGGTCCGGCACAGGGGTGCGCGCGACTGTAGTTCCCCTTCCCGAAAATTTTTGAAATATTTTTATTTATTATTTTAATTGATTTAAGTAGTGATTATTAGGTTTTATAAGTAATATCTAGAAATTTGATATATGTGAATTATACGTATTGTTAATATCTAAGGGTGTTGTGGAATATTAGTAAGAGTTGGCAGGCCAAAGAAAGACTTGGTGTAATATGATGCATACATGATACATTGGTTTAGTCATTTTGTTATCATAGTTATTATTATTATCATTATTGTTATTATTATAGTATTCTTACTAATACTCTTATTATTATTATTATTGGTATTATTATTAGATTACTCTTATTGTATCGTTATTATTATATATTTGAGTGTATATATAAAGATATGTGAAGGTTTTTATATATTAATTACTAATAATAGAAATAGAAATTAGAAATAGAAAAAAAGAAATGGAGAAGAAATAAGAAAAAGAATGGGAGAGAGCAGCCGGCCTGCTCATAACTCCTCAGCCCAACACCCACAGTAAATACCTTTCCTAATCGAGCAACTCTAATCAGCGGAAGACCCCAACCCGAACCTATACAGTAACAGTAGAGCCGACCCTGGGAATCTCGGCCCAAACCGAGAGCTGCTTCTGTGCATATACTCGTATAGAATATAGAGAAGAAGCGAGAGGAGATCGACAACCAAACCCCAAACCCTACAACTACTCGATCCGCGCCTCCACCTAACGGCGCGCCGCTGACTGGACGTCCCCTCCGCCACCACGCGCGCCGCCGCACGTCGCCGTCGGCCGGCCGACAGCGCACGCGCGCGCGAGTCGCAGGGAGCACAACAACAACACTGGCAGGAGACCCGACTTCACAGCGTTACTGCGCAACGATCGGTTGATCGTTTTCCGATCTTCCTTCGCTGGTATGAAGTTAACATATACGCCTTTAATCCCCTTCAGATAGTTCTTTTTATTTCGCTTTGTACGCGACGGAAAACGAGTCCCAAAACCGAGGAAAAACTCGATTTTCGAATATTAGAAACTGTCCCGAAACCCAATATTCGCGGTCGATTTGCGACCAGAACATCGCGAATTTTGGAAAACAGCCTGAACAGACTTCTAGACAACCTAACCAGCTTTCAAACTCTATTTTTAGATTATTTTATTTATCAGTAGATGTTAAGATAAATCGAGATGAAAATCATGAAAAACCTGTTTTCAAAACTTAAAAATTGTTCCACACGACGTGCGTCCCGCCATTCCGGGCAATGTGGTCGCGCACCATAAGCATCGAAAGCTGCGTAACAGCTTCGTGGTCGTGTGGGCTTTGACGGAATTTAAATTGGTCGCGTGTGCGCGACGAATTTGATGCGTATCCGTCGAAATTCACCGTATCGTGCACTTTGCAAATTTCTCAATTACTTTGTGCACGCTCGACGGATCGAGACAAAACTTGCGCCAACAGGACCGTATCGTTTTTCTGGTCCTGTATGCCAAGTTTGGTCCAATTCTGAGACAGTTGAATCCGACATCGTTTTGCGGGCCCCACGGTCCTACTCAACGGGCGATTTTGTGCACGGCCCGCCGGAATCCAACTTTGGACATACGGTTGGGTTCGTATCGAAAAACTGAATTCGTAGACATGTAGTTTGACGACTTTAGAGACCATTGACTCTGACACGCTTTTCGGTGCAAAGCGGGTCCAACGGCGGACATCGTTTTTGCCCAAAATTACCGTTTTGCCCCTGTGTCCAGAATTGGACTTAAGGACAGGCAATCCTAGCTAATTTGACTATTCTGAGATCATTGGTATTGTCTATTTCAGCTTTCGGGGACTGTTGTACGGGTTTTGACTATTGTGGTATATTGAGTGATTTGGATCGTCGGTTTCACCAGCACAGGACCACAGGCGAGTACAGTTTATTGTCTGCATTTCGATATTGATCTTTACTATATTTCATTGATTAGTCATTGGTTATGTGATTTTTATACTCTATTATAAATTGTTGAGTCGGGAATGAGAAGTACCAAGGATGTGTGATCCGACCGTAGACATTGTAGATATCGTAGACATTGTAGATATCGTAGACATTGTAGATATCGTAGACATTGTTTATTTTTATGCAGTAGATCTCGTAGACATTGTTTATTTTATGCAGTAGACATCGTAGACAGTGCTTATTTTCTGCAGTAGACATCGTAGATATTGTTTAAATTCTGCAAGTAGATATCATAGACCGTGCGGTGTAGCATCCCAGACCGATCACATGTCAAAGGTACTTCTAGCAGTTGGAGAAAGTCTGTTGTGTCTATTTATTTACTATTGGTTTTCTGTATTTCCTGTTTATTTTCAAAACTCATGATTGATGCCTAACCTTTGTCTTATAGTCATTTTCTTTATTTGAAATTGCATTCGGTGAATTGTGCTCGTTCCATTCCTGACTGGAAACCAACATTTTCAGGTTAGCCGTGGATTCACTTAGCTTGGGAAGTGACGGGAATACTTGCAGACAAAAGCCTAGAGACTAGATAGATAGTTGAGCTGTAGTCATTCATTTATTTGTACAAGTTTATATTTTTCTACAAATGTAAAACTTGTGATCATTGTAAGTTAAATTAATTATGTGAATGAGCATTATTTGTGATTTTGATCTTCATGGCCGTGACAGCGTTCTACCGCCGACACTGCGGCGTAGGCTGGCTTGGACACGTCTTGTATCCGTTTAAAAAAAAAACGGGTGCGGGTCGTGACAGCGACAGAGGGGTGCCGAAGGGCGCGGGCGGTCGCGGAGGCCGGAGGGGGAGCGGTGCCGAAGGTGGGCAGCCGCGGGCGGTTGGACGAGCCGCGGGCGGCGCTCGGGGAGATCGGGGCAGAGAGGGGTTGAGGGGGCTGAGGGGGCCGACCGGGGAGCGACGCCGGCTGGATGCGCCCGGGGTGCTGGGGTCGAGGGCAGCGCCCGGGGTGCTGGGGTCGGCGGAGGTTAGAGCTCGTGAGAGGCTCGGTTGGTTTGGGGGAAAAGAGATTTGTGAGGGAGGGGAAGAATGAGAGGAGTTTTAAAGGAAGTGGTGGGGATGAGTTTGTGGTGAAGAGGGAGTGAAGGAGAGAGAAGTGAGGGGAGTGGGGAAGGTGGCTGAGAAGTAGGGAGAAAAACCCATACGTGGGGATTGAGTCTCCAGGAGGGGGAAAAGGCCGGGTCGGGTGCGGGTAGTTCTAGGATTAAGCCCATTATGTATATTTAACAAAATACATTAATTTAAAATTCCTAATTGGGTTCGAGTTCGAACTGGGTCCAGGCTCGGGTCTCCCAAACAAAATCCCAGTTTATTATTTTGAAAATAATTTCGAACCCACCATATAATAATAATAAATATAATAATGAATTAATTTAGCAAAGAGTATATTTAAATATTGCGACAAAAGAAAATTCAATAATTTACCAAAAATGCAATTAAATCTAATTAATCTAATAGATCAGAAATGCGGGTTTCACACAATTACTCCAACAAAATTATGTCGAAGCTCATCTCGAACAGGCTATCGGCAATCCTTCCCTTCATAATCTCCGGAGCAGAGCGGGTTCGTGCGGGGGCGGGAGATTGCCGATAACATTGTCATGGCGCAAGAGATGATCGCGGACTTGGGCCACAAAATCCGCGGGGGGAACATCGCTCTCAAGCTGGACATGTTAAAAGCGTACGACCGCATCGATTGGCAATTTCTCATCCGAGTGCTCCGCAGGTTCGGGTTCAATGAACAATGGATTGATTTAATTTATCATTGTGTGAGTAATTGCAGGTTCTCAATCATGATAAATGGCACTCCGTATGGATTTTTCCCAGCGTTTTGGGAAGTACGGCAGGGAGATCCTCTGTCTCCTGCGCTCTTCATTATCGCCGCGGAGGTCCTTAGCTGCAATCTCAAAAAGCACGGAGACTCGCCTAACCAACCGCAGTATTCAGTCACTAGCGGCTGTCCAAGGGTAACGCATTTGGCGTTTGCCGATGACGTTCTGGTCTTTACGAATGGAGAGAAAAGAGCCGTCTCCGCGCTCATGCATATGCTCTGGAAGTTTGAAGCGGTTTCGGGGCAAGCCATTAGTCACTCCAAGAGCACCATCTACATCGACCCATCTTTTCCATCGAGCAGGAGGAGGGAGCTGGCTGGGGCGTCGGGCCTCAGAGTGGCCCACCCCCCTTCATATACCTCGGTTGTCCATTGGCGATTGGTCGATGCAATGCAGCGTTATTCGAACCCCTGATTGGTAGGATTACGGACAGATTGGCGGGGTGGCAACCGGCTCCTTTCTTACGGCGGGAAGATTACGCTCCTCCGTCACGTCCTCGCGGCGATGCCGGTCTACTTGTTGGCGGTTTGTCATCCACCTAAGTGCATCTTTAAATGCATCGAAGCAAGTTTCTCTCACTTCTTATGGGGGTCGAGCGAGGGCGCATCTAGGCGGGTTTGGGTCAGTTGGGCCGAGGCGGCTCGGCCGACAGCGGAAGGGGCGCTGGGGGTCAGGAGGCTGCAAGAGATCGCGGATGCTATGGCGGTTAAAATGTGGTGGAAGTTCCGTACGAAAAGTGCCCTGTGGATCTCTTTCTTTCGTGCTAAGTACTGTAGACGGTCGCATCCAAGCCAGGTGGTGGCGACTTCCGCTGGCTCACATGTCTGGCTGTGATTATTGGCAGGCCGAGCTTTTGGAGAGGATCATATTGCAGTGGTGATTGGCAGGGGCGCGACGACGTTCTTCTGGGAGCAATGGGCGGCTTGGGGGCGGATCCGTCCGCTTGAGTCTTCTCCGGCGTCGCCTTTCCAACCGGTCAGTAGTTTTTGGGGCGAGAGTAGTGGCTGGGACATCGTTGGGATCTCGCGGGACGCCGGGGAGGAGGTCGGCGAGCAGTTTCGTGCGTGTAGGATCGCTCTCTTCTTGTGAGGACAGGTAGTGGTGGCGGCCGAAACATGGCGGCCGTTTCTCCTTGTCGTCGGCGTGGCAGTTGGTGCGTGAGCCTATCCCACCGTCGCAGTTGTATGAGGCCGCCTGGAGTCGCTTCATCCCGCTCAAATGGTCATTTCTCTTATAGCGCATTCTGCGGGACAACCTCCCGACGGACGATAACCTACCAAGGTGTGGGTTTCAGTTGGCCTCTAAATGCCATTGTTGTCGCAAGCCGAGAGGGGAGTCGGCCTTGCATATTTTTGAAGCCGAGGAACTCGCTTCGGAGATCTGGAAATCCTTCCACCAGGAGCTATTAATTGGATATGCGGCGAGGGGGACCATAATTGAGAGATTCACTCTATGGTGGATGCCGAAGAAATCTCACCTGTATAACGTCTTGGTTGGAGCGGTGGTCTGGGTGCTATGGAAGAATAGAAATAAACACAGGTATGAGGGTTTCGGGTTCACTTATCCTATGCTTCGAGGAGAGATTGTACGGCAAGTGGGGAAGATCCTTCATTGCTTCCCTTTCCTGGACGGGTTTGATGGTCGCATTAGGGAGGAGTGGATGGCGAGGGCACGGGGGACCGTCGCATGGAGTGCTAGGGTCCCCTGAGGGTGGTAGGGATCGGGGGTCCCCTTCGGGATACCCGAAATTTTGAATATTTTGGATGCCCCTATTTGGCATCGTTTTGTGTATTGACCACGCCCAGGGCTTTTCTAGGCCATATATGGCATTTCGTCATCCTAATATATATATATATATATATATATATATATATATATATATATATATATATATATATATATATATATATATATATATATATATATATATATATTCCACTATATAATGAGGCTTCAAAATGAGCCATCTAAGCTGTATGTATATCGTGGTCCATTTTATTTTTAAAAAAATAAATTATGTAAAAAATTGATGAAAAGAGTTTAAATATATATTCAACATGGGGAATTGAACTCAACCAAACAAGAAGAATACCTCCCAACTTAACCACATGATTTAGATTCGAAGAGATTTCTAACTCAAAGCGGCCTCATCCAAAGTGTCCAAACACGAGAAAGCGTGCACCGATAATCAACACATCTTCATCCCGTTCGCATTTGACACGTTTGGTTTTTTAGCACCAGACGCTGTGGAGCTTCTTAAGAGAGTCCAAAAAGTTATACACAGTAATGTCATGTCTCCCAGGTCTATGAATGTAGTGTCTAAGAGGATTGGTTTTGCCATCCAAAAGGACTGGCGGCGTAGTTTGTTGCCTGCTTGCCATCTATTTCGGTATAATCTTCTCTCTTAATATAAGATGCAACGTTATTACACGTGCAAAGCATGTGCATTAACTATATATATATATATATATATATATATATATATATATATATATATATATATATATATATATATATATATAAGAACAAGAGAGAGAGAGAGAGAATGGCGTCGAGCGGCGGGATGAAGGGGTTCTACAAGCAGCAGAAGAAGAAGATTGGAGGAACAGGAATCTCCAAGCCCAAGCCCTCTCCCTCCTCCAACAAGCCCGTCGGCTTGGTCGGATCCGGATCCAGATCCGATCCGGCTGAGATGGATCTCCATGTTGAAGAAGAAGAGTCGAAGCTTCGAGAGTTTGATCTTGACATGAGGTACGGCCCCTACATCGGTCTGACCAGGATGGAGCGCTGGGACAGGGCGTCTTCCATGGGACTCGACCCACCTGCCCACATCGAGTCCATCCTCCTCCAATCCAAGCCCACCCACGCCTGCTGTCTCTGGGAGGGCCGCGTTTGAGAATAATCAATCATCATCATCATCGAATTTGGTACTATACTACTTGGTAGTGACAGTCGGTCTTGTATGGATATGTTAGACTTCCTATGTAGTTTCTTTCTTGTCTCAAGAAAATTCCTTCTATAAAAAAATAATATATATATATATATATATCTTATACAAAACACAAAGGTTTTTGAATCCTAGGGCTGACTGTGCCAAGATAAAGAGTGGTTGGGATTTAATCTTGATGAATCAACGGTTGTGGAGGGAATCCAAAGAGTGGGGTTTGCACTCATAATGGTTGTGGATGAGCATTATTGAGAGTGGGGTTTTATGGGAAATGAGCATTATTGAGAGTGGGGTTTTATGGGGAATCCAAAGAGTGGGGTTTGCACTCATAATGGTTGTGGATGAGCATTATTGGGAGTGGGGTTTTATGGGGAATCCAAAAAAAATTCACATGCAGCAGTGGTTGGGATTTAATATTTTGATGGGGGCCTCATAATTATTATTGTTCGTTTAAAATTAGGGGTCCAAGATTTTGAGGGGGAATACCTTAAATGAACCATGCCCTATGGGCACGCGTTATGACTATATATATATATGTGCACGTGCTTTGCACGTATTTTAACATTTTTTTAATTAACTTAGGAAGACTCTTTAGGAAGAACAAAGGGTAGTCTTCCTAATTATTAAGTTGTCTTTATTAAAATTAATGAATAATTTTTAATTAGTATAGACATGTAAGGGTATTTTTGGAATTCAAAAGTTTCACCATCCAAGTTTTCCTATTATATAGTAGAATAGATTAATGAATAATTTTTAATTAGTATAGACATGTAAGGATATTTTTGGAATTCAAAAGTTTCACCATCCAAGTTTTTCTATTATATAGTAGAATATATATATATATATATATATATATATATATATATAGAGAGAGAGAGAGAGAGAGAGAGGGGGAGAGGGAGAGAAAAGCAGTAGCAACCCCAAACCAGAACTTAGCTACCAACACCACCACTATTGCCATATGGAGAAGTAACGATATTAAGTTGCAAGAGGGCTCAGATTCAACTTGGATCCATCATCGTCACTAAAATTGTGGTTGATGGAACCCCCATTCTCTTCATCACTCCTGACAAATGGCTGCAACCGAGCTGCCTCGCCACCAGGAGGGGGAAATCCCAGCCAAATCATCATCACCAATAATTTCCCCACATTGGATTAGCAGTAAAGCAATATGTTAAGGACGGTAGGACCATTACCATCTTCATAGCCTCAAAGAAGGAGAGATGAAAAAGAATAAGCAACAACAGCAGTAGCAGCAACTGCAGCAATATATACTGTTTTCTTCCCATTGCTAAGAAATGGCTGCAATGACTGCCTCCCCACTCACAGAGGAAGAATTAGGCCTTTTTTGGTTCGCAGGAAGGAAAGGAAAGGAAATCAATTCACAGTATCGAGATGAAAAGTTCAGGGTATTTAGTAGCTGTTGGTGTTTTTGCCTTTGGACTAGTAAAGATAGTCCCACATCGGCTGCACCAAATGGTGAGTATCTCAATATAATGCATTGCTTGTGTTGAGGTGTGCACTTGAGGTGTGGTGGGGCACAAGTGTGTGCAATGTGGGAGTATTTTCCTATAAGGAAAAAGGATTAATTCCAACAAGGATGCAAGTTGATTTTTGTTGTGCGGACTCGGACTCGGACACGGACTCCAGGATATCTCGTGCTTGCACGGGAGATGATCTAAAATATCAAACTCTATTTTTTAGTATTGGTATTTTAGTTCCACATCGGATAGGAGAAGAGGTGAAGTCTCAACTCCACTCTATAAATAGAGCCCCTTGGCCTCCTTTGAAAGATGCACCAAGAAAAGAGTTAAAGGGAGTCTGTGAAGTCCAGGAAGCCCGTTCAAGTCTCAAAAATTGACTTACGAGCGTTCCAGAAGTTCTTCGTGAACTTGCTGGTTCCTGGAAGCTGTTCGTGCTCGTGTGGGGCGAATAAAGCTTTGAGCAACGGTGGTTCATTCACCCCAGCATCTCATTCTCGCCTGTCATTGCCGCTGTTGCCTTTTGCAGTAACTTCTTTTTAGAAGCTCTACTGCCGATAGTTGCTAACACAAAGTCTTTTTAGATTTTTGTGTATTACGTAGAATCTTTTTAGATCCTCGTAATTCAGAATCCTCCAGGATCTCTGTTGCACATCTTCTTTAAGGTGTTGCATTTGAAACGTTGTCTTTACAATTGTTTCAGTTTCAGAATTTTCCATCGGAAATTGTGCCTCGGCACTAACAATCTCTAAGCTTTATTGAGAAGATGGATAATTCTCGTGCTTCGCTCATCGATACCGGCTTTAACAAGTTGGAGAAATTCGATGGCGAACATTTCCAGATTTGGAAACGAAAGGTCACTTTAAATTTTCAACTCGTAGATGTTGATCACGTGCTATCAGAAGAAGAACCGATCGTTCCAACCACTGGATCTGCTGCGGCTGTGGCCGCTGCGACGACCAAGCAAGCGAAGTGGAAGAGAGAAAACAGTATATGTAAACTACTGATTCTCAATTCCATGGAAGACTCTCTGGCAGAGTCCTACTCCAAGAAGACATCTGCCAAAGAGATATGGGACTCCTTGGAAAAGCTCTATGAAGATGACGAGAACCGGTCCAAGATCTTCATGGTAGAAAAATACCACAAGTGGACCTTCGAAGACGAGAAGGCGATGTTGCCCCAAGTGAAGGAGTTTCTGAAGTTGCGTCAGAAACTGGAAGACGAGAACATGCCCCTTGTCGACAAGTTTGTCGTTGGAGGGATCGTCGCGAAACTTTCTGCAGGATGGAGCAACTTCTATGCAAGGATGCATCGAAAGAAGATGGAAATTATCTTAGAAGATTTCTTGCAAGAGATCCACGTTGAGGACGAGATGCCCTCTCAACAGAAGATGGATACTCTGTCCAAGCAACTGGCGGAGGCAAATCTGGTCCAAACCAGAGAGTACCAGGGGAAGCAGGCTGCTTCTCATCGCAAAAAGAAGGACTTCACGAATCTGAAAGTGAAGGGTCCTACTTTCAAGCAGCAGAAGTCCAAGTCCCATGTGACTTGCTTCAATTGTGGCAAGAAGGGCCACTTCAAATCCGAATGCAAGTCCAAGCCCAAAGAACAAGGTGAGCCTAGTAAGGTTTCTATGGTTACTAATCTAGTTGCCATGATAGCACAGGTTGCAACTGTGGGGGCTGACTTGGACTGGTGGATAGACACTGGTGCGACCTGCCATGTCTGTTCAGACAAGAACTGGTTCGTCTCTTATGAGCCAACTTCAGAGAAGGTCATAATGGCAAACCAGGCACATGCTGAAGTACTGGGGATCGGGACGGTGGAGCTGAAACTCACATCGGGGAACACTCTGACGCTTCAAGGTGTGAAGCATGTTCTAGTAATTGCTAAGAACCTGATCTCTGGAAGTCTGCTCTGCAACGCAGGCTTGAGGATGGATATCAATGCTGGCCAGTTGGTGATGTCCAAGAAGGGTACATTCTTCGAAAAAGCTTTCCAAACTGAAGGAATGTATAAGATTCAGCTTGTTGTAACCCAGCATGATAATATAAATGCAATTACTTCTTCGGATTATTCTCTTGAGTTGTGGCATAATAGGCTAGGACATGTTCATTGTAAAAGGATTAACAGAATGTCTAGTCTAGGACTTATCTCCAAGTGTGGGGGTAAGGTAGAGAAATGCGAGGTATGTGCTCAGACGAAGATCACGAGGAAACCCTTTCACAGGGTCCATCGAAGCACAGATCTTATGGAGTTGGTTCACTCAGATATCTGTGACTTCAAGCAATTCTCTACAAAGGCCGGGATAAAGTATTTCATTACTTTCATCGATGACTTCTCAAAGTATGCTTCGTCTACTTGCTCAAGTCTAAAGACGAAGCATTCGAGAAGTTCAAGGAGTTCAGGGCCGAGGCTGAACGACAAACTGGACAACAACTCAAGAGGTTAAGGAGTGATCGAGACGGGGAGTATCGGTCTCATGAATTCTTATCATTCTGCAAAGAATATGGAATTATCAATGAGACGACGGCTCCGTACTCTCCTCAATCCAACGGAGTAGCAGAAAGGAAGAACAGAACGTTGACAGAGATGATAAACTCAATGCTGTTGACTGCGGGTCTTCCAAAGTGCTACTGGGGAGAAGCTGCACTAACGGCAACGTTCATTCTGAACAGAGTGCCATATGCAACTTCCGACATAACTCCTCATGAACTCTGGTTCAAAGTCAGACCTAACTTGAATGTCATTCGAGTGTGGGGGTGTCTGGCTTATGTGAAGCTCCCAACTCTGAAGATTCAGAAGCTGGGGACAAGGACTACGAAGGCGATCTTCTTGGGGTATGCCGAGAAGAGTGATGCTCGAAGATTCCTTGATATCGAGTCAAACCATATCATCGAATCTCGCGATGCTGAATACTTTGAAGACAAGTTTGCAAAACACAAGAATATTGTTCTCGCGGATGTTCCGGAGAATGATGAGGGTACAAAGCAGACAGAAGTCTTTAATAAACCAGTAGTCCAAGATGAAGCTGTCGTCAAGGAGACACCAGCTGAACCAGAACTCGCTGAGCCGTCAACTAAGCGAACGAGGAGGCCGAAAGACTTCGGAGATGACTTCGTCACCTATCATGTGGAAGCAGATCCGCTTACCTATGATGAGGCGATGAAGACCAGAGATGCTGTATTCTGGAAGGAGGCGATAGACAACGAGATTGACTCAATTACCTCCAACAACACATGGGTGTTGGTTGACCTGCCAGAAGGAGCAAGACCCATCGGATGCAAATGGATCTTCAAGAAGAAGATGAAAGCAGATGGAACCATTGACAAGTTCAAGGCCAGGCTAGTGGCCAAGGGGTTTGCTCAGAAGCAGGGGATCGACTACTTTGACACTTATGCTCCAGTAGCTCGGATGACAACCATCAGATTGTTAATTGCTCTAGCAGCAATACACAAGCTGGTGATACATCAGATGGATGTGAAAACGGCATTCATTAATGGAGAGCTGACCAAAGAGATCTACATGCAACAACCAGAAGGTTTTGTCGTCAGAGGTCTGGAAGACAAAGTCTGCAAGTTGATGAAGTCTCTGTATGGTTGGAAGCAAGCTCCCAAAATATGGCATGAGAAGTTTGACAAGGTGATAAGGTCAAATGGCTACAGGGTCAGTGAAACAGACAAGTGTGTCTATACGAAGTTTGCTGACGGAAGAGGAGTAATCGTTTGTCTATACGTGGACGACATGCTAATCCTAGGTACGGATTTAAGCTGCGTCACAGAGACAAAGAAATTTCTCTCGACCAAGTTCAGTATGAAGGACTTGGGGGATGCCGACGTAATCTTGGGGTCAAGATCATCCGGACAGGCACTGGAATAGCGCTGTCACAATCTCATTATATTGAGAAGATGCTCACTCGCTACGGGTATCAAGATCTTCCTACAATTGATACACCGTACCGGAGTGATCAGAAGTTGGAGCCAAATTCGAGGGAAAGCGTCAGGCAGTTGGAGTACGCTAGCGTCATCGGAAGCTTGATGTACGCTACTACTGCCACAAGGCCTGACATAGCTTTTGCCGTGGGAATGCTGAGTCGGTTCACTAGCAATCCAGGCGTTGAGCATTGGAAAGCTGTGAAGCATGTTATGAGATATCTCAAGAAGACTCAGACATATACACTTTACTACAGCGGAGATCCGTCAGTAGTGGAAGGCTTCAGTGATGCTAGCTGGTGTTCAGATATGGAGAGCGAGTATTCCACAGGTGGATTCGTATTCGCCTTGGGCGAAGCTGCTATATCGTGGAAGTCGAAGAAGCAGACTATGTTATCTCGTTCCTCCATGGAATCTGAATTCTTTGCATTGGATGCTGCTGCAGATGAAGCAGAGTGGCTTCGGGAGCTCATGTATGATCTTCCGGTGGTTGGGGCTCAGATACCGGCAATACCGATATACTGTGACAACCAGGCAGCAGCAGCAGTGGCATCAAATGAACTCTTCAACGGGAAGATGTCACGCCCCAGAACCAGAATACTGGAGAGCGGGGGCGGACATAGCCAGCTACGTATAATGAAATGGAATCCATCCCACCATACGGTCACGGCTGTCTAGATATATGAGGGTTTATCTACATGCCATCAGTCTCTATGGTCAAAAACAAGCCTATTGTCTCAATCACAAGCAAGTAAGTGAAAGTTACAAGATGCATGATCATTAAATATACAATAGTAAGGCGTCCCAAACATTACATATTCAGCTGATCATGAAGCTAGTCGTTACAAAATGTCAGGACTAGCAAGAGTTTAGTCATACATGATCAACCCTAGGACCTGTCAATCATGTTACAGCCCGTAGGCAGACAGTAAGTAAAAGCAACCGAGCTAAACAAGTGCTCGTCGGCTAAACGCCTCAAAAGAATATTTTTACAATAGAGTGGGAGATCAAAAATAAACCCACTCGTTGCCCTGGTTACGTCTGGTGGTCACCATCGGGCTGGAAGACAGGTAGATCCTCTGGAGCTGCTCTGGTATCTGGCCATACAAAACCAGCTGGGTCAGACCCCAGAAAGAGCAAGTGCCACAAATGAGGCTTCACTTAGGAACTAAAACCAGTAAATTAGCACAAGAATATAATTACATAATAAGAGACAGTAATTTAAGAAAAGCCTGACAGATGAATATAAAAGACAATCTTGTACAGAATCAATAAAAGACAGGACATATTGGAAAAGCATGACAGGATGATATACGATGAGATAACCAGGGGACTAATCAGATAACCAGGTTACAACCCGTAAACCAAACAAGGACCGGGGTTGTAACCCTTCGTCTGAACAGAACTTGGTTTCTCCCACCATTTATCGGCAAGATAAATACAATAAATCTGGGCATGTAACAATCTTGTACAGGACAGAGCAAATAGGGACAATCTGGTCATGAGACAATCTTGGGCAGGATCAAGACAAGACTAGACAGATTAAACTTCATCCATCATTTCACGGCCAAGAAAGAACTACGGCTTGATAATTAACTAACTAGGGTTGTCACAAGCCTAATTACTAACAAGATGCAGCGAGATTATTCCACAGCCACAAGCCCTGCAGACCATCCAGGTTATCCAGGCGATTTGGATTCATTAAGCAATTATCAAGAATTGTTAGGTTATTTCATGAAGTGCCCCACACGACGGTGGGCTGGAAATGTGCCCTACTCGACGGCAGGCTACAAGTCCAAACAATTGCGGCCGGAATAACGGGATCGCCTGTAGCTGGGAAAATCTCTCATGACTACTGTGTTATTCTAGTTGTTAGCCTTAGTCCATTTTAGCAGGTACTCCTGACCGTGGTACTCAGGAGTCCCATCCTAGACATGATGCAAGACAGGACTGGTTTATTTGTACAAGCACAATCACCCACGGTGTCCAGGTAATTTATACAGGTCATGTCATGCCAAGTAGCCGTCGCAACAGCTTATCAAGATATAACATGTCAGGTTATCAAGTCAAGTGTACTGGTCAGGAGTGCGCCACGATGGGCCACTATCATGTCATGTCAGGTTATATGTCAAGAGTGCACCACTACGGGTCACTTATCATGCAATTCCATCACTAAGCTTGTTCCGATTAACATTCATAAATAAGTCATGATCACATCGAGTTCATGTCGAGTTAACATCAACAGGCATAAAGATATAAAATGGATGCAAAATCATACAAGGGGAAATATGGAGAGCAAGAGGTACTATGGCCAACAAGTGGCATTAGCCAAGTTGCGCCAGGGTAACAGGTTAGGCCAGCGTACGCTCAGGCCAGAGCACGCTCAAGCTAGCGTACCAAATGGTCAAAGGCACGCTCACGCTAGCGTACGCAATGGTCAGCGTACGCTCAAGCTAGCGTACCAAATGGTCAATGGCACGCTCACGCTAGCGTACGCAATGGTCAGCGTACGCTCAAGCTAGCGTACCAAATGGTCAAAGGCACGCTCACGCTAGCGTACGCAATGGTCAGCGTACGCTCAAGACACGCAGCCAACAGGCAGCGTATCCAAGCTAGCGTACGCTCAAGACACGCAGCCAACAGGCAGCGTATCCAAGCTAGCGTACGCTCAAGACACGCAACCAACAGGCAGCGTATCCAAGCTAGCGTACGCTCAAGACACGCAGCCAACATGCAGCGTATCCAAGCTAGCGTACGATGCGCTAAAGAGCGCGCGCAGCTCAGTGGCGTAAGCTAAGAAGCTCGCACACTGCTCACTGTCTTTTCCAAACAGCAAGAACAGCAAGAACTCCAAGGTTGAACCCAAGCTTCAAATGTTTATATCTTGGTCAAAACAAGTCCGAATCCAACTTTTTAAGGGTCAAAATTGGGTAGAATAAAATTCTCCACAACATGGAACCATCCAAACTTGAAAACCAAGAAGTTTGATAGATCAAACCACCAAAAATCCAAAAATAACAAATTCCTAGATCTACAAGAATTAAAGCTTCAAAATGGAAAATGACAAGTTCTAATGTGTCTTAGAAACATGAGAAGAAGCTAATGGAACAATAAAATTGGGTTCCCTTGTGGAAGCAAGTTGCACTTGCCTAGCTCTCTCTCCCTCTCTCTCTCACAGGTTGGTGAGAATAGTAATGGTAGAGAAGATGAAGATAAATGAAGAGAGAGAATGAGAGAGTGCATTAATAAAGGGGATTGGTGGTGGTAGGTAGGGGGGTTCACCATATAAAACCAATCCCAAACCAAACCCACACAAACCAAACCGAACCAAGCCAATACAATTGCCATGGGGAACCACAAGCCAATTAAGCCAATTAAACAATATTAACCAATTAGCTAATCATGATTAAGCAAAAAAATACGGGTCCAAAATACGTATACGTACAACAAATACGTATCACAGATTTGGGACACTACATCCTACCCACCTTAAAAGAATTCCGTCCTCGGAATTTAATTCAAGAGGCTAGAGATGCAGAGACAAGCTACACTATCACAAGCAATCTACGCTACCAATCAATTATACAATCATACATACAAGCAAGGAATCGAAGTGCAAGGCATAAAGAAGATATTACACCTCGCGAGCAAAACCGATCGGGATAACGTGATCGGATATCATCCTCACACTCCCACGTTTGACTCTCCCAAGGAGCGATGAACTCAAGCAACACGAACTAAACTGATAGTCTTGCGCTTGAGGTCTCTCTCTTTGGTCAAACATGGACACGGGCCTCTCCTCATACGAAAAGGTTGGTACCAATAACCGTTTTCGAATGATCTAGGACATGGCTCGGGTCCGAGACATACCGTCGTAATTAGGATACATGAAGTACATCCTGTATCCCGCATAATGACGGCAGAAAAGCAAGACAATACGATGCGGATACCTCTCTGCCGATTCTGGACCTGAGCTTGGGCTAGAGCAAACTGCTGAGGCCTCTGCTGCTGGAAAGCCTGGGCCTGGGTCGGCAATGGCCTCGGAGGCTGGTACTGTTGCTGCTGGACTGGTACTGGAGCTGGTACTGGTGCCGGTGCTGGTCCCCTAACCGAGGGACTAGATACTGTCAATGCTGAATCAACCCTGAATGGACAGGACCCCACCCTGTGGTTCGATGCTCCACACAACAAGCATAATCCCAACGCCTTGCGACATTCTGACACAACATGTCCAGGCTTTCCACAATAAGAACAGCCTGCGGCGGAAGACTGCGCTTGCTTCTGTTTCTGCTGAGGGTACGTCGGGGTTGAGTACTGGACCGACGTAACCGAATCAGCCCTTCGGGGAACTCCAATAGTCAAGGCCCTGGCTGCCGGGGCTGGTGCTGAAGACTGGGTCATCTGGCCGTGAGACCGCTTCCGACCTCCGGTCCTGTCCACAATCCTCTGGGAGGTATACTCATGCCTCCTAGCTGCTCTCAATACTGCATCAAAAGTCTGATGCTCAAACTGCTCTACTACCAATAAAATCTCGAGATGAAGCCCCTGCTGGAACCGCTGGGCTCTATCAAACTCGGTCGCCACCAAGGTGGAAGAAAACCGACTAAGTCTGGAAAACTCGGCCGCATACTCATCGACCGTCCTGCCCATCTGCTTCAGATTGGTGAACTTGGTCTGTAGATCGTACCGAGCCACCGCATCGAAGTACTTGGTCTGGAACCTCTCTCTGAATACGGCCCACGAAATAGGGGCCTCTAATCCCACTGCCTGTGACGCCCACCAGCTGCGGGCAAGATCTAACAACTGTAGGCGTACTACGGCCACCTTCTCGTCCTCAGGGGTTCTGGCTGCTTCTAGAATGACCTCAGTATCCTGGAGCCATGCATCTGCAGCGATCGCATCTTCATTGCCGTCGAAGAAGGGAGGGTTCAGGCGCTTGAAACTGTTCGCTGCACGGCTTCCATGATCTCTACCTCTGTTCAGAGCATCTGCCACTGCCTGGTGCAAGGCATCTCCTCGGCGATCTTAAGAAGCTATCAAAGTCCTGACGAGTCCTACTAAAGTGCCATCATCAGGTTCTACAGGCTGAACTGGCTGAACTGGGGGCTCTTCTTCGATAGGCTCGACTCTGGAGGCTACTCCTGAATGCTGAGCTTGATCTTCGGGTTGCTGCTGGTCCACGGGAAGTGCTCCACCTTGCTGATCGGCGGGGTCAGGTACAGTGCCGCTGAAGAAGACGACACAAGGAAACAATAAGGAAGGACCAGGACAAATCAACGATGCAAGCATGTGATCAGGGCAAGAATCCAGGGATTCAGAAGATACGAGCAGAGATCAAGGACGTATACTGATTGAGACATCTATCCGATAAACCCTCACATATCTTGATTTACAAGACCTGTATGGGCCACAACTTAAACCATGTCATGCCCCAGAACCAGAATACTGGAGAGCGGGGACGGACATAGCCAGCTACGTATAATGAAATGGAATCCATCCCACCATACGGTCACGGCTGTCTAGATATATGAGGGTTTATCTACAAGCCATCAGTCTCTATGGTAAAAAACAAGCCTATTGTCTCAATCACAAGCAAGTAAGTAAAAGTTACAAGATGCATGATCATTAAATATACAATAGTAAGGCGTCCCAAACATTACATATTCAGCTGATCATGAAGCTAGTCGTTACAAAATGTCAGGACTAGCAAGAGTTTAGTCATACATGATCAACCCTAGGACCTGTCAATCATGTTACAGCCCGTAGGCAGACAGTAAGTAAAAGCAACCGAGCTAAACAAGTGCTCGTCGGCTAAACGCCTCAAAAGAATATTTTTACAATAGAGTGGGAGATCAAAAATAAACCCACTCGTTGCCCTGGTTACGTCTGGTGGTCACCATCTGGCTGGAAGACAGGTAGATCCTCTGGAGCTGCTCTGGTATCTGGCCATACAAAATCAGCTGGATCAGACCCCAGAAAGAGCAAGTGCCACAAAGGAGACTTCACTTAGGAACTAAAACCAGCAAATTAGCACACGAATATAATTACATAATAAGAGACAGTAATTTAAGAAAAGCCTGACAGGTGAATATAAAAGACAATCTTGTACAGAATCAATAATAGACAGGACATATTGGAAAAGCATGACAGGATGATATACGATGAGATAACCAGGGGACTAATCAGATAACCAGGTTACAACCCGTAAACCAAACAAGGACCGGGGTTGTAACCCTTCGTCTGAACAGAACTTGGTTTCTCCCACCATTTATCGGCAAGATAAATACAATAAATCTGGACATGTAACAATCTTGTACAGGACAGAGCAAATAGGGACAATCTGGTCATGAGACAATCTTGGGCAGGATCAAGACAAGACTAGACAGATTAAACTTCATCCATCATTTCACGGCCAAGCAAGAACTACGGCTTGATTGTCACGACCCGTTACCCAAATTGTTGGGCCGGGCCGAGCCATGTCCAGCCTACGCTTAAGATAAAGCGCAGTAAGCTATTCTAGAGATAACAAGATAAGACTAAATGTGCTAACAGTTCTATAAGTGAAGAAGAATCATAAATGCTCCAAACACAAAAGTCGTCGTATATAGTGAAATATCCAAGTACAAGTAAACTGAAATGTAAAACTGGATACATGTCCAGTTACAAAATGGTATAGTCTAATACATGACTACACTAAGTATCCCAAGCAGCTAAGCAAACTAGACGAGTCTCCCCGCAGGAACATCCTCGTATGGCAAAATCGGGTCCTCGGCAGTGACTCCATAATACGAATCACAGAGCAACTCCTCCTCAGTAAGTATACCTACAACGTTATCCTGTCAGGACGGGAGCAAGTACAACCTCTACAACTAAAGTACTGAACATATAATGAAAGAGATGTACAACAAGAAACATGGTGTGATAAGTCTATAAACAGGAAATACTGGAAACATGGCCTCATGGTACAACTGGGATCATAGTATCATAGTAACATAGGGAACATGGCATATCATGGTTTAATTGGTCATTTCTACAAATGACCACATATAGTTTAAAAGTTTAAAACCATAGCATGTACGTGAATCGGTCAATAGGTGATTCAGAATGTACTGTGGTACATATCAAGTTTTTTTGGTGTGCCCACACGTGCACGAACGGCATCGGTGTATATCCATACACAAACGCGAGATTCAGAAACATACGACAAGGTCGCATATAGAATGTCCCCGAGCGTGGTAAGTACATACGGAGAAGGGGGTCATGTTCACGTACACTACTAACAGTTTTCCCTTAACCCGTTATTTAACATGTGGGAGATACGAGAGCAGTAAAAACATGTGAGAGATACTGGGAGCAGTATAAGCATGACAGGTACTGGGAGCAGTATGAAACATGTGAATACTCAGAGCAGTCTAAGGCATAGTGAAACTTGTGCTGAGAACCCGTAAGAAGCATGTGAAGATATAAGAGCTGTACTAAACATGGCCGGTACTGAAAGTGATACAACATGTGAAGACATAACTTGCTACCTCAAGGATCAGTCTTTTAACAGGGTTAATACATGTTCTAGCATTAAAAGACAGTAAATGAGTATGTAGATGTACTTGCCTCTAGCAAAACAAGCTGCGATAAAAGTGCTATGGATGTCTGGTAACTCGTCACTGTAGAAATACATACAATAACTTAGCTTTTACACTAAGCTAAAACACTAGGACACTAATTGGTGCGACACGACTTGTGACTGGGCACCTAGCCAAAATGATGACTTGGCATAGGAGACCAATGTGGGGTGACACACTACGTTAACTAACTTTCTAGGGTCTTTACACTAGTGAGGGATGGGGTTCAATACGACTAAAACTCCAAATAACACAAAAGCTACAAGTCGTAATTAATCAATAAATAAATCAAAAGATCATTGTGTTCTAACAATTTTTTTTAAAGTAGACAATAAGCCTAGTTTTGCATAAAACAAAGTACCAAAACGATCCTTGCTAACTATAGAAATTTATTATAATTTTTCTGGAATTTATTAACCAGTACAAATATTTTACAAAAATCAGTTTTCCTAAGTATACAGAAAGTGAGTTTTGGTTTCATATGCCAAACTAGTGGCAAAACAGTAAATTAAATACTACAAAAATTATACTAAATTAGCTAACTTAACAAAGTATCTAAAAACTATTTTTCCATAATTTTAGCAATACTTTAAGTATTTTTAGAAAATCAAAAACAGCAATGCACACACTAATTAATTATCTGCGTATTTTGTCCATGTATATAATTTGAACCAAAGTTCAAATACAGGACCCAAGGCCATGAATCAAGTCCAATATGACTTGTACAGGTCTTGAATGTGTGAAAACACATTTGAGCCCAAATACCCATGCTAGGCTTGGACACCAAATGGTTGCAGTAATTAAATATGATAAAAATACAATTTGGTAATAGTCAAAATAAATATTATTATTTTAATAAGGTAAAGTTTTACATAGTAACTATAAAAGTATGTACATTATTTTATATAAATAATTTACACTAAGCTAAGTAAAATACACATAGGAAATAATATATATATATAAATATAGGGATATTTATATATATAGGAAAATGCTAAACTATATATTATATATATATATACAAATATATGTATATATACATACATATAAGAAAATACTTATCTATATAATATATATATATATATATATATATATATATATATATATATATATATATATATATATATATATATATATATATATACAAAATTAATGTATACATATACATATAATAGTATATATATGATAATATATATACACAAGAAAATATATATATATATATATACATAAATATATATGTATACATATATATATATATAAAATAATGAAGTATACATATATATATATATATATATATATATATATATAAACAGCAAATATATATATAAATATAGTATATAGAATATTACATATATACATACAAATATATGTATATACATATATATATAAATATATATATATATAATAGAAAAGGAAAAGGAAAAAGAAAAAGAAAAGGGAAAGGAAAAAGCAGCCAGGGCTCGAACCCAGGCTAGCAGAGCGGGGGGGGGGGGGGGGGGGGGGGGGGTTATTGATTGCGCGCTGGCCAGTGGGCCAGTTGGCCCGCTATGTTAGAGATAGGATTAGGTTAGTTATATTCTGATTAGGTTAGATTATACATAAAAAAAAAAAATTTCGTCCTGTGTCCAGACAGTTCAGGACACAGGTATCCACGTGTCTTCGCCTAGCACGACACGCACGAGCGTCCAACAACGTGTCCGAGTATGGGACGAGGGTCCCCGTGTCCTGGCGAACCACATACGTGGGTTCGAGACACGAAATGACACGAAAAGCGACTGACACGTACGTGTCCGATGTCGAGCGGGCTACTGTGGTTGCTGCCGGCGGCTAGGGGCGTCGGCGTCGGGGCGCTTGGGTGGCGCTGTGGTCGGCTCGGCAAGGCGCGTCGAATGGTGGTGGTGGCTGGCGACGGCGACGGCTGTGGAGGTGGCGTAGGGGATCGTCGGAGTTAGGGTTTAGGCGAGGGTTTAATTGGAGAAGACGGGCGGGGCTGGGCGGAGACGGGTCGGGGCTGGTCGTGGTTGGGTTGGGGGAAGAGAGGGGGTCTTTTTATAGGGTTTTAGGTCGGTCGAAGTCGGTCGGGACGTGGGGGGGGGAGCAGCTGGCCGGTCGTCGGCAGCTGTCCGGTCGTCGGGGGTAGGTTAGAGTTTTTGCACTAGAGTCCCTAGGTTTTAGGTAATTGCATTTAGGTCCCAACCCTAACTGAATGCAAATTATAATTTGCATAAACAATTCATAATTTGCAAACAGCTATGAAAACAATTATAAAAATTACAAAACCACATTAAAACAATTTTAAAAATTGCAAATTGATATAAAAACAATTCTACTTATTACAAAACAGTATTAAAACAATTCTAATAATTGCAATTTGATATTAAAACATTTAAATAAATTACAAATTGATATTTTTATATATAAAACTTATTTAAAAATCATTTAAAAATTCTAGAAAAATTCCTAAAAATCTAAATAATTATTTTAAGGCTAATTTGTCACAAAAAAATAATTAACACTAATTAAAAATGAATTTTCAAAATCAGGGGCTTACATTGATACTTTAACTAACTAGGGTTATCACAAGCCTAATTACTAACAAGATGCAGCGAGATTATTCCACAGCCACAAGCCCTGCAGACCATCCAGGTTATCCAGGCGATTTGGATTCATTAAGCAATTATCAAGAATTGTTAGGTTATTTCATGAAGTGCCCCACACGACGGTGGGCTGGAAATGTGCCCTACTCGACGGCAGGCTACAAGTCCAAACAATTGCGGCCGGGATAACGGAATCGCCTGTAGCTGGGGAAATCTCTCATTACTACTGTATTATTCTAGTTGTTTGTCTTAGTCTATTTTAGCAGGTACTCCTGACCGTGGTACTCAGGAGTCCCATCCTAGACATGATGCAAGACAGGACTGGTTTATTTGTACAAGCACAATCACCCACGGTGTCCAGGTAATTTATACAGGTCATGTCATGCCAAGTAGCCGTCGCAACAGCTTATCAACATATAACATGTCAGGTTATCAAGTCAAGTGTACTGGTCAGGAGTGCGCCACGACGGGCCACTATCATGTCATGTCAGGTTATATGTCAAGAGTGCACCACTACGGGTCACTTATCATGCAATTCCATCACTAAGCTTGTTCCGATTAACATTCATAAATAAGTCATGATCACATCGGGTTCATGTCGAGTTAACATCAACAGGCATAAAGATATAAAATGGATGCAAAATTATACAAGGGGAAATATGGGGAGCAAGAGGTACTATGGCCAACAAGTGGCATTAGCCAAGTTGCGCCAGGGTAACAGGTTAGGCCAGCGTACGCTCAGGCCAGAGCACGCTCAAGCTAGCGTACCAAATGGTCAAAGGCACGCTCACGCTAGCGTACGCAATGGTCAGCGTACGCTCAAGCTAGCTGTCACGATCCGCACCCTAGGGTTAGGGCACGAGAACGTAACAACGCCCAGCCTACGCCGCAGTGTCGGCGGTAGAACGCTGTCCTAGGTCTCAATGCATATAACAGTATAAGACTAAACAGTTTATACTCCCCGAATGGGGGTGACATAGCAGATACAGTCTCAATCACATCTAAGGTAGAGCATATGAGGAAGATAGATAAAACATAAAATCCAAAAGAGGTACAACAGAGAGGAAATCTAAGTGTCTAAGATACAAACTCAGAAATACATCTCAAAACTCAAATACAGTAATCCACAAAATAAATATAACTCCAGACAACTGAGAATAGCTAACTAAACAACCTCTAATGTGTCTCCTCTAGGCTAGCAGGCACCTCCAAACTATCTGTAAAATTTTGTCAACGTATCCTGTCAGGAAAATGAGCAAGTACAAACACCAACAGCAGTTCCATGTGAATTGACAAATACTATAAGAGACAGTAATAATGAAATACAAGACAAAGAATATAGGCGACTTGGGAACCATTCGAAAGCCGAGTTACAACCCTTAAACCAAACAAGGACCGGGGTTGTAACCCTTCTTCCGAACAGAACCTAGTCCCATAACCAAGGTACAGTATGAAAGACAGATAGAGCATATGAGAATGAATCGTAGCATGGTGAAAGTACAGTAAGTAAAGCTGAAACTGGAATATAAGACATGACAAATAAAGTAAAAAGGTGTTTTGAATTATTAGAGTGATATGTGATCGGCTAAAGGGAAGCAAGGCCAAGTTATCCACTTGGCACGACAATCCGCGGTGAACTCAACGGAGAATCATGCCGTCCAACCTGGATAACCGGGAGTGAGGTATCTGCGACACCCTACGTGGGGTGAGGGTGACGCTAGCAATGTATAGTTACAATAAGGCTTGATCACATAACCCCTAATAATTCCCCCAATATATTTCCCCCGAATAGTATCACGGATCCGGACATGGCACGTCATGACACGGGAATTCGAGAGCAGGTGATCAGCCTACTCCCAATATGTGTCTATATAAGTACAGGAACACTGAAATATCTCATACCCATATACCAAGAAAGTCCAGGAATAACATCTCATGCCAGGATCCGACGTATACTAGTCCGTGAACCGTCGTGTCAGGAATCAAGTATAACACTACGACTGAATCGGATATAGTAGATATCAAGACAATGAAAACTATCAGTGAATGTACTCGCCTGTGGTCCTGAGCTGATAAGTATAGAGAGTCCAACTGAAGCCACAGAGTCCTATTTAAAGCAACACAGGTTACAAGGTGTTCAAGTTGTAATAAAGAGTCTCTACAAGCAATCTATATTATTCTAGGTTCTTCTAAGTCAAATTAACTCTAGGTCAACTCCGGTCAATAATTTAGTCAAACTAGGTCAAGCGTTGACTTACAGTTGACTTTGGGTCAACTGGTCAACTTTGGTCAAACAGGGTCAATCTAGTCTAATTATTGAAAATATAAAGTGTACTTCGTTATTCGTACGTCGAAACTTACGACACGTAAATCGAGATAGGAATATCAATGGTAAGGTTGATAATCTTATTACAGTGATCCACGTGCCCATCTTGTCAATTTCAGCGATGTGAGATCACTGGAATTGACTGAGCTCAGTTTCGTTGTACTAATCCCGAAATACGAACATTAAGAATTAATTATTAATTAATTATTAGAAAGGTTAAACTCAGAGAAACTATCAACAAACATTGTCGGACGATGAAATGAACATCGCCAACGTGTCCAGAATGATCAAATTAGCTAAGATAGCCTACCCAACGGTCCAATTTGGACACAAGGGCAAAAAGGTAATTTCGGGTCAAAACGGTGTCCGTGTCGGAGCCGTTTTGCACCGAAAAACGTGCAAGAAAATAAGTCAATAAAATATAACAAATTATATGTCCACGAAACCAGAATGACGATACGAACCCAACGGTATCTCCCGAATTGGATTCCGTTGACCCGATCTCAATTTGGCCCGTTGACCAGAACTTGGAATTCCAGTTTGCACGGAAATGCGTGCCGGAGCCAAAGTTCTCAAAACTCAGCAAACTACATGTCAACGAGTCCATAATGACGATACGAACTCAACGGTATATCTGGAATTGGATTCCGATGAGCCGATCTCAAAATGACCCGTTGGCCCGGATATTGGTATCCGACTTGCACCGAAATGCGTGCCGGACCCAATGTCCACCAAAACCTAGCAAATTATATGTCAACGAGTCCAGAATGATGATACGAACTCAACGGTATATCCGGAATTGGATTTCGATGAGCCGGCGTCAAAAAGTCCCGTTGACCCAGAAAGTTGGACCCGCTTTGCACCGAAATGCGTGCCCGGGCCCACGTTCTCCAAATCTAACAAATTTTATATGAAAACATGCCAGAACGACGCCACAAATCTAATGGTGGTGTCAGAAATGAAATCTGGAGTTCCGTGTTCAAAAATAGAATTTTACAAGTTGGAAATTACGAATTCGGACGGCCAACTTTGGCGTCGAATTCAACCAATCAAACAAGCTCAAACTGAAATGAAATCTAAAGGGGGCAGGAAGAGGGTTATACCAGCTTCGCATCGGAACTGGTAGCACGCCAAACGGAGCTGCGGTGGAGGAGATACAAGCTGACGAAGTTGACCCCGCAAAACTGTCCAAATTTAATACAATTTAAACGGTCAACTTGGTGGCCAGTTTTCATGTATCAAACGATAAAATTAACGGACGAAAATTGACAGGGATAAAGGTGGATATACCGAGATTGCGACGGAGCGAAGAAATCGCCGATCCAACGGTCGGATCACTGGGAAAACGCGCACGAAGTTGCTGCGACGGGGCGCCAAAACGAACTTCATTTCGCGCGCGTCACGACGGGACGTCGTGCAAAACGCACGAATCGCCTCGACGGCGCGTCCCGGAGGACGGTGGCCGTCAGGGGCTGTTCGCCTGAGCTCGTCGGAGTGGGCCACCCACGGAGGAGTCGCCGGGGTCACGACGGGACGTCGGCGGCGGCGTCTCACGCTCGCTCGCGCGCGTCACCTGGCGCATGGCTGCTGCCGCTGTCGCGCGGCTGCGCACGGGGCTGCGCACGGCCAGCCAGGCCGGCGAGGGCGCGGCCTAGCGCGGCGGTTGCGCATGCCATGGCGGCGACCGACGGGAGGGGGTCGAGATGAAGGTGTTGGCGGCGGTTGGCGTTGCATGGAGGTGGTCGGGTGGTTTGAAGAGGAGGTGGGAAGGAGTAGGAGGGAGGAAGAGGTGGAGAAGTCGGCGGTGGCCGACGGCCCGGAGGTCGGTGGTCGGCGGCGAGGCCGGGCCAGGAGGAGAAGAAGATGAAGGTCGGGGCTTGGCTTGCCATGACATTGCTGTTGTTGTTGTTTTTATTTGAAAAGAAAAGGATAGGGAGGAGAGAGAATAGGATAGTGTTGAGTGAATTAAATGAGAGGATAAGAGAGAGAGAGAGAAAAAGTGCTTTCCACATGATTGTTAGGGCCGGCCATGTGCTGAGAGTGGATTGGGGTGTTTGGGAAAATTTGCATGGAGGAAATTAATGGGTAGGATTGAATGTAGGTAGATCTATGGCTAGAAATAATTAGAGAAGTATGTTATTCCAAGGAAATTAAATCAATGGAAAATTTCCCATTAAATATTAGAAATAGGTAAAATAAGTAATTGATATTTTTGGGCAACAAAATATTAGAGTGTCATGATGGAGGGTAGCACGAAGCTGGACTGGGCTCGGTGGAGCCGGATTGGGTCAAAACTGGACATCGTACAAAAATAGAATTAAAATAGGCGTTGATGATCATGAGTGAATAAGTTGCACATGGAGATTCCAATAAATGGGACACAAGTGGCGGACGGGTAGTAGGCTCAAAGTGGGCCATGTCCATAATTGGGGCTGACAGGTTTTGGTCGACAGGGGACCCACAAATCAAGTTGGAAAATGAATGTGACGCCGTGGCGTGAAATAAAATCGGGTCACGTGTCGGAAAAGTTATGCGAATCAAATGGAGCACAAAATGACGTGTCTGAGGGGCAAACGAAGGTCATGGATGACGAGCGTCTCGAGTAGATCATCAATGAGGAGTTGGTTTCAAGGAAATGATTGGTCTGGCGCTCCCAATTTAAATGTCATGGTAACGCGCTGAAAATGATCAAGGAAAAGAGTGGGAAAATCAATTACTGATCGAACGGTTTAATTCGACCCGAAGTTCAGCGAAGAAAAAGGGGCACAAGGGAACAAGTTTGGGTGGGACACCATAGACCGTCATGAAGGTAATCGTGTCCACTCCAAAACTCGTGAAGAGGATTTCCAGAGTTGAACATCCCTGATACTCCAAATATCATTGGCATGAAAAAGGCACACTTAAGGAAAATAACAAAAATAAATTATTTATCGAAATAAAAATAAAAAAATCAATCAGGAAAATAAATAAAATAAAAAAAAACAAACCCTAAATTCAGGGTGCTCACATCCTACCCACCTTATAAAAATTTCGTCCTCGAAATTAAAATATCCCTACTCCCTCTAGGTCAAATCCCCAAAATCAAAGTCCCAGAACTTAAACAAATCATACCATCAATAAAAGACAACATCCAGGGTCATGGCATACGGTGACAGTGAAGTCTCATCTAGGTTTACTAGTCATGCTAACCAACGGTCATAGGGTATCAAACACACAAGCAATCCAGGGTGTTAAAATAGAGAGATACAGAAACAACAACCATCAAAACTGTTAGGCAGTCTACCACCCTATATGAAAACTGGTACTTATCAAAATAAAGAAAGGTATCTACCAATCATCTGAAAAAGAAGCACTATCCCAAGAAAATCAAAATCACAAGTTAAAGAATCGAAAGTCACTCGCATTGAAATCCAATCACTATATATATATATATATATATATATATATATATATATATATATATATATATATATATATATATAGAGAGAGAGAGAGAGAGAGAGAGAGCGTTAGAAAGGGAAACTAGCATCATGCGAATGGGGACATGTTCATATGGTTAGATAGTAGGCGTGTGTGTACGTGAGTATACATGAAAGAGTATACGAGGATTTGGGTTTCAAACAATAGCTATCCAGTTACATTACTCATGGCATATGGTTTAACAATCTACAATATACAACCTATCATGTAAGAATATGAAACCTAACGTTATATCCCTACGACAATAATGTACACAGCTCAAAACATTACATTTAAGAAATAAAACAGCAATTTGAACTAAACATTTGGAAACTCAGCATTAAAGGTTAACATGCACACTGTCTCAGATTTTACAAATTTAAACATAAAACTCAACCAAAATTCTTTTGAATTGAAACCCTACATATAACATACATGTGTAGTTATGTAGACAAAACTAATAACATAAAATTTATATCTAATTAACGAATTTAAACATGGAAAAGCAGAGAACCAGAAATATTGGTTATGAAAATTTGGACATCATCAACATATCAATATGCATCTAGATATGTGGAAAAATCAAGTGTAGCATGCATACGTGTTAGATAAAGTGTCTGCTATATATATTCATATATTCTCATGTCCCAAAAAAAAAATTTAATTCTACGTTAAGACTAACATTTAGATCCCTACCAAGGTTGCAAGCAAGCGATTGACAAAATCAAGACAGTTTTATTATTATTATTATTTAATACAAGAATAATAGCAAGAAAGAAATAACGATAAAATCGGTTCTGCTTATCTGTTTAAAGAAGGAGCCGTTTTGAAATCGAGAGTTAAAATATCAATTCAGATAAAGTCTAGCAAAATCATCGATTTATTGTATTATAAAAAAAAACTCATAGCAAGAAGTTACACAAAGGTTTATGAAAACAACTAAACATACTCTTAAGTTAAATGACAAGAAACTAGGCAAAACAACAAACAATAATTCCCTTTTTTTTGAATGACTGAGAAAAGTAGAGAAACATATTCAAAATATTTTAAGTACAATCTGATGATCATATGCGTCTATCCAGAATCATGGTACTCTAAATCCTCGTCATACTAGTAAGCAAGGCTACGATAATCACAGAGTCCTCGACTTTGGCACATACCTCTAGAATCATGGTATTTAACATTTTCGCGATGCCGCGCGCTTGGCTGCGAAAATCTTAAATTCCCACACCCGAGAGATATATCCAAGTCAAACTATATGTCCTCACCATGCTGGCTAATATGACTGTAGAAGACTAGACTCCACAACTTAGATGACCTAGCCCATATAATTTCATCTTGACAAAAATTAATTTAAATCAACAATGAATACTCGAAAATCAATTCAATTTATCAACGAACATCAAAATCCAAAATGAACAAAAATCCACGAAAATACAAACTCGGATGCAACAGCTATCATTAAAATTTAAAATTCAATAATCATCCTTCAAAATCAATAAATACAAACTCAAATTCAATAATAATCCATCAAAATCAAATTCAATAGCAGAAAATAAAGATAAATCAATCAAGTAAAAAGAGTTTTCAAATCGAAGTTAAATAAGATTCTCAAGGGTCGTCCCGGGAATCTCTCAAGGGTCCTAACTGTGATTGAGTACCTTCAAAATATATCCTAATCCTACTGCAGGCTGTAGTGGTACTCTAGTTCGAATACCACTACACTTTAGTCTCGACCTGCATGGGCCACCACTAAAAACGTGTCACGACCCGCACCCTAGGGTTAGGGCACGAGAACGTAACAACGCCCAGCCTACGCCGCAGTGTCGGCGGTAGAACGTTGTCCTAGGTCTCAATGCATATAACAGTATAAGACTAAACAGTTTATACTCCCCGAATGGGGGTGACATAGCAGATACAGTCTCAATCACATCTAAGGTAGAGCATATGAGGAAGATAGATAAAACATAAAATCCAAAAGAGGTACAACAGAGAGGAAATCTAAGTGTCTAAGATACAAACTCAGAAATACATCTCAAAACTCAAATACAGTAATCCACAAAATAAATACAACTCCAGACAACTGAGAATAGCTAACTAAACAACCTCTAATGTGTCTCCTCTAGGCTAGCAGGCACCTCCAAACTATCTGTAAAATTTTGTCAACGTATCCTGTCAGGAAAATGAGCAAGTACAAACACCAACAGCAGTTCCATGTGAATTGACAAATACTATAAGAGACAGTAATAATGAAATACAAGACAAAGAATATAGGCGACTTGGGAACCATTCGAAAGCCGAGTTACAACCCTTAAACCAAACAAGGACCGGGGTTGTAACCCTTCTTCCGAACAGAACCTAGTCCCATAACCAAGGTACAGTATGAAAGACAGATAGAGCATATGAGAATGAATCGTAGCATGGTGAAAGTACAGTAAGTAAAGCTGAAACTGGAATATAAGACATGACAAATAAAGTAAAAAGGTGTTTTGAATTATTAGAGTGATATGTGATCGGCTAAAGGGAAGCAAGGCCAAGTTATCCACTTGGCACGGCAATCCGCGGTGAACTCAACGGAGAATCATGCCGTCCAACCTGGATAACCGGGAGTGAGGTATCTGCGACACCCTACGTGGGGTGAGGGTGACGCTAGCAATGTATAGTTACAATAAGGCTTGATCACATAACCCCTAATAATTCCCCCAATATATTTCCTCCGAATAGTATCACGGATCCGGACATGGCACGTCATGACACGGGGATTCGAGAGCAGGTGATCAGCCTACTCCCAATATGTGTCTATATAAGTACAGGAACACTGAAATATCTCATACCCATATACCAAGAAAGTCCAGGAATAACATCTCATGCCAGGATCCGACGTATACTAGTCCGTGAACCGTCGTGTCAGGAATCAAGTATAACACTACGACTGAATCGGATATAGTAGATATCAAGACAATGAAAACTATCAGTGAATGTACTCGCCTGTGGTCCTGAGCTGATAAGTATAGAGAGTCCAACTGAAGCCACAGAGTCCTATTTAAAGCAACACAGGTTACAAGGTGTTCAAGTTGTAATAAAGAGTCTCTACAAGCAATCTATATTATTCTAGGTTCTTCTTAGTCAAATTAACTCTAGGTCAACTCCGGTCAATAATTTAGTCAAACTAGGTCAAGCGTTGACTTACAGTTGACTTTGGGTCAACTGGTCAACTTTGGTCAAACATGGTCAATCTAGTCTAATTATTGAAAATATAAAGTGTACTTCGTTATTCGTACGTCGAAACTTACGACACGTAAATCGAGATAGGAATATCAATGGTAAGGTTGATAATCTTATTACAGTGATCCACGTGCCCATCTTGTCAATTTCAGCGATGTGAGATCACTGGAATTGACTGAGCTCAGTTTCGTTGTACTAATCCCGAAATACGAACATTAAGAATTAATTATTAATTAATTATTAGATAGGTTAAACTCAGAGAAACTATCAACAAACATTGTCGGACGATGAAATGAACATCGCCAACGTGTCCAGAATGATCAAATTAGCTAGGATAGCCTACCCAACGGTCCAATTTGGACACAAGGGCAAAAAGGTAATTTCGGGTCAAAACGGTGTCCGTGTCGGAGCCGTTTTGCACCAAAAAATGTGCAAGAAAATAAGTCAATAAAATATAACAAATTATATGTCCACGAAACCAGAATGACGATACGAACCCAACGGTATCTCCCGAATTGGATTCCGTTGACCCGATCTCAATTTGGCCCGTTGACCAGAACTTGAAATTCCGGTTTGCACGGAAATGCGTGCCGGAGCCAAAGTTCTCAAAACTCAGCGAACTACATGTCAACGAGTCCAGAATGACGATACGAACTCAACGGTATATCCGGAATTGGATTCCGATGAGCCGATCTCAAAATGACCCGTTGGCCCGGATATTGGTATCCGACTTGCACCGAAATGCGTGCCGGATCCAATGTCCACCAAAACCTAGCAAATTATATGTCAACGAGTCCAGAATGATGATACGAACTCAACGGTATATTCGGAATTGGATTCCGATGAGCCGGCGTCAAAAAGTCTCGTTGACCCAGAAAGTGGGACCCGCTTTGCACCGAAATGCGTGCCCGGGCCCACGTTCTCCAAATCTAACAAATTTTATATGAAAACATGCCAGAACGACGCCACGAATCTAATGGTGGTGTCAGAAATGAAATCTGGAGTCCCGTGTTCAAAAATGGAATTTTATAAGTTGGAAATTACGAATTCGGACGGCCAACTTTGGCGTCGAATTCAACAATCAAACAAGCTCAAACTGAAATGAAATCTAAAGGGGGCAGGAAGAGGGTTATACCAGCTTCGCACCGGAACTGGTAGCACGCCAAACGGAGCTGCGGTGGAGGAGATACAAGCTGACGAAGTTGACCCCGCGAAACTGTCCAAATTTAATACAATTTAAACGGTCAACTTGGTGGCCAGTTTTCATGTATCAAACGATAAAATTAACGGACGAAAATTGACAGGGATAAAGGTGGATATACCGAGATTGCGACAGAGCAAAGAAATCGCCGATCCAACGGTCGGATCTCCGGGAAAACGCGCGCGAAGTCGCTGCGACGGGGCGCCAAAACGAACTTCATTTCGCGCGCGTCACGACGGGACGTCGTGCAAAACGCACGAATCGCCTCGACGGCGCGTCCCGGAGGACGGTGGCCGTCAGGGGCTGTTCGCCTGAGCTCGCCGGAGTGGGCCACCCACGGGGGAGTCGCCGGGGTCACGACGTGACGTCGGCGGCGGCGTCTCACGCTCGCTCGCGCGCGTCACCTGGCGCATGGCTGCTGCCGCTGTCGCGCGGCTGCGCACGGGGCTGCGCACGGCCAGCCAGGCCGGCGAGGGCGCGGCCTAGCGCGGCGGTTGCGCACGCCATGGCGGCGACCGACGGGAGGGGGTCGAGATGAAGGTGTTGGCGGCGGTTGGCGTTGCATGGAGGTGGTCGGGTGGTTTGAAGAGGAGGTGGGAAGGAGTAGGAGGGAGGAAGAGGTGGAGAAGTCGACGGTGGCCGACGGCCCGGAGGCCGGTGGTCGGCGGCGAGGCCGGGCCAGGAGGAGAAGAAGATGGAGGTCGGGGCTTGGCTTGCCATGACATTGCTGCTGTTGTTGTTTTTATTTGAAAAGAAAAGGATAGGGAGGAGAGAGAATATGATAGTGTTGAGTGAATTAAATGAGAGGATAAGAGAGAGAGAGAGGAAAAGTGCTTTCCACATGATTGTTAGGGCCGGCCATGTGCTGAGAGTGGATTGGGGTGTTTGGGAAAATTTGCATGGAGGAAATTAATGGGTAGGATTGAATGTAGGTAGATCTATGGCTAGAAATAATTAGAGAAGTATGTTATTCCAAGGGAATTAAATCAATGGAAAATTTCCCATTAAATATTTGAAATAGGTAAAATAAGTAATTGATATTTTTTGGCAACAAAATATTAGAGTGTCATGATGGAGGGTAGCACGAAGCTGGACTGGGCTCGGTGGAGCCGGATTGGGTCAAAACTGGACATCGTGCAAAAATAGAATTAAAATAGGCGTTGATGATCATTAGTGAATAAGTTGCACATGGAGATTCCAATAAATGGGACACAAGTGGCGGACGGGTAGTAGGCTCAAAGTGGGCCATGTCCATAATTGGGGCTGACAGGTTTTGGTCGACAGGGGACCCACAAATCAAGTTGGAAAATGAATGTGACGCCGTGGCGTGAAATAAAATCGGGTCACGTGTCGGGAAAGTTGTGCGAATCAAATGGAGCACAAAATGACGTGTCTGAGGGGGAAACGAAGGTCATGGATGACGAGCGTCTCGAGTAGATCATCAATGAGGAGTTGGTTTCAAGGAAATGACTGGTCTGGCGCTCCCAATTTAAATGTCATGGTAACGCGCTGAAAATGATCAAGGAAAAGAGTGGAAAAATCAATTACTGATCGAACGGTCTAATTCGACCCGAAGTTCAGCGAAGAAAAAGGGGCACAAGGGAACAAATTTGGGTGGGACACCATAGACCGTCATGAAGGTAATCGTGTCCACTCCAAAACTCGTGAAGAGGATTTCCAGAGTTGAACATCCCTGATACTCCAAATATCATTGGCATGAAAAAGGCACACTTAAGGAAAATAACAAAAATAAATTATTTATCGAAATAAAAATAAAAAAAATCAATCAGGAAAATAAATAAAATAAAAAAAACAAACCCTAAATTCAGGGTGCTCACACTAGCGTACCAAATGGTCAATGGCACGCTCACGCTAGCGTACGCAATGGTCAGCGTACGCTCAAGCTAGCGTACCAAATGGTCAAAGGCACGCTCACGCAAGCGTACGTAATGGTCAGCGTACGCTCAAGCTAACGTACCAAATGGTCAAAGGCACGCTCACGCTAGCGTACGCAATGGTCAGCGTACGCTCAAGACACGCAGCCAACTGGCAGCGTATCCAAGCTAGCGTACGCTCAAGACACGCAGCCAACAGGCAGCGTATCCAAGCTAGCGTACGCTCAAGACACGCAGCCAACAGGCAGCGTATCCAAGCTAGCGTACGCTGCGCTAAAGAGCGCGCGCAGCTCAGTGGCGTAAGCTAAGAAGCTCGCACACTGCTCACTGTCTTCTCCAAACAGCAAGAACAGCAAAAACTCCAAGGTTGAACCCAAGCTTCAAATGTTCATATCTTGGTCAAAACAAGTTCGAATCCAACTTTTCAAGGGTCAAAATTGGGTAGAATAAAATTCCCCACAACATGGAACCATCAAAACTTGAAAACCAAGAAGTTTGATAGATTAAACCACCAAAAATCCAAAAATAACAAATTCCTAGATCTACAAGAATTAAAGCTTCAAAATGGAAAATGACAAGTTCTAATGTGTCTTAGAAACATGAGAAGAAGCTAATGGAACAATAAAATTGGGTTCCCTTGTGGAAGCAAGTTGCACTTGCCTAGCTCTCTCTCTCCCTCTCTCTCTCTCACAGGTTGGTGAGAATAGTAATGGTGGAGAAGATGAAGATAAATGAAGAGAGAGAATGAGAGAGTGCATTAATAAAGGGGGTTGGTGGTGGTAGGTAGGGGGGTTCACCATATAAAACCAATCCCAAACCAAACCCACACAAACCGAACCGAACCAAGCCAATACAATTGCCATGGGGAACCACAAGCCAATTAAGCCAATTAAACAATATTAACCAATTAGCTAATCATGATTAAGCAAAAAAATACGGGTCCAAAATACGTATACGTACAACAAATATGTATCACGAATTTGGGACACTACAGAAGAAGAGGACGGTGCGGTTGAAGCACAGAGCAGTGAACGATCTAATCAAAAGGGGCGTCATTGCAGTAATCGATGTTCGGAGTCAGGAGAACCTGGCGGATCCGTTCACGAAGGGCCTTAAACGCCAGCTGGTCGAGGACACAGCAAGGAAGATGGGTTTGAAGGCATTCTGATATTATGTCATTGTAATCCTATCAATAAGATTTATGTTATTGGTTCAAAGAGAAATCTACCAGACATCTAACTTTTGATTCAAGGGAGGACCGTTGACTGGCAAAATATCAGTTAACAGTGGGTACTTGTTCTGCGGAACATGGAAAGGTTACGGACCCATAACCACTGTTGTCTACTATGTATTTTCTGTAAAAAATTGATCCTGTGAGAAGAATGGCTTAATGCCTTAATGAGTTCTCAGACTAAGTAAAGGTCTGTTATGCTTTGCAGGAAGCATGGTGGCGCAACAACCACAAAGGAGTGTTACAACTCCATGCTACAGTGGGGTGACTCCACCATGAGGTTCTCAGGTAGGGGTAATGCCTCGGCTTTGTTAGCCAAGTCACAGGCGGCGTAGCACCGCATATAGGCAGGTAGCCTAATGTTGCATAATCGTAATAAAGAGTTGTAGGCAGCATTACAAAGAGGCATGTGTCCTCATGTTACAGTGGCATAACACCACGATGAGGTACCCAGGTAGGGATAAAAGCCTCGGCTTTGCAAGCCATGTCATAGCGGCGTAACACCGCAAGGAAGCGCAAGGCTTCATGCTGGGTAGTTTGGCACTACAAAGAGGCCTGTGACCTCATGCTACTGTGGTATGACACTACGATGAGGTACCCAGGTAGGAGTAAAGCCTCGGCTTTAAGCCATGTCATAGCGGCGTAGCACCGCAAGGAAGCAAAATGCTTCATGCCATGTCTCTTTATAAAGAACTCACCTAGAGTGTATGGTTAGAGATACAGGCCATCTCTTGAGGGTAAATTTGTAGACACCCAAAATACATACACCGAAACCAGGCTGGCACAAGGCCTTTAATGTGCAGCCAGAAGCACAGGTAACTACATTGTGTGAGTGGGAAGAATCGCAGCTGTGGTACAGAATTCAAGGCATAGTCCATTCTTGTATCATACTGTTGTTCAACCCATGCGGGAAGATTCAAGTCGTCAGCGACATCTATCCTAATGCATAATGGACAATTACTATGGGGAACGCTCAACCCATATATTGAGATATGTGGGGGATTGTTGGTATTTTTGCCTTTGGACTAGGAAAGATAGTCCCACATCGGCTACACCAAATGGTGAGTATCTCAATATAATGCATTGCTTGTGTTGAGGTGTGCACTTGAGGTGTGGTGGGGCACAAGTGTGTGCCATGTGGAAGTATTTTCCTATAAGGAAAAAGGATTAATTCCAACAAGGATGCAAGTTGATTTTTGTTGTGCGGACTCGGACTCGGACACGGACTCCAGGATATCTCGTGCATGCACGGAAGTGTTCGGGGGTAGGCGTAGACTGGCACACTTCTATGCTGATTGTGGGATGATCTAAAATATCAAACTCTATTTTTGAGTATTGGTATTTTAGTCCCACATCGGATAGGAGAAGAGGTGAAGTCTCAACTCCACTCTATAAATAGAGCCCCTTGGCCTCCTTTGAAAGATGCACCAAGAAAAGAGTTAAAGGCAGGGGTGAGCAACGGTTCGGTTCGGTTTAAACCGAACCGATTTCTTAAAAACCGAAAAAAACCGATAACCTTATATCTTAAAACCGTAAACCGAACCGTTTTCTAGAAAAACCGGACAAAACCGAACCGAAAAAATCGGTTCGGTTTTCGGACGGATCGGTTTTCATTAATAATATATAGATTGAAAAAATATTCTCTGTCAGAGACATATACATGACAGAACAACAAAAGGACACTACACTAAATGACAATATGACATCGATTGGACATGACGTGCCCTAGTCAACAAGTAGTCATTGTAGAGCGCAGTACTTGAAATAGTAACCCAGATTTCTGCATATTAGGAAGGGAGCAATAATAATAGTATATTGCCTCCCATGTCATTTGTATTTTTCAAACAAAAGAAGAAGTCAATTGACATAACTTTTTTGCTGCACAGTGCAAACTATAGTACATCACATTTCTGGACTTCCAATAATTTCCAACAAATCAAACATAATAACTCAAAAAATCAAAAAAAATTGAAGAGAAATGAACAACTTACAACTTTCTAAAATAAATCGAGCCAAAGATGCAGCCAATTCAAAGCAAAAGAACAAAATAATTAGAAGGAAGCTCTTTCTCCGAAACAAAATTCCTCCAAATCACTATACAAAGTCCCACCATAAGATTAAAATATAAAAAAGAAAAAGAAAAATAGATTCATTAGAAAAAATAAATAATAAAGACAAATCCAAAGCATTAAGCAAAGGATTTCGAGGACGGGAGGTCGCTCCTCCACTTCTCTAGAACCTTCTCTCCAAGAGCTCCTCCACTTCTCCAGAACCTCCGTCATCGTCGACTAGAAACGAGGGGCCGGACTCGTGGTGGACCTCTCTGCCAGAGTTCCGCTCAAAACCTCACCACTGTTGATTTTCTGCCGCCCCTCCTCCAGTCGCAGTTCTGGACAACGCATCGTCGACTCATCACCATTTCACTCCACCATTTCACTCCGCTAAACCTAACCCACCCACCCCCCACCCCTCTAAAAATTTGAGTGTAAGAGAGACAGAGAGAGAGACAGCAGGAGAATGGATGAGAGGAGAGAGAAGGTGTTAGGTAGAGTTAGGGTTTTTTAGTTTTTATATAGGCTCATGGATAAAATGGTAAATATCCCCTCTTTATTGGATCGGTTTTCGGTTCGGTTCGGGTTTCAAAACTCAAATCCGAAAACCGATCCGATAACCGAATATATTATCTGTTAAAATCGATATCCGACCCGTTTATGTAAAAACCGACCCGAACCACAATTTCGGATCGGTTCGGGTCGGTTCTCGGTTCTCAACCCGAGAAATGCTCACCCCTAGTTAAAGGGAGTCTGTGAAGTCCAGGAAGCCCGTTCAAGTCTCAAAAATTGACTTACGAGCGTTCCAGAAGTTCTTCGTGAACTTGCTGGTTCCTGGAAGCTGTTTGTGCTCGTGTGGGGCGAATAAAGCTTTGAGCAACGGTGGTTCATTCACCCCAGCATTTCATTCTCGTCTGTCATCGCCGCTGTTGCCTTTTGCAGTAACTTTTTTTTAGAAGCTCTACTGCCGATAGTTGCTAACACAAAGTCTTTTTAGATTTTTGTGTATTACGTAGAATCTTTTTAGATCCTCGTAATTCAGAATCCTCCAGGATCTCTGTTGCACATCTTTGCATTTGAAACGTTGTCTTTACAATTATTTCAGTTTCAGAATTTTCCATCGGAAATTGTGCCTCGGCACTAACAGTAGCAAATTACTGAAGAAAAGAAGAAAGAAGAGGCTCAGATGAGGCTCCGATCCATCATCAATCATGGTATGGAGATGTAATCCCATTTTCTCCAGCCCCTTTCACACAGATGACTGCAATGAAACTGTATCGCCATCAGAAGGAGGAACAGGCGGAGAAGAAATTTGGGGGTTAGGAGGGTTTACTCGTCATCATCGCATTTTTCTGTAATATATCCATAATGTAATCCCATTCTCTTCATCTCTCCTCTCGACAAATGGCTGCAACGGAGTTGCCTCCCCATCAGTAGGAGGAGGAGGAGGAGGAAATCCCAGCCACAAATAAACACACACAAACCCCACCACCACCACAATCTAAGATTCAGCTATAATTCGTCACGATATTTCATTTCTTTCTTTTTCTTTTTTTTTGGCGATGTTCGTCACCATATTTCAATTCCACCCAAGAATGGATGCAGCGGCTGTCTCGCCATTGGTGGAGACAGAAATTAGGGTTTGGGTTTGGGGCTACTCGGCCTGAACTAGCACAATGCTGAGTTCAAACCATCATCGTCGTCACCATCACAACCAACACCAACACCGTAGCCCAAAACCAGCAGATGTAGATAAAAGTCACATTGTGGAGACGACAACGACGGTGATGATCCTGCATGCTTAAACCATCATCATCGTCGTCATCGTCACCATAGCCTAAGGGTCCACTTGGATTGTTAAGTGAAGGGAAGCCATTGCATAACGACGACGACGACGACAACGATGATCCCCCATGCCTTCCTCTTTCTCCTTCTTCCCAAAGGAATGGCTGCAACAGACCTGCCTCGCCATTGTTGTATATTTGGGGGAAAAAGAACAGACGGAGAATTAGAATTAGGGTTTAGTCATCATCATCAACACTCCAGGGAAAGGAAGTGTAGCTGCCCTTCCCAGAAATTTGAAATATTTTATTATTATTTATTTTATGGGTTTACAAATGTTCGTATTATTATTTTAGAAATTGAGGAATGGTTTCTAATTATTAAAATAGAGGTACAAATTTATATTTTATTATTAAGGTGCTATCCTATATATATATATATATACATATAACAAGATTATTAGTATTTATGATATTTATGGAAAGTATTTTAGATTTGTGAGTTTAAGGATACATATATGTATAATATATATATGGGGTATATATATTTTGTATGATAGAGATATACGTGCGAATATAGATATATATTATCTATGTTTATATATATATATATATATATATATATATATATATATATATATATATATATATATATATATGAGGGTATGTGCATGTGTATATATAGATATATGTGAATTACGTATAGGTAAATCCTAAATATATAAAGTGTATGTGTATATATATAAATATATATAGTGTATGAATATATATAGGAATATATTCGTAAGTAAATAAGGTATATATATTTGAATATAAAATATATATATATATATATATATATATATATATATATATATATATATATATATATATATATATATATATATATATATATATATATTCGAGGACATATATGTAATATGTATATAGATATACGTGAGTATGTAGGTATATGTATATGAATATATAAATAATATACATGTGTATATTTGTATTTGTATATAAATATATATATTATAAAAATATGTGCATGCATATTTGTACGTATAAATAAATATGTACACACCAAACACTCTGCCCTCCAAATATGACTTGTACCACTGCCTAAAGCAACGAGCACAAATGGTGGTGGCCTCTGTTATTATTATGATTATATAGAGTAGTAGTGAATTGAATTAATACAAATGAATGTTAGAACTGAATTGAATTGAAATTCAATTCAATTCATCTCCATATATATTAGTTGCAAGTAGCAACAACATACATGCATGCAATCACACGTGAGCTTAGTCCAAGTTGTAGATGGTTGCCATCAGCTATACAACATGGCCAACCATGTAGAGCCATTTATACAAACTATTGATTGAGCAATGAAATAAAAACCAAATGAGAGGCAGTGCAGCCCAGTTGGGCCCGGCCAACAAACGAGCCCATTCACCAATATCAACAGAGCAGCTCGGCCTAAAATCCGAGCATCCCAGGAGCTCCCAGACCCGAGCAAGGCTCTCGGCTCGAAACGCGCTATATATTAATAGACAGAGAGGGAGGTCGAGAGCAACGAAACCCTAACGAAACGCCGTGATTCCCCCGCACCACCAAGGGCGACCCCGGCACCAGCACCACACGCGCGCCTGGGCTCCGCCGGCGGCCGGCCAAGCCGCCATGGCCGCGCTGGACTGCGCGCACGCGCGCACTCGCGTGCGAAGCAGAGGACAACAGGCAGCGAAGGGGGCGACTTCGTCGCGAGATATCTTCGCGCACGGTCGACCGTTTCCTGAGCCGCTTCTTCAGGTATGAACCCCATACATACACCTTTGGATCCATTAGATAGTTTGGAAAGGAAACGGGTAGGAATCGACCTAAAAATCGACGTAAAAGTCGACGAAAACCTGCTCGAAAACAGAGCATTAGCGCAGTCCAAACACCCAACTTGGCGTTGATTTTCTCGCCAACCGATTATTCTAATCACCAAACTTTCTAAACAGAAGTTAATCACAACATGTAGGGCTAGAAAAGTTCAGTAGGAAGTTTGTAAAGTTTTGCTTTGTACAGAGAAATAAACACATGTAAACTTCGTCAAAAACCTGTTTTGAAAACATAGAAAACCATCCACACGACGTGCATCCCGCCATTTCGGGCGACGTGGTCGCGCACCGAAGGCATCGAAAGCTGCGTAACAGCTTCGTGGTCGTGTGGGCTTTGACGGAATTCAAATTGGTCGCGTGTGCGCGACAAATTCGACGCGTATCCGTCAGAATCGCCCCGTATCCGTCCAATGTAAATTCAGTCATAACTTTGTGCACGTTCGTCAGATCGAGACGAAACTTGCGCCAGCAGAACCGTATCATTTTTCTGGTCCTGTATGCCAAGTTTGGTCCGATTCTGAGACCGTTGATAAAATCACCGTTTTGCGGGCCCCACGGTCCCACTCAACGGGCGATTTTGTGCACGACCCGCCGGAATCCAACTTTGGACATATGGTTGGGTTCGTATCGGAAAACTGGATCCGTAGACATGTAGTTTGACGACTTTAGATACCATTGACTCTGGCACGCTTTTCGGTGCAAAGCGGGTCCAACGGCGGACATCGTTTTGGCTCGAAATTACCGTTTTGCCCCTGTGTCCAGAATTGGACTTAAGGACAGGCAATCCTAGCTAATTGGACTATTCTGAGATCATTGATATTGTTTATTTCAGCTTTCGGAGACTGTTGTACGGGTTTTGACTATAGTGGCACATTGAGTAGTTCAGATTGTCGGTTTCACCAGCAAAGGATCACAGGCGAGTACAGTTTATTGTTTGCATTTCGATATTGATCTTTACTATATTTCATTGATTATTCATTGGTTATGTGATTATTTTCTACTACAAATTGTTGAGTCGGGAATGGGAAGTACCAACGATGTGTGATCTGACCTTAGACAGTGTAGACAGTGTAGACATTGTAGACAGTGTAGACAGTGATTTATTTATTGCAAAGTAGACAGTGTAGACAGTGATTTATTATTGCATTTAACTGTGTAGATCATGATTGTTAATTTGTAGACAATGTTTCTTTATTTCAATATTTGCTGTAGACAGTGTAACTTTAGACAGTGTAACTTTAGACAGTGTAACTTAGACAGTGTAGACAGTGTAACTTTAGACAGTGTCGCATAATTGTCCCGAGACCGATCACATATCAAAGGTACTTCTAACAGTCGGGGAGAGTATTTTGTGTCTATTTATTTACTATTGGCTTTCGTATTTCATGTTTATTTTCAAACCCATGATTGATGTCTAACCTTTGTCTTATAGTCATTTTCTTTATTTGAAATTGCATTCAGTGAATTGTGCTCGTTCCATTCCTGACTGGAAACCAACATTTTCAGGTTAGCCGTGGATTCACTTAGCATGGGGAGTTCGGGTGTACTTGCAGACAAAAGCCTAGAGACTAGCTAGATAGTTGAGATGTAGCCATTCTTTTATTTGTACAAGTTTATATTCTTCTTCAAATGTAAAACTTGTAATCAATGTAAGTTAAATTAGTTTTGTGAATGAGCATTAGATTTTGTGATTTTGATCTTCATGGCCGTGACAGCGTTCTACCGCCGACACTGCGACGTAGGCTGGCTTGGACACGTCTCGTATCCGTTTAAAAAAAAAAACGGGTGCGGGTCGTGACAGGAAGAGCATTAGCAGCAGCGAGAAGAGGACACACACACACACACATAGAGAGAGAGAGAGAGACCTTCTTCTTCTGCTTCTGCTGCTGAGTCGAGTTGCCTCCCCCCCACCCCACCCTCCTAAAAGAATGGCTGCCTCGCCATTGGTGGAGGATAAAATTGGGGGTTAGGGCTACGCGGTCTACAGTAGTTGGACCGGGACCAAATTGAGAGCGAAATACTAAATTTTACTCGAGGACAGCCCAATTTTTTTTTCAATTTATTTAGGCTAATTATAAGGGTACAACAAAAGTTGATCAGAACACATCTCATTTCTGGCAGTCCTGGATGTTTTATGGACTTCCAGAAATGGAACTTTATAGTCTGGCAGTCCATCTCGTGTTTAACTGGACTCCACATTTTCTGACAGTCCATAAAATTTCTAGGACTGCCAGAAATTGTGGCAGTCCTAAGTTTAACTGGACTGCCAAAAATGGGATAGCCCTGATCAACTTTTGTTGTGCCCTTAAAATTAGCCTTTATCTACATGTTTGTCATTCCAAATTCTTTTACTTGAGAACAACTCAAATATTTGGATTTGAACTGCCAACTTATTTGAGATTAGTCCACATATTTGGATTTGGGCGGCAAACATAATAAAGTTGACAGTCCTAACATAAAGTACAATTGCCAACTTTGTGGACAGTTATATTTTATGTTAGAACTGTCAACTTTGTTGGTAGTCCAAAAGGGGGTTGGACAGCCCGAAGTAAACTTAGGGATGTCCTGAGTAAAAATAACATCAAGTTGGGCTGGCCTGAAGTAAGGATTGTCCTAGAGTAAAATGTGGAGTGTTTATAGAATTTGCCAATTAAAATGGAGTGTTTATATCAACTCTTGAAGGCATGTTAGGATTGAAAATTGTGGAAAGTAAAAATTACGGCCCCCTTGTAGGGGTGCAAATCAGGTGGGCTAAATCCGAGTCCGACTGGATAAACCAGTTAATGTGTTGGGCTTAGGTTAAACAAACCCGAGCTCTGATTCGGGTTCGGGTTAAAATATTTGAACCCATCAAATATTGGGTTGGACTCGAGTTCATGTGTCGGGTTACCCAAAGAACCCGGAACCTGACATACATATAATTTGTACGTATTTGTATATATACAATGTTTCATATTCCTTAAATAAATAGCGTAAACCTCAAATTTTTCCGTCCAAAATATTCAACTCCTTATCCTAAATCTCATTTCAGTTTGTATTTTGTAATGATTGAGGCTTGATTTTATTTGATTATGTGTTTAATATTAATCATATTTGAAGTTACTTTAAGTATTATATTAGAGTCTGATATATTCCATGGATCCGACCCACCCAAACCGAAGGAACCTGATTCTTTTTCTATTCCTCCATATGTTGACCCCAAGGTCGGGTTGGACTTGGACTCGGACTAGGCTTATGATCATCTGATTGAACACAAACCCGACCCAACCCGTTCGAATTGCACTCCTACCCTCTTGTGAATAGTTTTCCTTTTCTGGTAATGTTGTTTGGATGTTTTGTTTGGAAGGCAATACCCTCCGCTCTCTCTCTTTTTCTCTTTTTCTCCTCTTTTTCTTTTTTGATGTGTTCTTTTCTCCGACTAGATAAATGTCACGGGGATTCTAACATGCGCCTTCTGCGTCGGACCCCTATTGCTACCACTAGGCCATAAACCCACATACGACAATACCCTCCTTTGACCTTCAAAATTCCAACTTCTATCACAAGCACGTCAATTTAGGTAAAAGAAGCGTTATGAAATTATTAATACGCATTATTGAGAATATAATAGAGAAAGATTACACTGAAATAGATGGCAAGCGGACAACAAGCTGCACCGCCAGCCCTTTTTGGATGGCAAAACCGATCATCTTAAATACTACATCCATAGACCTGGGAGACATGACATTACTGTACATAACTTTCTGGACTCTCTTAAGAAAAGATAACCAAACATGGGAATGAAAAAATAAATTTTTCGGACGACATGTTCCCAACATAACCAAACATGAGTATGAGAATATAGAATTCATTTTCCATGAGAAAAGAATGAAAAGCGGATTCATTTGAATACGACACCATCATCCAAACACCCCAATTTTTTGCAATTCTTATGTTCTCTTCAGTTTTCAGATTGAGAGATATTAGATTGTTGGTAAAACTGGTACGTAGACATTATTCATGATTAGAAATGTTGTATACTTATAATTTTATAGTGTAATTGAATTGATACTTCACTTGGTAAACAGATATCTATTCTACTATATAATATGAAAATATGGTGGTGAAACTTTTGAATTCCTAAAATACCCTCGAGTATTTTTATAAAGATTTGAATGTCATTTATGTTTAAAGTCAAAGCAATAAAGTTTGCATGCTATAAAGTTTTTCTTTTTTATACAACTCTTCATGTTCCAATGGTAATAAATTTTTATGTCCTTAACATTTTTCAAATATTATTATTCTTAATAGAAAACAAAAAAAAAAACAAAATTGGTACTTCGAATCTCTTAGCATCGTAAAAAGAAAGTACAGATACATGAATAGTCATCTGAAAAATACAGAAATACAACAGTTGACCTTATAATATTCTAATTAAAATACGTATAAAATACGTACATGTAGACTAGTAACTCTATAGTATGATTATTTGTGAAAATAGTTGTGGTATCATTGGAATTGTCTTCTCCTCAATGGAAATGAGAACTTGACGAAGGAACAACGGCTAGAGGAACTAGGACTAACGGAATGATGGAAATTGTTATAGATTCATTACGCATTTCAGTTTTTCTTATGCTTATGGACTGGTACTTTTATAGATAGTTGCATAAGCATGGACATGGACAAATTGTGCATAAGGTTTTAGTTCTCAATCGGTGACCAGAGCACTAGAGTCGTATCGATTGTTTCTGCAAGATGGACCTATATGAGTATTACGAGACATTTAGTGGGACTAGATATCTGCACTAGAAATGGACAACGTAATACCGTTGACGTATTCTAAAATGGCGGAATAAGTCAATGATCAGCATATATTAATGATCATTTTGCAGGTGTTGTAACCCCTAACCCCTTGTTTTGTATGGAAGAACATGGTCGTTAGTAAAATATCTGTGAATAATAATAAACTATGTGTTATGTGCATGTTGTCACTTAGAATTAAATATTAGAATTAAAAGGAATAGTTGAAGTTATTTGCTAATACAAAGAACTTAGAATTAAATATTAGAAAGATCACCTAAGCCAATTGCTTCACATAAATATTGTGTTTGACTTAGGTGGAATTGGTTTCATCACTCACGTAGTTCATTCCCAAATATACTGCTCCTCTCCAGAGCCGGCCCGGAGGTTTAGGTTGCCCTATCCTGGAGCGAATTTCGGTTGCCCTTTAACCCTTTGGTGGGGTTATGCTGAGCCTAAGGGGTTGCTCTAGCAGAGAGGAATTGTCCTAGCAGAGGAGGGTTGCCCAAGCCCCAAGGCTTGTCCGGCTTACCCCAGGGCCGGCCCTGCTCCTCTCCCTTACAGGTTCGAAGATCCACTCGGTGACTCCGAAAATAAGAAGAATCTTACTAGGTCATCGCTTGATTAGATTTTGAAGGTGTTATTGCTTCTTAATAAAGGACGTGATGTATGAAAACTTGTCATTTTAAAGTTGTTTATGAAGATTGTAATCAATTTGTGATTTTACGTTATTTAGGAAAGAACTTCATCAAGTTAAAATTTGTTTTTCTTTGTTATGATTTTGTTACGATTCAATGTTAGTTTTTCACGAGTTCAATTTAGATTTATACGATATCATGTCCAGTCGATTATCAATTCTTATAATCGGGATATGACAAATCAAAATTATGAATCTTTTGCAAACTTCCAGTAGCCATTTGTGCTTGTTGTGCTGGTCTGCTAGTAGATGCTCCACTGTTCAAACTAAGGTTCACAGTATCGGTAAATCGGACTATTCCTATGAGTGTTAGTATCGGCGATATCGGTAGTATCGGCGGTTTCGGATCGGAGTATCGAATTTTTCGGTATCAAAAAACAAATAATTACGAATAAATTATTTACATTTTAAAACATATATTTTATAAATTTATACATAATTTTAAGTATTTTCAGTGTTATTTCTTAGTAGTTTTGAAATTAAATGAAATAGTAGTCGCCCTTACCGATTGGTTTACATACAATATATTGATTTCCTTCTTTTACATGCTTTTACAACCTTATTATGCTTTGAACCCTTGTTGATTTGTCTTTTTCCTTTGATTTTCTTTGTTGAATTGACCGGAAATGTGACCCCAACGACGGCATCGGTCAGAATCGGATATCGGTCGGTATCGGATCGGGACATGCCAAAGCGTATCGATATCGGCCGTATCGGATCGACATCGGCGATACTTTAAACCATGGTTCAAACTATGCAAACTGCTACTCTACTGCTCAGACGTGTGAAAAAAAAGAGAGGAATATTTTAGCAAATGTTCCCATTCCAAATGTTGAAACTATTATATATCCCTACTATTTTTTTAAACTAACAAATACCCCCATAAAACAATTTTTTTTTAAATATCCCCCAAAAGAACTTGGTATACTGCTAGTGACATTTACACAAATGAGTTACCACTTACCACCTACTTTTTTTTTTGTTTTACTGTTGTTATTATTCCAGTTTGTGGTTTTAGTGATTCTAGCCTGGAGGGGCCATACCATAATTTTCCCTTTTCTTCCTAATATTTTTTTTAAATTTTAATTTGAACCAAGCAAAAAAGTTCTAGTAGTCTTCTATATTACTAGTTTCCGTTTGTCTTGTTCTCATCATTTGTCATTTTTGGTCGGAGGTTATGTATGAAACAAGAGCATTTTCTGACGTTAGTCTAGTTGGCGACTGACTATACCACTTATGTGCGATGCTTCCAAATAGAGGTAGGTTCAACCTATGTCACGAAGTAAGTTTTCGTCGCCACTTTGACAAATCGAGACAGAGTTCCTTCCTTTTTCTGGAAATCTAGCCCATGGGAGCAAATTAAAAGAAAAAGGTAAATGTAACTTTTTGCATAAAAGTGTTCAAGTCGGGCTAACAATTAAGCCTTCGATTTGGCCGATTTGGCCAATATGCTTGGAGAACTCATAACGTTGTTTCGTAAGCCTTTTAGCTAGCATCCTTTATTATTTTGTCTTATTCGAGATTTGTTTTTTCATATTGGCCTGACAGTCAAGTGAGCGGCCTAACAGCTATATCACCTTTCTTTGTTTGACTGGACGACACCAATCTCTTCTCCCTCCGATCGCCTCATTTAACAATCTGCCTCACTTAACAATCTATAGCGATACTAAACTCACGGTGTTATGTCCATGAAATAAATTTTATGCCTATAACTGCACAATATAATGCTTACCTCCTCAAATGCCTATCATTTGCGGGGATCATTTTTAAATTGAAACTTTCTTGGTATCAAATGGAAAAATAATTTTATAATTGCAAAAGGATGCCGTTATTGGCACTCCTAAAATGTCAACCTGTACGCCTTTTTAATTTTTTAACATAAATTAAAGAGGAGTACATAATGACATTTTAGGAGTGTCAATAACAGCACCCTTACAAAATTACAAAAATGTGCAACATAAAATCCTTAATGTAAGACCTAATTTGGGAGCAAAATTTGCCAAAAAAAAACTCAGATACGGAATTAGAATGACAAAACTCCGTTAACAAATTATAGTTACATTTAAGTTTCGATGTTTGAGACTTTAAAAGCAGATGAAAGAAATAGTGTAGAGTGAAAATTTCAAAAATAAAATAAAAACCCGAGATTAAAGTATGTTTTACTAACGCGCAACAATTTGGTAATGGTGCAACTCCGCCCAAAAAAAAAAGTCCATCAGTTACCCAAAAATAGTAAATGGGATGACTTATTCAGTTCAGTTCGATGGTGATAGCAAGAGTTGAGGAATGATTAGGAACTGCACCTTCCGCACTTAAGCCTCGAAGTGAGTTACAGGAACTCAGAAGGTGGTTTTGCAGGTTCAAAAGATGCTGACTTGAAAATCAACAAGTCCCTACTCAAAAGGACGCATGTTGCGAACAAATGATCCAAAAATCAATTCAAGTAGTCCTGTATCCTTTTTCGATCAATGCCACGTGTCAACATCCTGCAGAAGAGAAGCAAAGTATTCATCATCAATTACTTTCAACCTCAAGCAGATGAATAAGTACAGTTCAGAAAATGAAATGTTTCTTCTTGGCTGGACATAATCACAAAGACCTATTGTTCACACATTCTACGCAGAATAAGAGAGCTCTCAGTCTACAAGCTTGGCCGGATACGTATCACCAGATTATCGTTATAGACATTTAGCTAACAAGCATCAGTGAACTTTTTTTTTTTTACAGGTTTCACAATATTGTCCCCACTTACAAATTATAACATAAAAGTTCACAGTGAAATATATGATCAGGCTGACCAAACTTCCAGTGTGGCTAATCTCTTACTAGCTTCTCCTCCCTCTGGCAAGTACAATATATTTGGTCCTGCAGCCAATTCTTAGGGCCATTGCAACAAAAAAGGCGAGCGGTTAATATTTTAAATTTCTATTAGTACAAGAACTAAAAACTAATTCTATGTACAATAATCAATAGACAATAAAAAATAAATGTAAGGATTTTGTTTTTGGAACTACGAGCAAATAATGGAACAGTCAAAGAAGAGCAATAGCAGTACATGTTATAACACAGGCCTCTATTCTTCACCTTGAGAATAGTTTACCCTATTTAATACTCATCATCAAGGTTCTGGTAACAAAAAACATACAAGAATATTCATATTTTGTGCCACTAAGTATTTTACCAATATATGCATTAGTCAAAACCAGCATAGGCCAAGACCTGAATTAATGCCAAGAAAAGGGACACAGTATTCGCTAATATATATATATATATATATATATATATATATATATATATATATATATATAGCAGATGACCTCTAGCCTAGTGGTCAGGAGTTCGAATCCCAGTGGGAGCGATTCCAGAAACAATTTACCTAGTTCCAATATATATATATATATATATATATATATATATATATATATCGTGTGTGTGTGTGCAACTTTTGTTTTGATGACAATTTATTGGAACAAAGACGAAAATGTAATCACGAAACTAACTTGGTATAAAACTAGAAAACATCATAAGATACTTATAATTCACAAGAATTGCACATAATAAGCACATGAAATAAATATATGGCTCCCTTTTATTTTGAACATCCTAGTATTCCTCTCAGCAAGGATCCTTCTAATATAGCAGGAAGTTTCAGTCACCATTGATCTAGACACAAGTTGCCACTAAGAAGACCAAAGATAACAAAATAACTCAGCACGACCGCGTAAGCAAGTTGCCACTAATAACATGTGACTATTCAAATTGATTTTCAAATCTCTTAATAAACTTAAAACATTATTGCACGTAGCATTATCTTACCATTTCAAATAGTCCAGCAATGTGCTTCCCAAACTATATTCTATACAGCTTACAGAAGGATTTAAGTACATAATAAGATAAGCAAGGAGTAAAGAATGAACGCAATAACAAAAACGATGGGAAGAGAAACAAAAAATGAAACAAAAAAGGGAAAGAGGAAGAAGCTGTGATTCACCTTTCATCCACCGTGAGATGATCTCATGAAAACCTCTTCTCTGGGCCAAAGCTAGCAGGGGGAGCTAGTGGCTGGCTGCCACGTCGCTGCGGGCCAGCGCGGTGGCTCCCATGGGGCACGCCAAATATGCTTTTGCAACAAAGAACTACGTAACTCCATTTTGAAACTGCCGAAACCAACACTCACAAGAAGGGCCGAAACCAACTTTGATGTATATTCTATCTATTCTATCTATGATATAATGCGAAAAGTTAGGCTTCACCGTGGAATTTTTCTTCCAAAAATATCCTTCCATATCTATACTAATTAAAATAGTTCATTAATTTTAATAAGGACAACTTAGTAATTACGAAGACAGTCCTTTGGTCTTCCTTAGTTAATTAAAAGAAGGTTAAAATGTGCGTGCATATATGCTAGTAATATATAATAAAAGCAAAAGAAGAAAATTTGACGAAGAGGCTCAGATTCACCTTAGATCCATCAACTTCTGGAAATTAAATCCGTTTTCTCCTTCCTTCCACCGAAGGGCTACAATGGAATTGCCTCGTCATCAGAAGAGGGAAGAAGTCAAGGGCATGATTTATGTTTAATCTATCTTAGATTCGTCCTTTATCATAATTGCCTCTTCACCAAATTTGGCTCACTCACACATACACACATTGGGAAAACTATAGGTCACAGGGGATAGAATGGAACTGTCTTGACCTGAGCGCTTGGATGCAACTACAAGGCCGATGTAAAGAGCCGAAACCAACTTTGATACTGATATTGTGAACCTTGACTCAAACTCAGCGAGGGAGAGCGATATATATATATATATATATATATATATATATATATATATATATTCAACAACAAAAGAAAAAGAAGAGAAGTGGAAGAAGAGGCTCAGATTCGCCTTTGATCCATCATATTCTGGAAATTCAATCCACTTCTCCTTTCTTTCACCAAAGGGCTGCAGTGGAACTGCCTCGCCATTGGAAAAGGGAAGAAGTCAAGGGCATGGTTTATCCCTTATCTGTGATACGCTTCTTTATCATCATCGCCTCTTCACCAACTCACATACAGACACACACATTGGGAAAATTTTAGACCACAGGTGCGAGTTAGAGCCCCCCTTGGAGGCATGCCTCCAAGCACCATTAAGAAGTGGACACCAAATATATATATATATATATATATATATATATATATATATATATACACACACACACACACAAAAGCAAAATAAGAAAGTGGAAGAAGAGGCCCAGATTCACCTTTGATCCATCATATTCTGAAAATTCAATCAATTTTCGCCTTCCGCCGAAGGGCTGCAGTGGAACTGCCGCGCCAACGGTAGAGATCAAGGGCATGGTTTATGGATTATCCCTTATCTGAGATACGCCTCTTTCTCATCATCGCCTCTTCACCAATGTTGGCTCACTCACACACACAAATAGGGATATGATCCCCAATCTCTTCATCGTCCCTCTAACGAACGGCTGCAAGAAAATATGCCTCGCCATCCATGGTATGAAGTGTTACAGGACAAGGATCTTATTAGTATTACATAGGACATGGCCCTTAACAGAGCCGAATGGAAGAAGAAGAAGAAGAAGAAGAAGAAGAAGAAGAAGAAGAAGAAGAAGAGGATTCCAACAGCTGACCCCAGAAATATGGGACGGAAGAGGAAGTTTGGGGGGCTCGAATTTAACCACCACAACAACTATCGTCATCATAATAAGGAACAGTTCACGATATTTAGTTGCAAAATAAGCGAGAAGAAATTCAGATTCGACTTTGATCCACCATCACCCACAATGGACATGCAAGCCCCACTCTTCATCCCTCCTCCTGAAAAGTGGCTGCAACCAAGATGCCTCGCCATCAGGAGGATGTCCCAGCCAAATTAGAGCCAATTAGTGATTCAGCTCAAATTAGAGATAAAAACAAACCCACCCACCCCCCCCCCCCCCCCCCCTCAAGATTCAGTTATAATTCGTCACCATACTACAGTACCACCTATCTCCATCGGAGAAGAAGAAGAAGAAGAAGAAGAAGAAGAAGAAGAAGAAGAAGAAGAAGAAATAAACTCCGCTCTCTTCCCGCCTTGGTAAAAGAATAGCTGCAGTGGCTGCCCAGCCATTTGTGGAGAAATATATTAGGGTTAGGGTTTGGGACCACTCAGTCTGAACTAGCACGATGAGTTCAAACCATCGTCATCATCACCACCACCACGATAGCCTAAAAGCAGCAGATGGATCAAGGCCAAAGAATTTCCTGCTGCTACCATATAATATTCATCTCTATTTGGTGATAAATAAATAATCTGTGCCTCTTTGATCTCTCAGATATTTCATAAAATGGGCTCTCTATAGATCCACAATGACCAATCCTCACATGAATAGCTAAGGATCCAATAAGTCCAACATTGATTCCTTCGGACGTGTCAATTGGACAAATACGCCCATAGTGGCTCGGATGAATATCTCGTATCCGAAAACTAGCAGTTCGCCCCGTCAATCCTCCAGGACCCAAATAACTCAATTTTCGCCCATGAACAATTTGTGTCAATGGATTAGTTCGATCCAAAACTTGAGATAAAGGATGTAGGCCAAAAAATGATTCATAAGTAGTTGTTAATGAAGTGGAGACGACGACAATGGTGATGATCCCCATGCCATCTATTTCCTTCCTCCCAAAAGAATGGCTGCAACGGAGTTGCCTCGCCATTGGTGTAGATCGGGGGAAGATAGAGTAACATTATGGAGACGACGACAATGGTGATGATCCCCATGCCATCTATTTCCTTCCTCCCAAAAGAATGGCTGCAACGGAGTTGCCTCGCCATTGGTGTAGATCGGGGGAAGAATAGACGGAGAATTAGAATCAATTCGACTACGAAAACTCAAAATAATAAGTCATGAGTTACTCTAGGATGGTATTATGTAATATTAAAGTTTAGGGTATCAAGTTGAAAAATGTGAATAGTTGAGTGTATCAGTTGGAAACAATTTATATGAACCCGAACAGGTTTTTAAGGTGAAAGATGCATGGATACGAAAACCAACTAAATCATACTTGGGTGAATTTGGCCAACTTTTAACACTGAACACAAATAAACAAAATAGGATACCATGACCAATTCAGCCCACAGTTTGCAAGAAAGGAAATCTTAAACACCATTACCAAAATATGCCACTTCATACTATAACAAAATGTGGGCCACAATTGGCTAGTAGATACAAAAAATGAGGATCACACCACTTGTTCTACAGATATCTTTCCAAAACAACCAAGGACGATAGTAAATCAAGAATACTTCAAGAAAAAATAAAGAAAACCATGATAATAAAGATAAATTTAAGCGGTAACCTAAAGTATCAAGGATTCATATGATAACTACATATACAATCCATTGGAGCAGCGGCAACTGGGTTGGTGGATAAGAGCATCCGTTATAAGGCCCGTGGTAAAAACAACGACATATGCTTTCATTGGGAAGACATAAAACACAGGCAATAAGAAACTCAATTAACATTAAAGGCTGAAAACATGTATTTACATAGGTTTAGGAGCATTAGTACCTGATATTATCATAACATAATTGTCTGGTAATCTATAGTGTGGGTTAATGGATTAGAGTAGGGTAAAGGTTACGGGTTTAGGACTGAGTAAAAACGAATATAACCAACTTGGGAGTCTTTAAGTTATAGTGCCATTAGCAGAGTTGAAGCCACTACATGGCCTTCATGATATTTTACTTGTGCTACATAAGTCTCTCCACATACCCAAATTGGCTTACAAGTTGACTCATTCTAGTGTTGAATTGCGAGAAGAGAGCATTCAACTGATTGATGGTCTCCTTCTGTCCTCTAGAGAGATACCAGCCCAGCCAAACCATCATCAACATTTTATTCAGTAAACTACACTCTCTTCCCACCACGCGGAGGAAGAAATTAGGGTTAGGTTTTGGGGCTACTCGGTCTGAACTAGCACAGTGATGAGTTCAAACCATCATCATCTTCACTGCCACCATAGCCTAAAACCAGCAGATGGAGATCTAAAATTCATGATATATATATATATATATATATATATATATATATATATATATATATATATATAGAGAGAGAGAGAGAGAGAGAGAGAAGCAGTAGCAAGCCCGAACCAGGCATTAGATACCAACACCATCACTATCGCCATATGGAGAAGTAACGATATTAAGTTGCAAGAGGGCTCAGATTCAACTTGGAAAAATTGTGGTTGATGGAACCCCCATTCTCTTCATCACTCCTGGCAAATGGCTGCAACCGAGCTGCCTCGCCATCAGGAGGAAATCCCAGCCAAATCATCATTGCCATTAATTTCCCCACGTTACATTAGCAGTGAAGCAATATGTCATAGCCTCAAAGAAGTAGAGATGAAAAAGAATAAGACGCAGCAGCAGCGGCAGCAGCAACGGCAGCAAATATACTGCTTTCTTCCCATTGCTAAAAGAATGGCTGCATTGGTTGCCTCGCCATTCGCGGAGGAAGAATTAGGCCTCGTTTGGCTCGCAAAAAGGAAAGGAAACCAATTCATGGTATGGAGATGAAAAGTTCAGGGTCTTTAGTAGCAAATCATCGAAGAAAGGACGACAGAAAGAAGAGGTTCAGATGAGGCTTCAATCCATCGTCATTCACGATATCGAGATGTATGTAATCCTATTCTCTTCATCCCCTTTCGTACAAATGGCTGCAATGGAACTGCCTCAATGTAATCCCAAACTCTTCATCCCTCCTCCTGACAAATGGCTGCAAGGAAGCTGCCTCGCCATCAGTAGGAGGAGGAAATCCCAGCCCAGCCATCAGCAAAATGATCCATCATCATATCATCATTCACGATATGGAATCTCATTCTCCTCATCCCCTTTCTGACAAATGGCTGCAAAGGAACTGCCTCGCCAAACCATCATCAGTAAACTCCCCTCCTCCCTCACAACTTCCCTTCACGTAACTCTGCTTATTTTTTTTTGAGCTTTGCTATGCCTACAACCAAATGTCCTCTATCTCCTTCCCTCCCAAAGGAATAGCTACAACGGAGCTGCCTTGCCATTGGTGTATTATTTGGGGGAAGAACAGGCAGAGAATTAGAATCAGTTCGATTACAGAAACTCAAATGCATGTAAATCCAACGGTTTTTCGTAGCCTGACTTTTAAAAATTAAGAACTCTAGGATTTTTTTTGAAACAAGAATTAGGGTTTACTCATCACAAAATCAACACCCCAGAGAAAGGAAGAGCAACAGAAGCAGCGAGAAGAGCGCTCAGATTTCGAGAGAGAGAGAGAGAGCTGGACCTTCTTCTGATGATGATGAGTTGCTGCTAGGCTTAGGGTTTGGGGCACAAATTGTGGGAGACGATGACGATGGTGATGATCCCCATGCCCTCTATATCCTTCCTCCCAAACGAATGGCTGCAACGGACCTGCCTCGCCATTGGTGTAGATTGGGGGAAAAAGAATAGACGGAGAATTAGAATTAGGGCTTACTCGTCATCATCGTCATCAACACTCAACTCCGGAGAAAGGACGAGCAACATCAACAGCAGCTACAACACCGCCACTGCCACCGCCAAAATAGATAAAATTTATTTTCTAAAATGTTAATAAATTTATTAATAATTATTTGTTTTCTGATACCAAAATCCGATACTCAGATCCGATACCGCCGATCACGATACTCATAGGAATGGTCCGATACCGATTCCGATACCGACATTGCGAACCTTGCTTTTAATGTAAATATATGCACAATGTAATCCCATTCTCTTTATATCCCTCCTCCCGACAAATGGCTGCAATGGAGCTGCCTCGCCATCAGTAAGAGGAAATCCCAGCCAAGCCAAACTATCATCACCATTTTATTCAGTAAACTCCACTCTCTTCCCACCACTCGGTCTGAATTAGAGCAATGATGAGTTCAAACCATCATCGTCACCACCACCGCCACCAAGAGAACCACAACCACCATAGCCTAAAAGCAACAGATGGAGATAAGAGTCACATTGTGGAGACGACGGCGATGGTGATGATCCCCATCCCTCTATCTTCTTCCTCCGAAATGAATGGCTGCAACGGAGTTGCCTCTCCATAGGTGTAGATGGAGATAGAATCACATCCTAAGGTTTTTTCCCCTCATATTGTACCCTTCTCCGTTAGGGATCCAAGGATTATCTACGTTATGCCAATAGTTGCATAATTTTATATTTGTAGACAAAATTATTTGGAGAATTTTTTTTTCCTCACCTTGAACTCGTAAAATTTAGGGCTAATTAGTGTTCAGCTACCCATTGGAGATAGCCTCAGCTACCAACACCACCACCTTTGCCATATGGAGGAGTTCATGATATTAAGTTGCAAGAGGACTCAGATTTGACTTGAATCCATCATCGTCACTGACAATGCGATTGATGGAACCTCCATTCTTTTCATCACTCCTGACAAATGGCTGCAAAGGAGCTGCCTCGCCATCATCAGTAAACTCCCCTCCTCCCTCACAACTTCCCTTCACTTAACTCTGCTTATTTTTTTGAGCTTTGCTATGCCTATAACCAAAAGCTTTGCTATGCCTACAACCAAATGTCCTCTATCTCCTTCCCTCCCAAAGGAATGGCTGCAACGGAGCTGCCTCGCCATTGGTGTATTATTTGGGGGAAGAACAGGCGGAGAATTAGAATCAGTTCGATTACAAAAACTCAAATGCATGTAAATCCAACGGTTTTTCGTAGCCTGACTTTTAAAAATTAAGAACTCTAGAATTTTTTTTGAAATAAGAATTAGGGTTTACTCATCACAAAATCAACACCCCAGAGAAAGGAAGTTCAACAGAAGCAGCGAGAAGAGCGCCCAGATCTCGAGAGAGAGAGAGAGAGAGAGAGCTGGACCTTCTTCTGATGATGATGAGTTGCTGCTGGGCTTAGGGTTTGGGGCACATTGTGGGAGACTATGACGATGGTGATGATCCCCATCCTTCCTCCCACGAATGGCTGCAACGGATCTTTTGCTAGTAATGGTCAACGACCCAAATCGGCTCGAGTACGGTCAACGACCCAAATCGGCTCGGCCCGAGCACTCCGGGTTGGATTCGGCTTTTCGACTCGGTAGCACAGCAAGACCCGATCCGACCCGTTTTGACCGCAGGTCTGGGCCCCATATTTCCCCAACCATGAAGAGCTATGGCAGTTGCGACTAAATTGAACAATAGAAAAATATCACCCTCCTGATGGCGAGGCAGCTCGGTTGCAACATTCGTGTGCCCTAACTAAATATAATCTGGGCCGCATGTGCAGCTTGTGGCCCAAAAATAAGGGAGGGAGGTTTTGGCTATAAGTACTATTCGTAACCCTAGCTAAAAAGAAGAAGAAGAGCAAAGAAGGGAAACGCCTAGCCGCATGTCTCCGCTGCGTTCGTTGCTGTCAAAGGCCTTTGAATAAGGATCGGAATAAGAAAGAACTAGCCATTTCATTTCTTTTTTTTTTTTGAATTAAGAAATGGCTGCAACCGAACTGCTTCGCCATCAGGAGGAAATCCTAGCCAAATCATCATCTTAACTTCCCCAAATTGCATTAGCAGTAAAGCAATATTTGTACTCAGTAGTACCATTACCATCTTCATAGCCTCTGATGAAGAAGAATAAGCAACAGCAGCGGTAGCAGCAATATATACCGCTCTCTTCCACATTGCTAAAAGAATGGCTGTAGTGGCTGCCCCACCATTCACCGAGGAAGAATTATAAGTTTTGGGGCTACTCGGTGTAAAGTAGCAGAATATTGAGTTGAAATCAACATCGCCGTCACCATAGCCTAAAAGTAGCACATGGGGATCATGATCCCCGTGCTGTCTCTTTCCTCCTAACGAATGGCTGCATAGGAGCTGCCTCGCCATTGGTAAAGAGAGAGAATAGACGGATAATGAGGATTTTTCTCATTTTCATCGAGAGAAAGGAAGAGTCGAGCAACACCGCCACCACCATCAACAAGAAGCAGAAGCAGACATGATAACTGATAAGCAATCCCAAACCAATCCTAAGATCATCCTTGATATGTCATCTTATTTAATCACCACATCTCCTTTGCTCCGCTTCCACCCCCCCCCCCCCCCCGGGGGGGGGGGGGGCTACTTATGGCTGCAATGGAGCTGCCTCGCCATCAGTAGGAGGAAATACTAGCCCAGCCAAACCATCATCACCATTTTATTCAGTAAACTACACTCTCTTCCAACCATGTGGAGGAAGAAATTAGGGTTAGGGTTTGGGGCTTCTCGAACTGAACTAGCACAATGATGAGTTCAAACCATCATCAACTTCACCACCATCACAGCCTAAAAGCAGCAGATGGAGATCTAAAATTCATGATACTTAAGAGAGAGAGAGTATATATATATATATATATATATATATATATATATATATATATAATGAGGCTTCAAAACGGCTCAAAAGTGAGCACTAAGCTATATGTATATCATGGTCCATTTTATTTAAGAAAAATAAATTATGTAAAAAAATTGTTGAAAAGAGGTTAAATTTGTTATATATATATTCACATGGGGAACTGAACTCAACCAAACAAGAAGAATACCTCCCAACTTAACCACATGAGTTAGAAGAGATTTTTAACTATAATCGGATAATATTCTTATTAAACATTATTATACGTGCAAAGCATTTGGTGCATTTACTCGTGTGTGTGTGTCTATATATATATATATATATATATATATATATATATATATGGAGAGAGAGAGAGTGAGAGAGAAAAGCAGTAGCAACCCCGAACCAGAACTTAGCTGCCAACACCACCACTATTGCCATATGGAGAAGTAACGATATTAAGTTGCAAAGAGGCTCAGATTCAACTTGGATCCATCATCGTCACTAAAATTGTGGTTGATGGAACCCCCATTCTCTTCATCACTCCTGACAAATGGCTGCAACCAAGCTGCCTCGCCATCAGAGGAAATCCCAGCCAAATCATCATTGCCATTAATTTCCCCACGTTGATTTAGTAGTGAAGCAATATGTTAAGGTCAATAGCACCATTACCATCTTCATAGCCTCGAAGAAGTAGAGATGAAAAAAAAGAATAAGACGCAGCAGCAGCAGCAGCAACGGCAGCAATATATATTGCTTTCTTCCCATTGCTAAAAGAATGGCTGCATTGGTTGCCTTGTCATTCGCGGAGGAAGAATTAGGCCTCGTTTAGTTTGCAAAAAGGAAAGGAAACCAATTCAAGGTATGGAGATGAGAAGTTCAAGGTCTTCAGAGCAAATCATCGAAGAAAGGAAGACAGAAAGAAGAGGTTCAGATGAGGCTTCAATCCATCATCATTCACAATATGGAGATGTATGTAATCCTATTCTCATCATCCCCTTTCTCACAAATGGCTGCAAAGGAACTACCTCACCATAGGAAGGAGGAATAGGCGGAGAAGACATTTGGGGGTTAGGAACTTAGGGTTTACTCATCATCGCCTCTTGTTGTAATACACCCTCAATGTAATCGCATACTCTTCATCCCTCCTCCCTACACATGGCTGCAACGAAGCTGCCTCGCCATCAGTAGGAGGAGGAAATCCCAGCTCAGCCATCAACAAAATGATCCATCATCATATCATTATTCACGATATGGAATCTCATTCTCCTCATCCCCTTTCTGACAAATGGCTGCAACGGAACTTCCTCGCCATCAGTAGGAGGAAATCCTCATCCCTCCTCCCGACAAATGGCTGCAACGGAGCTGCCTCACCATCACCAGGAGGAGGAAATCCCAGCCCAGCCAAAGGACGAGCAACAACAGCAGTGAGGAGAAGACACACACACACACACAGAGAGAGAGAGAGAGAGTGTTTGTGCAATTTCTATGTATAAAATCTGCCAAATAGGATAGAAATTTCCTTATAGTACAATGCTAAGTAGGATAGAAACTCAATTTTAGAAATACCCATTGGAGATTGCCTCCGCTACCAACACCACCACCTTTGCCATATGGAGGAGTTCATGATATTAAGTTGCAAGAGGACTCAGATTCGACTTGAATCCATCATCGTCACTAACAAAGCGATTGATGGAACCACCATTCTTTTCATCCCTCCTGACAAATGGATGCAAAGGAGCTGCCTCACCATCAGGAGGAGGAGGAGCCAGCCAAACCATCATCAGTAAACTCCCCTCCTCCCTCACAACTTCCCTTCACTTAACTCTGCTTATTTTTTTGAGCTTTGCTATGCCTACAACCCAAAGGAATGGCTGCAACGGAGCTGCCTCGCCATTGGTATATTATTTGGGGGGAGAACAGACGGAGAATTAGAACCAGTTCGATTACAGAAACTCAAATGCATGTAAATCCAACGGTTTATAGTAGCCCGAATTTTAAAAATTAAGAACTCTAGGATTTTTTTAAACAATAATTAGGGTTTACTCATAACAAAATCAACACCCCAGAGAAAAGAAGAGCAACAGAAGCAGCGAGAAGAGCGCTCAGATTTCGAGAGAGAGAGAGAGCTGGACCTTCTTCTGATGATGATGGGTTGCTGCTAGGCTTAGGGTTTGGGGTACAAATTGTGGGAGACGATGACGATGGTGATGATCCCCATGCCCTCTATATCCTTCCTCCCAATTCCCAAACAAATGGCTGCAATGGACCTGCCTCGCCATTGGTGTAGATTGGGGGAAGAAGAATAGACGGAGAATTATAATTAGGGTTGACTCGTCATCATCGTCATCAACACTCCACTCTGGAGAAGGACGAGCAACAGCAACAGCAGCAGCTACAACACCGCCACCGCCACCGCCACCGCCAAAATAGATAAAATATATTTTCTAAAATGTTTAATAATTTATTAATAACTATTTGTTTTCTGATACCAAAAATCCGATACTCAGATCCGATACCGCCGATAACGATACTCATTGGAACGGTCCGATACCGATTCCGACATTGCGAACCTTGCTTTTAATGTAATATATCCACATGTAATCCCATTCTCTTCATCCCTCCCCCCGACAAATGGCTGCAACGGAGCTGCCTCACCATCAGTAAGAGGAAATCCCAGCCAAGCCAAACCATCATCACCATTTTATTCAGCAAACTCCACTCTCTTCCCACCAATTGGTCAGAATTAGCACAATGATGAGTTCGAACCATCATCACGACCACCGCCACCAAAAGCACCACCACCACCACCATAGCCTCCATAGCCTAAAAGCAGCAGATGGAGATAAGAATCACATTGTGGAGACAACGATGGTGATGATCCCCTTCCCTCTATCTTCTTCCTCCCAAACGAATGGCTGCAACGGAGTTGCCTTGCCATAGGTGTAGATAGAGATAGAGTCACATCCTAAGGGTTTTCCCCCTCATATTGTACCCTTCTCCGTTAGGGATCCAAGGATTATGTACCTTATGCCAATATTTGCATAACTTTATATTTGTAGACAAAATTATTTGGAGACCTTTTTTCACCTTGAACTCGTAAAATTTAGGGCTACTTAGTGTTTAGACCATGAATTTTATACCAGTTTAGAGTTCAAGTCCGAAGAAAGCAAGAAAGGAAGAAAGAAAGGAGAGGCTCAGATGAGGCTTCAATCCTTCGTCAGTAACAATATGGAGAAGTATGTAATCCCATTGTCTTCATCCCCTTCACAAATGGCTGCAACGGAACTGCCTCGCCGTCGGAAGGAGATATAGGCGGAGAAGAAATTTGGGGTTAGGGTTTACTCATCATCATCGGCTCTTCTTGTAATATATCCACAATGTAATCCCATTCTCTTCATCCCTCCTCCTGACAAATGGCTGCAGCGGAGCTGCCTCGCCATAAGGAGGAGGAGGAGGAGGAAATCCCAGACCCCCCCCCCCCCCCCCCCCCACCAACAACTTCTGCTTCTTCTTTTTTTTTGGAGCTTTGCGATGCTTGGGTTGTAAGAAGGTTGTAAAACTTTGGTTGTAGACTTAGCATTTTCCTTCTCTTTTTTCCCCTCAATCCAAACAGACACTTTGATCCTCTATCTCCTTCCTCCCAAAGGAATGGCTGCAACGGAGCTGCCTTGCCATTGGTGTATATTTGGGGGAAGAAGAACAGACGGAGAATTAGAATCGGTTCGATTACAGAACTCATGAGTTCCTCTAGGATTTTTGAATTAAGAGCATCTCCAACCCTATTGTCTTATTTTTTGTTGTGAATAAAAAAAAAGTACTCGACCAGCTTCAGCTCGTGCGCAGCGCAAATCTAAGCCTCCCAAAGGAATGGCTGCAACGGAGCTGCCTCGCCATTGGTGTATATTTGGGGGAAGAAGAACAGACGGAGAATTAGAATCAGTTCGATTACAGAAACTCACGAGTTCCTCTAGGATTTTTGAATTAAGAATTAGGGTTTACTCATCAACATCAACACTCCAGAGAAAGGAAGATCAACAGAAGCAGCGAGAAAGCGCTCAGATTTCGTGAAGAAGAGAGAGAGAGAGAGAGAGAGAGAGAGAGAGAAGATGGACCTTCAAATTGTGGGAGACGATGACGATGGTGATGATCCCCATCATTCCTCCCAAACGAATGGCTGCAAGCCTGCAACTGACCTGCCTCGCCATTGTTGTAGATTGGGGGAAGAAAAAATAGACGGAGCATTAGAATTAGGGTTTACTCATCATCATCATCATCATCATCAACATCATCAACACTCCACTTCGGAGAAAGGACGAGCAACAGCAGCAGGAGGAGGAGGAGGAGGAGGAGGAGAATAAATAAGCAGAAGCAGTCATTGATAAGCAATCCCAAACCCAGCTGAAGCCAAAGAGAGAGCTAGCTGAAAGGAAATAAAGGACCAAAACCCTTTCCTTCAGTTTGGTAATATGGATTTTGTGTTGGAAGTACAATTTTTTTTTTTTTTTGGAAAGAAAAACGCTATCCGGCCCGCAAACGATCAAGACCGAACGTCAGGTGGTCGAAGTCCATTGTCCTTCCATTGATATGGATTCTATGTCGGTTGACCTGCCAATGGGGTGGTGGCCACCTGCCGACGGGACAGCTAGCTGCTCTCTTTTGAAAAAGTGGATTTGAAATTTAATATCCTTTGTTTGGTTATAACCGGATTTTGAGTGGATTTAGAGACACAACAGTGATTTGTAGTTCCTGTCCCCTATCTTCCTCACATTTTCACTTTCTCTTCATAGACTTTGATGTGGGCTGGTTAGAGGGTTTTTTTCCCCTTTAATCGAGCTTCACTAATTAATTATAGGAAAAGTGCAAGCGACGCCGAGCGCGAGGAGCTGTCGACGAGTTTCAGGCGAGGCCGAGCTCGAGGAGCTGCCGATGATACATGAGAGGTCGTCGACGAGGTCGGCTCCACCACACAGTCAACCACCATGGAAGTCGACGAGATCGACAATTGCTGTGCGGTCGGGTGGGGTCGATGAAGTCGACAACTGCTGTGCAGCTGGGTGGGGTCGACGAGGTTGACAACTGTTATGCAGCCGGGTGGGGTCGACGAGGTCGGCTCCCCATAAATTTTTTTTTTGTGTGCATGGAAAGTGATAATCGGTGGTGGAGTCGGCAGAGAAGCTGTTCTCCTCGACCAATTTGTGAAAGAGATGTGTAATTAATTAATACATTAATATGTGTATTAATTAATATATTAATGCATGTATTAGTTGTATTCGTTTGTGAAGAAAGAGATATTTATAAGAAAAAATAATTATAATTATAATAACTATTGGACTAAATAAATAATAATAATTTATTATTATTGTTGTTGTTGTTGTTGTTATTGTTATTGTGTAATTAACAACTAATTATATTTTATAAATATCAACTTTCTCATTGTTCACTTTCCACTTTTCATTTCCTTGTCCTAACCAACACCTTTGTCCCCTAAGGGTGTGTTTGGTAACCATGAATTGGGAGGGGGATTCCACTGTTCACCCGAAGTGGAGGTGGAACTCCACTTCGGGTGTTTGGTTGAGGGGGGGGGGGGGGGGGGGGGGGGGGGGGGGGGGTTGGGGTTCCCACTTCCGGCTTTCACAGCCGGATGTGGGTGGGAATCCCTTTTTTTTTTTTTTGGCTTTTACTAAAAGAAAAAAAAAATCAAATTGTTGGATTCGTTTGGCTTTGGTTTTTTTGTGAAATTTTTTATTTCAATGGATACTTATTATTTACCAAATGTTTTTATTAATTTTAATTAATTTAAAGCTAATTATTTCACTCTGTTAACTTTGTTAATTTAATATAATGGTATAATAATAATAATAATAATAATAATAATAATAATAATAATAATTATAATTATAATAATATAATTGTATAATAATAATAATACTATTAATGATACTACTTATTAATAATAATAATAATAATAATAATATAATTTCATAATAATACTAATAATAATACTACTCATCCGGATTCCAAGTTGTCTAGCCAAACAATGGATTTGGATTTTAACCAAATCCAAATCCAATTCCCACTTTACCAAACACTTTTTGGTAACTGGAGCTACAGGAAAATCCATGGATTCCACACCCGAATCCATGGATTTTAACAAAATCCAAATCCAAATCCAATTCCCACTTCACGTTTACCAAACAGGCCCTTAGATATGGCGACAAGAAAGTGAATGAATTCCTATCACTATTTCTTACATGAAAGTCCAAATCCATATATTCCTACACTTACAGTTTATCAAACGGACACTTAGAAATAAAGTCTTTAGGAAGAGGGAATTTGGTACTGCTCCTTCCTCATGCTGTGAGATGAGCCAGGAGGCCCTGTTTCCAGCCCGATCAAACCAGGTCTGGGCCGGGCCGAGTTCGGTAAACGATCCGGACCGGCTCGGTCCGAGCACTCCGCGGATTCGGGTTGGGTTCGACTTTTTGACCCGGTAGCTCGGCTCGGCCCAGTTAAATCCGGTCTTGTCGGCACGGACCGGCCCGATCCAGTCCGGTGGGCCACATGACGGAGGTACATGGAGGAGGGAGATTTTTGAGGTACATAAATCATTTTCCTAAATGCTATAACATCCTCCTTGTTAGCAATTCGGCAAATGGAAAAAATTCGGAACGACAAAACTACGAGTATAAATCGGCCTAGTGCATATAAAATAGGTTCAAAAATTCAGTCAAATAGTCAAAAAAAATGGAAGTATTGAGGTTAGAAACTTCACATTCTTAAATATGTTGTCAAATTTGGTTAATTAAATATGTTCCCACCACCTTTTTTTACACAATTTTTTCAATAATTTATAAACACGTTTAAAACTTTGCATGCTTAAAATTTGCCATTGATTTGAATCTATCAAAAGTACACACGTATTATACGTTTTTGAAAGATACAAAAAATTGCGTATAATACGAGTTTTATTCATATGATTGCTAAAGAGGGACTAGACAGCTGAACGAGGAAGCTGTTGAGCCTAAGACGAGGGGATGGTATGCTAGCCGACCAAACTTCATGTTTTTTAATATTCCGTTCAATTTGGATGGGACCTACATAAATTTTTCTCTCAAATTTCTCTCCTCAATTTTTCTCTCTCTCTTTCCAAACATCCAGGCTTTTAATTTCCCACCCACTTTTCTCTCAAATTTTTCCTTCCCCCATTTTCCTCTCTTCCCAAACATAGCAAAGTTAGCCTTCTAGGCTTCATGTATACCAAAGTTACCACATATCGTAGGCATGTTGTCCTATTTTGAGCTTGGATGGGTTTGTTGCGGTCTAATTGATCATTTTGCCCATAGCGGTCTCGCATGAGCCTGGCAATGTGCGAACCGGTTGATGGGTTGTATGAGAATTATCTTTTAGTGTAAACACCGATCATCGGAGATTCTTGGGAGTAGTCGAAGCAACGATATAGGACTCAGAAGAGTTAGCTTAGTATCATGGTGAAACACCAGCGGTATACTTTCGCTATATTACCGACATACTTGTTAGTGCACAAAACATTCCAACAAGTTTCTGGGCACAATTTTCTCCCCATGTCCTATGGAAGTATGTCAAGCTTGACCGAGCCACGTTAATATCGCGTGCTTGTTCTTTGTTTCTATTGTTTGGTTAATTTGTGTCTCATTGTTCTCGTCATCGTAAGATTATTTTTGTGTGAGCTTTCGCATGTCGTACTTCAATTTCTTACATCTTATAGTGGTTTCCAGCAACCAAATCAGGTTTATATTTAGTTAGAATGCTCTTAAGAAATTTCATTTTGACATAATGCAATGTGCAAAGCGAATATACAGATTAATACAGAAGCCAACTGTAGAGTTTTCAATAATTCAGGGACATATGCATATATAAATTGGGAATTAAAATGATGCATATCTTCTCTATATAATGCAACTTGCAAATGGCTCAAAACTGAGCCGTCCAAACCGTATGTACATCATCATCCATTTAAATAAATAATAAAATAATAATAGAATAACAAAATAATTACCTAAATACTCCATTAATTATTAAAAAAAATTAACTAAGTATTTACTTATAATTAAATAATTCTACTCAAGTGGTTAAAGTGGAAGATATTTTTCTTGGTTGCTTGAGTTCAATTCCTAGAAATAACATTCTTTTTATAATAATTTTTGTATATATATATTGTTTCTTTCTACGAGTAATGTAGGTGCAAATTACTAGTCTACTAGTCACCTTCAAGTGCGCTGCACGTATATAAAAAAATTAGTAATAGTATTAATAAAATATATAAAAATTTAAATTATATTAGAATATTTTAAATATAATTTCAATATATTTTAATATGATTTGTTATGATTATTTTTTTAAATTATGGAGATCTGTTTAATTAGATAATATTATGCAGTTAGTTTAAACATAATTTTAATTTTAAATATATTCAATATTGGATGGTTCTACTTTTTTACGTGAGGAGAGGGGGTCCGGTTATAAGAAAGGTAATTAATTTTAAAATTTTATTTTATTTTTTTAAAAGAAAAATGATTGATGATATACACGGCTTAGACGGCTCAAGACTGAACTGTTTGAAGTCCGTTTATAATAGTAGAGATAGTGTCAATTCTAAGGAATATAACTTTTCCTTAGAATCAAAGTAAAGGGTCCTTCTGCTTGCTTTGGAAGGAGGAACCGGTGAAGCAGCAGAATGGACATTGATTGATAGCTTCATTCCCATTTGACAGTGCTTGCTTGCAGAGGTACCACTTCCTTCCCGGAGTTCAGCGCAAGGTTGTTCACAGGCTCAAATGCACGGGTGGTACTTCAACTCGGACACACTTTAATACTGAAGTACTCAATATATAATTCGTTATAATAAAATGACTAATGATCAAATAACAAATAAAAAAAGTACATATCGTCCCATTCGGTCCAATCCTCCACAGAACGTTTTCCTGCTCGTCTTCCGCTCGGTCAACTTCGACCCCCGCGCCGTCTGCGTGGTTGTCTGCGTCAGCCGCCACCTTCGCGCCGTCGCCAGTCGCGTTCTCTGGCGCGAGCTCTGCCTCTCCCACGCCCCCCGCATGTCCTCCACCCTCGGTTTCGCCGCCGCCGGGGGCGCTGTCGGCGTGGGCGCGGAGGGTGGCAAGCCCTCGCGAAGTTTCTATTCTTCTGCTGCGGCTCCGCCGTCAGCATTCTGACGAATTATACATTGAGTACTTCTATAGGACGACAGATACTTTTCTTATTTGTTAATTGAACGTTAGTCATTTTATTGTGACGAATTATACATTTAGTACTTTAATATTAAAGTGCCTCAAGTTGAAGTACCACCAGTGCAATCGTAGCATGTGGCCAAAGCCTAATGCTCTGCAATATTTAAAACCAAACATCATTTTTGCAAGCAAATTACCGCGAGAACATGTAAACATTCAGTGTTACTATTTTACCAAGGCCGTCTCCGACTCGAAAAATTATTCAGTAAGTCTGGTTCCTTGATTCTCTTTTACTCATGGCGCTTGAAAATTTGAGGATGGGAAGGAGAATCAAGGCTGGCTGCCACTACGTGCACTCACTAACCACAAGGAGAATCAAGGCTCATTGTGAGCCATGTTCACCATGAACCTTGATTCTCTTCCACTTGATGGCCTGAAAATTTGAGGATGTAAAGGAGAATCAAGGTTGCCACTACATGCACTCATTCATCAAGTGAAGGAGAATCAAGGCTCATGGTGAGCCCGACTTACTGAATAATTTCTCCTCCTACTCGGAATTCTTCGCCTTCTACTCAAGCAGTGTTATTTGCAAAATGGTCCAAAATCTCCAGTGTTTTCGCATGTAAGAAGTTACGGAATAAGCAATAGCATACATTGATTCACATTTTACACCAAGATATCGATATGATTTGGCATGTTCCGTTCCGATACCAGCCAATATTGATATTGACCGACGCAGACATTATGAATCTCTTTTCCGGTCAATTTGACAAATAAAATTGAACGAAAAAGACCAATCAACAAGGGTGTAAAAGAAAAAAAATGAAGTTGTAAAATCATGTAAAAGAAAAAAAAAGTTATGTATCGCAGGTAAACCAATCAGGAAGGGTAACTATTATTTCATTCAATTCCAACATTACTAAATAATAATACAGAAAATACTTAAAATTGATATTTTTTTTAAAATAATTTATTAATAATGACTTTCCCTCCGATATCAAAAAATTCGATACTTCGATCCGAAATTGCTGATACTGTCAATACCGACTATCCCGATACTTGTAAGAAGGGTTCGATACCGATTCCAATCCCAATACTCATAGCTTCATGTAAACAACATATATCTTCATTTCGGTTGGTTATATAGAAACAACAATTAGCATACATACAAAAGCTTCATCACAAATCATAAATAACATGATCAAGGTGTGAAATGCATTTAATTTTGTTCTAATCACTGTTAGTCTTTGTTGCGTAATCCAACTTATAGTGTTGGACAAATTAGTACTCCGTGTTATTTGTAGGATCTGTTTGATAAAAGTTGAAACATTAGGAGCATTATACACTGAGATAAGAATGCCTATCAAGAAGAAGAAAGATTTTCTGAGTAAGAAGTATCGGCCGATACCGATCCGATACGTCCGATACCGATAAGGTTTGGCATGTCTCGATCCGATACCGACGATACTCGATAGTGACCGATACCGACATCGGGGATCTCTTTTTCGGTCAATTCGGCAAAGAAAATTGAACGAAAAAAACAAATCAGCAAGGGGTTAAATTTATTAATAATCATTTGTTTTCTGATACCAAAAAATCCGATACTCCGATCTGAAACTGCCGATACTACCGATATTGCGGATACCAATACTCATAGGAATAGTCCGATACCGATACTGTGAACCTTGACCTCTATATTAATTTTGCATTTTTATTGTGTTTGAACCAAGAAATATATATATTTTCTCTCACCATTAACCATGGGATCGAACCCACCCATCCAGGAAGTTTAGGTCTCCACCTCCCTTCCAGGAAGAGTGAAACTTGAATATATTTTTATTAATTGGATGATATCATAAACTTGTTACAATGACAACATTTACAAGAAACCACGTAAAATCAGTTCTCTAGCCAACAATGTATAAATCTCCACAAATGTCAACAACTGCTTTCCGAGTACGAAAATATTATACCACCACGTAAAATCAGCTCTCGATGCCGTAAACTTGGCATTCGACCTATGTGAGCCCAGGGACATGGCCTATGTACATTTTCTGATACTTGATGTTGAACATGCAGATACATAAGAACAAACTATTTAGTTGCCCAAGAAATTAACATAAATAAATGACTAAAAATGAGGAAGGGAACATACTAATTTCCAGTAAACTACAACATTCTCCGACCAATAATTATTAGGACATTGCAAGCTTCCTTTGGATGAAGAACTATAAGGGTAATAATGAGCAAAAAGCCTCACTTGGCACTAGCCACCCGGGAGCGGAGAAGCTTGGCAGCAGCAACCATGTTGGTCAGTGCAGGCTTCACCTCACCGTACTTGCGGGTCTTGAGAACGCAGTCGGGGTTGACCCAGAGGATGTTGGTCTCGAGTACAGCAAGCATTTTGTTGATGCGGTCAGCGATCTCCTCGGCAGATGGAATCCTAGGGGAGTGAATGTCGTAAACTCCTGGTCCGATACCAGCACCGTACTTCACACCCTCACGGAAAACAGATAGGAGCTTCTCATCAGAGCGGGAGTTCTCGATGGTGATGCAATCAGCGTCCATGTCGATGATGGAGTGGATGATATCGTTGAAGTTGGAGTTGCACATGTGGGTGTGGATCTGCGGAAGGCTCGGCTCATATTAGTGTAAGATAATGGCAAGGTATTGAGAATATTAGTGTAAGATAATGGCAAGGTATTGAGAATATTAGTGTAGGATATTGGCAAGGTATTGAGAATATTAGTGTAAGACATTGGCAAGGTATTGAGAATATTAGTGTAAGATAATGACAAGGTATTGTTAGTAAGATAATGGCAAGGTATTGAAAATATTAGTGTAAGATACTACCGATATCGCCGATCGTGACCGGGCCAGTCAACATCCCCTTCATCGGGAGTGCAATCATGCTTTGGGCCATGGAAGACCAGAAAACAGTCATAGCCTTGGGACGGCTCACATCGCCATAGATGATGGGTGGCTTGACGCATCGTGACCCATAAGATTGCACCCAGCCATTGACTGTGAATGCAAAGCCCGATAACTGCTCCTCGAAGTACTCAACCATGTCGTTCCTCTGTATCGAAAGATTTTGTTATGGTTCACAATTAGAGAGGAACCTAAATTATAGCAGCTACTACCAGTATTTAAAGCATAACTAACCTCAGGCTCTCCATGGACAAGGACATCAATATCAAGTTCTTCCTGAAGGTTGACAACTTTGCTGATTTCCTCTTTGATGGCCTTAACATACTCTTCCTTGGAGATCCTGAATGAAATGTAACACAATGATCGAAATAGGACTTTTGGTAAGAAGAGACCCTTATGCCATCAATTTATCAAAGGCGAACATCGTTTAGAAACACGAACTTGTTCGCCTTGTACTCCCTGCGCACCCTTCGGAGCTCCACTGTCTGAGGGAATGAACCGATGGTGGTGGTAGGGAGAACTGGGAGGTTGAGCTTCTTCTGCTGTGCATCCAATCTAGCACTAACATTTGTTGCACGCCGATGGTCAGAGCCCTTCAGAGCAGCAGCCTGAGTACGATGCATGGTAATTCATTTAGTAAGCAGCGTACTTCGTCAAGGAATTAATTGAGTTGTATGACTAGCACCTACAGCTTTTTGAACTTCTACGTTGTTCACCCTAGGAGAACTCCTCCTTGAAGCCTGGGCGGTAGCGTTGGCCGAGAAGAAAGCCTGCAGATGATTCATAGGATGGATTAAAGTATCGGCCGATACCGATCCGATACGGCCGATACCGATACGGTTTGGCATGTCCCGATCCAATACCGACCGATACCCACATTGGGGGTCTCTTTTCCGGTCAATTCGGTAAAGAAAATTAAAACAAAAAAGACAAATCAGCAAGGGTTTAAAGCCTAATAAGGTTGTAAAAGCATGTAAAAGAAGAAAATCAATTTATTGTATGTAAACCAATCGGTAAGGGTGACTATTAGTTCATTTTATTTCAAAACTACTAAGAAATAACACTGAAAATACTTAAAATTATGCCTAAATGTATAAAATACATGTTTTAAATGTAAACAATTTATTAATAATTATTTGTTTTCGATAGCAAAAAATTCGATACTCCGATCTGAAACCGCAGATACTAACGATATCGCCGATACCAACATTCATAGGAATAGTCCGATACCGATACTGTGAACCTTGGATCATAGGAAATCAAATACCGTGGAACAGAAACTATGAAAACTGAAGGTGGTCTATAGTTCACATTAAAGATGGACCAAACTAGTTTCTCGTTTCCGAAGCTTGTACCTCATCCTTTGAGCCGGCTAGTGCCTTAGCCAGGGCATGAACTTCGACCACTTTCTGTGAAGCAAAAGCCAACCAGGATTTGATCTCATCGTCCAGCTTGGTCGCGTTAACGAGATAAACGGCTGTGTGCATCAGGGGGCAGGAAGTAGAGACCACAAGCTTGTCTGTAGAACATAACATAATATTTTTAACATATTTCAAGGCACGATGTCGCTGAATTAAGGAAATGGAAAGCAAAGCAAGCCCCAGAAAGATGGGATGAAAGGTTTTTGTTATCAGTTGCATCTCAAAAGTTTCCTTGAAAAATCAAAGACATTCATAGAAAGTGTAGCTACCTTTGCCTACGGAAGTCTCGAGAGCCTTGAGAGTGGTGATGGAGGCAGCAAGATCATTAGCCCAAATGTTCCTTCCATCTACAACTCCAGCAAAGAGATACTTGCCAGAAGGGAAGCCGGCACTTGTGATCAAGTCGAGGGTCTTGGTTCCACGCACAAGATCGAAACCGAAACCCAAGATGCCAATCAAGGCAGTGATGGTCCTGAAATTGTCCATTATAACTTTTAGGTAAACATCTTATTATAGATCACATTGGAATTCATTAAACATGAATGTTAAGCCACTAACTTGTATGCCTCAGCGGGAACATCAGCAAAGTAGGTCTCGATAAGCACATTCAAACCAGAGAATGATCATTCTAATTCTGTGTAGGCTTTGGTAAATGCTTCCAATTGGCGAGCCTCAAGATCTAATATAGGGGTGGGCTCATCAAGCTGGATCCAGGAGGCACCAGCTGCTTTTAGTTCAGTGATAACTTCGCTGCACATAATCACGATATTAGTTTTGAAAGCGAGGACATCACAGAAATAGGAGCATCCTACTATACTATATATGTTTGGTGAATCCTTACTTGTAAATAGGAAGAACACTTTCCAGCAGAGAAAGAAGAGAGAAGGATTTCTCTACTCCTTTAACAGGTTTTGAGAGCAACAGATAAGTCACAGGTCCGATAAGTACGGGAACTGTATCAACCCCAACCTGCACCAGATGGGTACGAGTTAAATAATGAACATGAGCATGGTTTAAAGTATCGGCAGATACCAATCCGGTACAGCCGATACCGACACGGTTTGGCATGTTCCGATCCGATACCCGATACTGACCGATTCCGAGATTGAGGGTCGGTTTTTCGGTCAATTCGACAAAGAAATTAAACGAAAAAGACAAATCAGCAAGCGTTTCAAGCATAATAAGGTTGTAAAAGCATGTAAAAGAAGAAAATCAATCTATTGTATGTAAATCAATCGGTAAGGGTGACTACTATATCATTTAATTAAAACTACTAAGAATAACATTGAAAACACTTTAAATTATGCCTAAATATATAAAATATATGTTTTTAAATGTAAATAATTTATTATTAATTATTTGTTTTCCGATACCAAAAAATCCGATACTCCGATCCGAAACCGCCGATACTACCGATATTGCCGATGCCAATACTCATAGGAATTGTCCGATACCGATTCCGATACCGATACTGTGAACCTTGCATGAGATATTTAATAAAATATCAAAGAATGTTATTCTAGACACAAAGAAGCTAGTGGAAAAGCATAGTATCGTGATCACAGAAAATCATAAAGTGGCAAAGAATCTGTCATGGTAGCTTACTGGATAGGGATAGTCTGCGATAGCACAAGCAATATCATTACAATATATAAAGCTAGTAATATTTGCAAAAATAAACTCAGCCAAAAAACAAAAAGAAGAAGATCATATGCCAATATGAAACCATAGTTAGACCAATTGATTAAAACCAAAAGTAAGCCACGGGCTTGTAGCAAGGTTCACAGTATCGATATCAGAATCGGTATCGGTATCGGACTATTCCTATGAGTATTGGTATCGGCGATATCGGTAGTATCGACGGTTTCGGATAAATTTTTTGGTATCGAAAAACAAATAATTATTAAAAAATTATTTACATTTAAAGACACGTTTTATACATTTAGGCATAATTTTAAGTATTTTCAGGGTTATTTCTTAGTATTTTGAAATTAAATGAAATATTAGTCACCCTAACTGATTGGTTTACATAAAGTAGATTAATTTTCTTATTTTACAAGCTTTTACAACCTTATTATGCTTTAAACTCTTGCTGATTTTTTATCTTTTTCGTTTAATTTTCTTTGCCGAATTGACCGGAAAAGATACCCTCAATGTCGGTATTGGTCAGTATCGGGTATTGGTCAGTATCGGATCGGGACATGTCAAACCGTATCGGATCGGTATCGGCCGTATCGGATCGGTATCGGCCGATACTTTAAACCATGGCTTGTATATAAAGCTACATGCAGAATCTTCCTGATATATTATCACATGTACATTTATATCAAATCAAACTATTCTACAGAAATCCAAAAGTCAGTCTGTAATTACTTCACTATTGACGGTTCAAACTTCAAACTACTCCAACAGTTCTCTTTAAAAGGCATCTACTCAAATATTTTCATCACTAAAGATATTATCTCACCCCTTTCATTACACATCTCACGAGCAGTGGACGTGTGTTTAACCAGGGTGACGTAATTTATTGCCCAGGAAAAGGAGTACAATTTAGGCGCTCCAAGCCTTCAACTTTATAGAAATCGAAACAATAGAAAAGCATATCATGCATCTTTAAATAAAATACTAATATTAATCCAAAAATCCTAGAGGAAGTCATGAGTTCTTAATTTTAAAGACTCGGCCATTAATAGCCGTTGGATTACATGCATCTCATCCCTTGATTTTTTTTTTCAATGACCTAAATGGAAAAAGACAAGGGCCTAAATGCAAAAACAATGCCACGTGTCATAACCATAATGCAAGTTCCTATTTGAGGTTCTGTAGTCGGACTGATACGAATCCATACCGATTTTGCCTCCTTGTATTAAGTCACCGCCTTGTGAGATGAATAGGCAAACTTGGTATGGGGGCCCAACTCCGGCACGATGAAATGGCTGCATAGACAACGGAATCAAAATATTAGGCGCCATTACTAGCTATGTAAAAGAGTACCAACAATAATATTGAGAAATAGGTGTCAAAAGGCTCAAGATGGATCCGCCGGCTTACTAGTTTGTGTCAAACCACTTGGTCATCTCCATAGCATTACCCCTAGCCATTGAGAAGTAGGTGTCAAAACCAATCTCTCCACCAGCAAATCTGTATCGGTCAGGAACGGCACCGAGCATTGCTGTGGTATCTAGCATTTGATCATAGTAGGAAAATGTATTGCTAGGGATGTACTTGATCCCAGCATCAGCCATTTGCTTCCAAATGGAAGACCTGAGATCTGCAGCAACCTTCTGCAAATCCTCGGCAGTACTCTTGCCATCCCAAAAGATTCTAGAGCAAACTTTAGCTCTCTCTTTGGTCCTACGCGAGGATATCCAACAATGTGTGATGCCATCTCTCTGCAAACAGACAACACAAAAGGTTCAGCACATGTTAAATATCCTATACGGATCAAACTTCAACTGGTATAGAAAGCAAGAGATGGTTCACAAAAATTGTATTCTAAAACTATATAGACAAGGTAAATGAAGTTACAACAAGAACATTCATCTTCGGCTGTCTTTATTTACGTTTGTCCTCATAGACTGAACATGAACATCATCGAAATTGTCAAAGAAGCAATTCACTCCGGACAAGAATCCGCTCTCCCTCATCTTCCAAGAGAAGACAAACCCGGAGCCTAATCCGTTCGTTCAGAGGGCAATACAACACCTCGTTACTGACAACAACAATAGACGCTCGAACTCAACTAGCTACTAACATGATTCATTTGCTTGCCTACCTAAATCCACGGCCAGCAAGAACAACAGACACTTGAACTCAACTAGCTACTAGCCATGGTTTAAAGTATCGGCCGATATCGATCCGATATGGCCGATACCAATACAGTTTGGTATGTCCTGATCCAATACCAACCGACACCCGATACTGACCGACACCGACACTGGGGGTCTCTCTTCCGGTCAAGTCGGCAAAGAAAATTAAACGAAAAAGACAAATCAGCAAGGGTTTAAAGCATAATAAGGTTGTAAAAGTATGTAAAAGGAGAAAATCAATCTATTGTATGTAAACCAATCGGTAAGGGTGACTACTATTTCATTTAATTTCAAAACTACTAAGAAATAGCACTGAAAATACTTAAAATTATGCCTAAATGTATAAAATATATGTTTTTAAATGGAAATAATCTATTAATAATTATTTGTTTTCCGATACCAAAAAAATCCGATACTCCGATCCGAAACCGCCGATACTACTGCCGATACCAATACTCATAGGAATAGTCCGATACCGATATCGATATTGTGAACCTTGCTACTAACATGATTGATTTTCTTACCTACCTAATTTCTTACCTATGTAAATCCGTGGGGGGGCAGCAAGTGCTGTTTAGCGAAGGACAACTATAGGAAAAGCATAAGTCAGGTAGGCAACGGTTCGGATAATTAGCTTTAAGGTAACCTGAAGTCGACTACAGTCATTATCCGTCCAAGCAGTAGGAAATGAACAATTCACTCCATTCTCATAGAGCAATAAGAGCAGCAATCACTAGTGTTTCCATCGTGTGTCCTCTATTACTTCAAATTGAATCTTCGGTCCTTCAATCAAGAACAGAAAGCGATTTGAAGCAGGAAGCTGCTGTATACAACTTTGAATTGAGGGATAGATGTGTAGGCTCGACCATAAGCACTAACAGCAAGAGCAGTGATGGCGAAGTTGTCGACTGTGGTGTATAAAACGGCCACATAATCTTGTAATTTGAAGTTGCTAAACACTAGAAGAGTGAGTTACTACCATTCTATTATTTATAGTAGACCTTTATTAACCGTACTCCTACAAGTTATCAACATATAAAGTTTACTACCTTTATGTTTAGCTCATTGAACTGAAATATTGATTGCCAGACCAAATAAGTGAAACTCCCTGTGGTTCAAAGGAAAATATAAGAAATCACTATTAGGCAATGATTGGCACATTCATAAATGTTTCATGCCTCCTCTAGTTAGATTTAAGTTTTGAGGATGTAATCCCCCTTGTTACGTATAGCACTTAAATTCCATTCTACATTAACAACACAAACTGAGACGAAAAATGTTACATTATAAAGCAAAAAAAACACGCAGTAGATCACTTATTCAATCTTCAATCATTTTTCCTAGGCAACATGGTAAAAATGACTTTTTACCTAGACTACATTGTTTGTTGCATATAACTCCACTCGCAGCAAATATGTTATATATATGTTCACTTGCAGCATAAGCTAAACATAAAGCAGTCGAACAGGAGCCTTCCAACCTCTCTAACTAATGTCGTATCTTGGAAGTACAGGGGCCCCAAAAGGTCGTATCGTAGCAAATCCAAACATCTCCATATGTGGAAAGAATCCATCTCAGTTTCCACTCACCTTAACAACAAAAGAGACTATGGTCGCTAAAGTTAGTCTGAGGCCTAGATTTAGGATCTAAAACCAATTGTAAGAGCAATATTTCTGTATTATCCTACCTAAACTGCTCTGACCTGCTTTTTGGCGTGCCAGGTTGAAACATTTCTTTACTCAATCCAATAATATACCAGCAAGTTGAAATAAATCACATCAATTTTCTCTACCAGTTTATTAACTTGGACAAATCAAGAATCTATAAAGCTACCAACTTTCCTGCCCCAAACAGCGAATATCATAAAAGAATCTAAATGCTCCTATTCCATGATGAGGAGTCATTTTCCTAAGGGTCTTTTTATCAGTTTTGGGATATTTTTGAACTGACCGTTTATGAAGTGTTTTAAAAACTCTTGCTTGTTAAGGTTTTGATCGACTCAACCTCCCACCCGACCCCACCCAAAAAAACGGTATAATGTAATTTTGGATGTATTTATAAACACCCTTCTTAATCGTTTTTTTTTGAGGGATTTTATTATTTTATTTCATTTATATCATCACCAAAAATATATAATTATAACTACTAATATCCGAAATTTACAAAATCAAACTTCTATAACAAATGTTTACGATGTGCAGAAATCAAGTATTACATTGATATACACACTTCCAATATAACTAAGTAGCGGAGACTATGCACAAAAGCTTCCTCATCATAAAGCCTTCACAAATCCTATTTGGTTATTATCAAAGTCGAACACGTATGATACATATCCATAAAGACATTCAAGAATCATGCATCAAGCAGACTTTTTGCATCAGATATGAAACTTTGGGAGAGCTTTTGTTTATATATGGACATATAGTTAATTTTATTCTTATAAAAAACTTTCAGGATTGAGGGTTAAGAGAGTTAAGTGAGAGAAAAATAAAACCATGCTTGGTTTGAGGGTGGAGGGTTAGGAGAGAGGGTTAGATGAGGGTTTATTTCACCTACTTTTGTCCATTTTTTTAAACCCCCCCCCCCCCCCCCCCCCCCAAATCGGAGAGTTAACGAGGGAGATTAAGGGGTTTTGTTTAAAAATTCATAAATATTCCTTATTTGTTTTATAAAATATCATGAATTTTTTCTCCATTTTTTTTTTCTTGTTTTCAACATGTTAATCCGTAACTTCCTAATTTGTGATGATTTTTTGACAAGTTCTAAATAAAATTTCAATCAAATTTAATTTTATGACATATGTAATAAGGTTATTTTTGTAACTATCATATGTTTATTAATCCTCTCTCTCTCCAATCCAAACAAGGTTCTATGTATTGACTTACCCCCCGTCATTAACTCCCCCTCATTAAACCCTACTTAACTCTGTTTTTTCCCCTCAATCCAAGTAGGCCCTAATACACCGACACTCCAATCCGCATCGTGTCCGTGCAACATATATTTTACCTAAATGAGGAACATCTTAGAATTCTTTCGTATGAAACAAAAAAAACTATTTTTTCCTTATATTCTGATAAAGCAAAACTTTGTTTAATTGACATAGCAACAATAGAACATAAGATTGCGTAAAACATTGCTGCGTGCAGATTTTCCAATCAAGTTCATCCATTTCTCGTTATTTTTTACTGACAGTTAGGAGAGAAAGATTACACCGACATAGATGGCAAGCGGGCAACAAGCTGCCGCCGCCAAGCCTTTTGGATGGCAAAACCAAATCCTCTTAAACACTGCATCCACAGGCCTGGGAGACATGACATTACTGTGCATAATACTTTTTGGATTCCCCTAAGAAGCTCCACAGCGTCTGGTGCTAGAAAACCAAACGTGTCAAATGCGAACGGGATGAAAACGCAAAATAGCTAGAAAACGATGGTTTTGGTTTACTAGAACGATCGGCATATTGTTTCAGCTTGGTGGAAACCAAATTCTTTTCCTCAGGATCCCGCGAGTGAAAATAGGGGACGAAGTAACTAGACTAAACAGATTTGGTATAATCCTCCCTCTAGAGGGATCATCTAGAAAGCGAGTAGCTTTGTATGCATTCAAGCCGACAGATTGTCGTGCACGCTTTCTCGTGTTTGGACACTCTGGCCCATCTACATCTAACCCATCATCCACTCCCAGAAAATTAAGTAGCAGATCTCAACATCCAAAAATATTAAAGCTAGGGCATCAAAGAAGCAAAGCTAGGGATAAAGTTCGCACCTTTGGCGAGGAGGAGGAAGCGGTCTCGAATAGGAAGAAGAGAAGAAGTGGAGATGGGAAGAAGAAGAGGAGGAAGAGAGTCGGAAGAGGCGCAGAGTGGAGAAGAGGAGGATAGGGCGGGCTGTATTTATAGGCCCAATCATGATATTATGCTCAACACTCAATTCACTACATCATGGGAGGCATTTAGTACAAAATACTATTCTATTCAATGAATTGAAAAATCAATGAATCCACCAGCGCCACCCTTTTTTGGGAAACACAATTTAGGGAAGTTTGATTTCTACTCCAAAATCATGATGCAAGGTAGGAGACAACTAGGGCCGGCCCTGAGATAAGTCGGACAAGTCTTGAGGCTTTGGCAACCCTCCAGATTAAGTATGATCCCACCAAAGGTCAGAATTACGGATGACCACCAGGGCAAGCTGACAATTAGGGTGAAGGAGCAATCAAAGGTAACTTCGGGACAAGGCAACCCATGCCTCCGGGTCGGCTCTGGCCCAGGGCATTTGTAACCACCTGTGAAACCCAGTTCTGCAATTTTGATTGTAATTAAAATTTCGTGCTTTAAATTAATAATAAAACGTTTTTTCAAAAATTACTATTACTAAATTATTATTATTATTATTATTTTTGGTTGAAAAAGGGATTTCGGAATTAATTAATTAATAACTTGGACTTTTGTGTTGGACCCAGACCGCGTTTAAACCCGAGCCCGGACCCAACTCAAAATCTGAACTCAAATAGGATTTTAATTAAATGGATCTAGTTTATATATATTTAGTAATTATTTCTGGAAGAGGTTTTGACTTTAGATCTTAAATTACCCAAACCCGACCCTAACCTAACCTACTCGGACCCGACCCACTGGGAGACTCCCTCTCCCACGACCTATTCTCTTCCTCTTTCACAGCAACCTTCTCAGCACTTTCTTCTTCTCCTTACTCTTCTCCCCTCAAATTTCTCTCAACCACAAACCCCTCACCCCACTCTCCCTACATTAGTTCAACCCACCACTACCTCTTACTCCAGAACCTCTCTCTACTCCTCACGAGCACAAAAGAACTCCTACAGTGCAAACCCTCATCTCCCCCATCTCAACTCTCCAGAACCTCTCCCTAACCCCCACTCCATCTCCTCCCGAGAAAACCCACGCGGCCACCCGAGCTCCGACCGGCGACCCGAGCTCACCCCGACGCCGCCGTCCTCCCCGCGCCGGCACCCGTCCAGCGTTCTCCCGCCGGACCACTCCGCGCGCGCGCGCCCGGCCCCGCGCCGCCCGACCGCGCCGACCCTCGTGCGGTCTCCCCCGCCGACGCCGCGGCAAACCCCGCGCCGTCCGACCGCGTCGACTCCGGCGCACCCCCGTGCGACAGCACCCCTGTCGACCGCTGTCGCGCCGAGCCCGTCTCCTCCGAGCCGCGCCCCATCTCCCCGCTCCCGTGCCCTAGACGGCGAAGCCCACTCCGATCACCCGGCCCTCTTTCCCCTGGTGGTCAGAACCCGCTTTTCCCGCGGACGGATCTGCTTTCCAGCGCTATTTCCGTGGATTCTCCCGCGGAATCGGACTTCTACCTGCTGCCGACTTTGTTCGGATTATTTCCCGAGTTTTTCCCGCGGCTCCCCGCCAACGGAATTTGGTAATTTCTGATAATCAGAGTAGTTCGTCCCTCCCCGTAGAGTCTATGATGAGATCGGTCCCCCGGTTCCCTCCTGGGAATCCGGAATAGCTACGTTTTACTTTCGTTTAGCCGCGTTAATTATTTTGCATGCGTTTTATTTGCTGGGTTGGCATGGTTTGGATTGATTTCGGATCCCCGGATTTTTCGGGAACTATTCTGTGGGTTGGATTGTGTTTGTGGTATTGGAATTAGTTGGTGGTTATTTTCGGTGGATTATTTGGGCTGGATGTTATTTGCAGGGATTTTCGGCGCACTTTCCCAGTTTTGGGTTTATCCCGGAATAGAGGAAGTGCTGCCCAAATTTTTACGAAAATTATATTTTATTTGATTTCAAACCGGCTTTCGAAAACGATTTATAAAACCGAATTTTTGGGCGACGACCGTACCGGTCTGTGGGCCCCGGTGAAATGCAAACGCACCGGTTCGACCGGACGTTGAGGCATAAACCGAATTTGAGGAATGGACCGAGTCTGAGACTCCTAGTTCTCTATTTTAATTTATTTATTTTAGGCTTATTATTATAGTCTTTTATTTTTCCGCATTTTAATTATTTAATTCTGTCAATTTCTTATTTAATGTAAAAAGAAATATGTATCGGGCATAAGCCCAACCTAGGACCAGTAGCTGAGCCCATGTATTTGTGTAGCGTAGTTTTTTCTTTCTTTTCTGGTGGTGGCAATTTGGGTGGATTGTTTTAGCTGCATTTCTTTAATTGCGATTTTACGATTTATTACGAGTTAGTATAATTAATAAAACAATATGAAAGCACTGCTTATCACTAAGGAAAAATCGTACTTTTATATATACTATAAAAACTCCAAGTTTTCCAAATAACATTGGTTCGCATGATTTTCCAATAAATTTAATTAACCGGTTAATCAACGCACGTAGATGCGACGTAACCGTTAGTGTAAATTAGTACAACTTAAAATCTGACTAGGATTGTCTACTAGAGATTGCAACTAGCACACCTAGACTGGTTGTTCAGGATTCTAAATCGAGTTCTCAACTGTAGGAACTCGAAGTCGTGCTTGACGTCACACTCGGTGCCGAACCGTCTTCCAGTCAAACATTAATACAAGGCAAGTATAGTTTGTGTAAGATTTTGCAGTTGTTTATTTAATTGTCACAATGCATGTCTAAGCCACGACTTAAACACGAGTCACATATTGGGGTATGGTACCGATCGGGAACTGGGGAGTAGCGTAACGATTATGACCATACTGTAACAAAACCCCCATATCCAATACTGTAACAAACCCAAGCCGGTCATATGTCGTTACCTATTCAAATCACTGATTTCTACTGTAACAAACATGTTTTCAAATTACGTTTAGAACTGCATATTTCCATTATTTAAATTAACTGTTTAAAGTTTAGCACGGATTATACTTTGCTCCCTCCTGACTGGAGACACAATTTTAGGTAACACTGAGGAAGACGAGCTATTTTTCAATAGCTACTATGATCCGGTCTTATATCCTGTGACCGTACCGGAGCCGTCTCCGGAGGACGCTGATCCTGAAGCGACGGAGCCTGATAGCTAGATTTCCCTTTTCAGCATTTCCTTTATTTCTGGAGTTGTATTTATTTCTGCATTTTCCATTCTCGATGTACTCAGAATATTTATTTTCAATACCGAATAAAGTTGTGACAAATTTAGATCTGTGTTGTTGTTATGGTTCCTGCTACTGAACAGCTTACTGCCGCCGTCTCATCAACGGCGCAGGCTGGGCATGATCCGACTAGACCCAAATAGTTGGGATCGGGTCGTGACATGTTTTCAGTGGTGGCCCATGCAGGTCATACAACAACAAATTAGGAAAACCTATCTAGAAACAGTTAGAACACTAGAACATCAATTTGTCACAGCATAGGACCGATATATTTTATTATTAAATATTTTTGATTGATTATAGACTGGTAGGCTACCTTGCTTATGTATTGTCACCTATGCCTTTCCAGAATATGACTAAAGAAACGACCACCCCTGCTGGTGATGTGGTGCCATCTCCCGATCGCACCCCACCTTTGCAATTGACTGACCAGCCCCGAGAACCATCAGCCCCTGGCGCCGCTTCTGGAACTGCAGAGCAAGCGGCGAACCCTACTTCTTCTCGGGCCGAAGTACAGGTCACTGCAGCGGTAGCTGCTCAAGCTGTGGCCTCAGTGCCCGATAACTCATCCGACCTCGCAAGCCTGTTGCGAGGCGTCCTAGAAAGTCAGAAAGCCCAGGCAGAAGCCCAACGCGAGCAGAACGCGATTTTGAGGGAAGGCATGGAAAATGCCCATAAACTGGCGATGGCTGCTCTAGAGAGCAGAGGAGCGTCTCAATCAGAACCAAGACCGGCTAAGGTAAGCATAATTCTAGAGTTAGTTTATGCAATTTGATGAGCCATTTAATCTGATGGGAGATATAATGATGTTTGAAGGTCGGTGACATAGAGACATTTAAGAAGCAAGTCCCTCGACCTTTCAAAGGGACTGAGGGTATTATCTATGCCGATGAGTGGCTAGATAGTATGGAGCGTCTCATGAGCGTCGCTCGTCTTCCGGAAGACCTCAAGGCAGAAGCTGTAGGAACCCTATTACAAGACGTGGCGAGCATCTGGTATCGGAATGAACCCCGACTCCAGGACAAGCAGCTCGACTGGGACACTTTCAAGAAGCTGTTCCGAAAGAAGTTCTTTCCGACATCGGAGATGCGGGACATGGAAAGACAATTCCAGAATCTGAAGCAAGGAAGTATGACGGTCAGTGAGTACGCGGCAGAGTTCGGCCGACTAAGCCGCTTTGCCCAGAACCTGGTAGCTGACCCGAAGGATCGTGCCGAGCGATTCAGGTATGGTTTACGAGAAGAGATTCGTACCCATGTGATCGCAGGTGGCGCGAAGACCTATGAGAAGATCCTGACTCGAGCTCAAGATGTAGAGAAGAGCCAGCCTTTCCGATCCAAGCGGGAGTACCCTGGAACTAGCAACTTCCAGGGCAATCAGAAGAAGCCCCATGTCAGCAACAACAACAACAGGCCCTCGCACCAGCAGCATCATCATCAAGCAAGGAACAATGACAGGGCGCACCAGAAGCAGATCCCTATCTGCGACTTTTGCAAGAGACCGGGCCATCAATCGGATATCTGCAGGAAGAGGCTAGGTCATTGCCTAGTCTGTGGGTCTGCCACCCACCAGGTGAAGGACTGCCCCAAGGCAGGCCAACGGCCCGGAACCAACCAGCAGAGAGCTCCCCTACCTACTCAGCAGCAACAGTTTGGCCAGCATCAACAGAAGACCGGGCGAGCTTACGCCCTAGCAGCTGAAGAGCAGGAGCCAGAGCAGGAACCAACTGCAGATGTTATCACAGGTTCCATTTTAGTGTTTTCACATCCTGCTCTTGCTTTATTTGATTCGGGTGCATCACATAGTTTCATTTCATCCAAGTTCATATCTGCACACCATATAGATTCGGGACTTAGCAAAGTGATAAATAGGGTTATGACCGGTGGTGGACCTATACCCATCACTGAGGCTTGCAATTGTCCCATCACCATATCTGGCCATCAGTTTACAACATCTTTACTAGTGATGCCCATACCCAATTATGATGTAGTCCTAGGAATGGACTGGCTAAGTGAACAGCATGCGCTGATAGATTGTCACCGAGGTTGTGTAATTTTCAGCCCACCAGGAGCACCAGAGTTTGTAGTCTCTCGGGCTCCGGAAGATATGACGAGTGTTTCTTACTCATCTATCACCGAAGAACCCGGGCCTCCTCACCCTATTATTGCGGAATTTATGGACGTCTTCCCAGATAGTCTTCCAGGATTGCCGCCGGATCGAGGTGTGGAGTTCACCATCGATCTAGTACCCGGCTCTTCCCCTATTTCTCGGGGATGTTACAGAGTCAACCCCAAGGAGGCTAAGGAGATGAAAGATCAGATCGACGAGCTGAAGTCGCAAGGATTCATCAGAGACGGAGCTTCACCCTGGGGAGCACCAGTGTTGTTCGTGCCCAAGAAGGATGGAACTGTGAGGATGTGCATTGACTACCGGGCGCTGAACAACATCACCATCAAGAACAAGTACCCCCTGCCCCGGATCGACGACCTGTTCGATCAACTGAGTGGAGCCAAGGTATTTTCTAAGATTGATCTCAGATCGGGCTATCATCAAATCAAGGTTAGGAAGGAAGATATTCCCAAGACGGCATTCAACACCAAGTATGGACAGTTTGAATTCTTGGTCATGCCGTTTGGACTGACGAATGCTCCTGCGGTATTCATGAACCTTATGAACAAGGTTTTCCATGAGTATCTGGACCAGTTTGTCGTTGTCTTTATCGACGACATACTGATCTACTCGAAGACGGAGGAAGAGCATGAAGAGCACTTGAGGAAAGTGCTAAGTACCTTGAGGAAGGAGAAGCTCTATGGTAAGCTATCAAAGTGTGAATTCTTTTTAGACAAGGTGGAATTTTTGGGCCATGTTGTCACAGGAAAAGGAATCTCGGTGGATCCTAAGAAGATAGCTGCCATTGAGAACTGGACTGCACCAAGCTCGGTTGCAGAAATCAGGAGCTTTTTGGGACTAGCTGGATACTACCGGAAGTTCGTGAAGGACTTTTCCAAGATTGCGGAGCCAATGACGAAGCTTACCCGGAAGAATGAAGAGTTCATTTGGTCTGAAGCGTGCCAGTCTGCTTTTGAAGAACTGAAGAAGAGGCTCACTACTGCACCGATACTTGCGCTACCCGCAGGTACCGGAGGATTCTCAATCTATAGTGACGCTTCCGGAAAAGGACTGGGCTGCGTTCTTCAACAACACGGGAAAGTGATTGCCTATGCATCTAGGCAATTGCGGACTCATGAGAAGAACTACCCCACTCATGACCTGGAGCTTGCAGCAGTGATTTTTGCTTTGAAGCTTTGGAAGCATTACTTGTATGGAGAGCGAGTGGAAATATTTACAGACCACAAAAGTCTGAAATATGTTTTCACTCAGAAGGAGCTAAACATGAGACAAAGACGATGGCTGGAGCTAATGAAGGACTTTGACATCAACTTGCAGTACCACCCAGGTAAGGCTAATGTCGTTGCAGATGCGCTTAGCCGTTACCCATTGGCGATGTTCTTGACCAAGGAGCGCCACTTGCTGGAAGACATGGAGAAGCTCGGATTGGAAGTCGTACTGCCCGAGGCTGAAATGAAGAAGCTTGGAAGAGAAGCCATCGTACCAGGAGCTGAACCAACATTGATGCAGTTGCAAGTGCGTTCGAGTCTTATGGATAAGATCAAGGAGGCACAATTCCAAGATGAGACGCTTTGCAAGCTCAGAGACCAAGTGCTGGCAGGAACACTGGAAGGATTCTCAATCGCCAGCGATGGAGCATTGAAGAATGGTACGAGGCTGTGCGTACCTACTGGCGAACTAAGGAGCGAGCTGATGCAAGAAGCGCACCAGTCGCAGTACTCAATACACCCTGGAGCTAACAAGATGTACCGGGATATGCGGATTGTAGTATGGTGGTATGGAATGAAGAAAGACGTATCCAGGTATGTAGCAAGATGTCTTATTTGTCAACAAGTTAAAGCCAGCAGGCAGAGACCAGCAGGATTGTTGCAGCCGCTCGACATTCCGGAGTGGAAATGGGAGCACATCACGATGGATTTTGTATCGGGACTGCCTCGTTCCCAAGGAGGGAAGGATGCCATCTGGGTTATAGTGGACCGACTGACGAAGTCAGCTCACTTTATCCCCTTCAAGGTTGGTTTATCCACCGAGAAGTTGGCAGCACTGTACATGCGGCACATCTACCGGATTCATGGAGTTCCGGTAAGTATTGTATCTGATAGGGATACGAGATTTACCTCACATTTTTGGAAGAGTTTGCATGACAGCTTGGGGACTCAGCTGAAGTTCAGCACCGCCTATCACCCTCAGACTGACGGGCAATCAGAGAGAACCATCCAGACGCTGGAAGATATGCTGAGATCTTGCGTCCTGGAATTTGGAGGGTCTTGGGAAGACCACTTGCACTTGGTAGAGTTTTCTTACAACAACAGCTACCAAGCTAGCATTGGGATGACACCATTCGAGGCACTCTATGGACGTCGTTGCCGTACCCCTCTTGCCTGGGACGACGTCGGAGAGCGAGTGATGCTTGGACCCGAGATGGTGACCGAAGCAGCAGAGAAAGTGAGAATGATCAGGGACAAGCTTCGAATAGCACAAGACAGGCAGAAGCATTGGGCTGATTGCAGCAGACGGCCCTTGGAGTTTGAAGAAGGCGACAGCGTCTTTGTGAAGATCTCGCCTACCAGAGGAACAATTCGCTTCGGCAGAGCAGGAAAATTGAGCCCCAGGTATATCGGTCCATTTGTGATACTTAGCAGGATTGGAGAAGTGGCTTATCGGGTAGCTCTACCCCCAAGTCTCGAAGGCGTCCACAACGTCTTCCACGTCTCGCAGCTGAGACGCTACATTCCAGATCCGAGCCACATCCTGGACCATTCAGAGCTGGAGATTGGACCAAGCCTCACAGTGCCGGAGAAACCAGTGGCGATTTTGGACCGAGGCGAAAAGAGGACCAGGAACACCGTGACGCCAATAGTCAGAGTGATGTGGCGTCACAACTCCCCAGGCGAGTCGACCTGGGAGCGAGAAGACCAGATGCGGGAGCAGTACCCGTACCTGTTTGAGACCTGAGGTAATCCCTAACCTTACTTTAATTTCGAGGACGAAATTTTCTAAGGAGGGAAGATTGTGAAACCCAGTTCTGCAATTTTGATTGTAATTAAAATTTCGTGCTTTAAATTAATAATAAAACGTTTTTTCAAAAATTACTATTACTAAATTATTATTATTATTATTATTTTTGGTTGAAAAAGGGATTTCGGAATTAATTAATTAATAACTTGGACTTTTGTGTTGGACCCAGACCGCGTTTAAACCCGAGCCCGGACCCAACTCAAAATCTGAACTCAAATAGGATTTTAATTAAATGGATCTAGTTTATATATATTTAGTAATTATTTCTGGAAGAGGTTTTGACTTTAGATCTTAAATTACCCAAACCCGACCCTAACCTAACCTACTCGGACCCGACCCACTGGGAGACTCCCTCTCCCACGACCTATTCTCTTCCTCTTTCACAGCAACCTTCTCAGCACTTTCTTCTTCTCCTTACTCTTCTCCCCTCAAATTTCTCTCAACCACAAACCCCTCACCCCACTCTCCCTACATTAGTTCAACCCACCACTACCTCTTACTCCAGAACCTCTCTCTACTCCTCACGAGCACAAAAGAACTCCTACAGTGCAAACCCTCATCTCCCCCATCTCAACTCTCCAGAACCTCTCCCTAACCCCCACTCCATCTCCTCCCGAGAAAACCCACGCGGCCACCCGAGCTCCGACCGGCGACCCGAGCTCACCCCGACGCCGCCGTCCTCCCCGCGCCGGCACCCGTCCAGCGTTCTCCCGCCGGACCACTCCGCGCGCGCGCGCCCGGCCCCGCGCCGCCCGACCGCGCCGACCCTCGTGCGGTCTCCCCCGCCGACGCCGCGGCAAACCCCGCGCCGTCCGACCGCGTCGACTCCGGCGCACCCCCGTGCGACAGCACCCCTGTCGACCGCTGTCGCGCCGAGCCCGTCTCCTCCGAGCCGCGCCCCATCTCCCCGCTCCCGTGCCCTAGACGGCGAAGCCCACTCCGATCACCCGGCCCTCTTTCCCCTGGTGGTCAGAACCCGCTTTTCCCGCGGACGGATCTGCTTTCCAGCGCTATTTCCGTGGATTCTCCCGCGGAATCGGACTTCTACCTGCTGCCGACTGTGTTCGGATTATTTCCCGAGTTTTTCCCGCGGCTCCCCGCCAACGGAATTTGGTAATTTCTGATAATCAGAGTAGTTCGTCCCTCCCCGTAGAGTCTATGATGAGATCGGTCCCCCGGTTCCCTCCTGGGAATCCGGAATAGCTACGTTTTACTTTCGTTTAGCCGCGTTAATTATTTTGCATGCGTTTTATTTGCTGGGTTGGCATGGTTTGGATTGATTTCGGATCCCCGGATTTTTCGGGAACTATTCTGTGGGTTGGATTGTGTTTGTGGTATTGGAATTAGTTGGTGGTTATTTTCGGTGGATTATTTGGGCTGGATGTTATTTGCAGGGATTTTCGGCGCACTTTCCCAGTTTTGGGTTTATCCCGGAATAGAGGAAGTGCTGCCCAAATTTTTACGAAAATTATATTTTATTTGATTTCAAACCGGCTTTCGAAAACGATTTATAAAACCGAATTTTTGGGCGACGACCGTACCGGTCTGTGGGCCCCGGTGAAATGCAAACGCACCGGTTCGACCGGACGTTGAGGCATAAACCGAATTTGAGGAATGGACCGAGTCTGAGACTCCTAGTTCTCTATTTTAATTTATTTATTTTAGGCTTATTATTATAGTCTTTTATTTTTCCGTATTTTAATTATTTAATTCTGTCAATTTCTTATTTAATGTAAAAAGAAATATGTATCGGGCATAAGCCCAACCTAGGACCAGTAGCTGAGCCCATGTATTTGTGTAGCGTAGTTTTTTCTTTCTTTTCTGGTGGTGGCAATTTGGGTGGATTGTTTTAGCTGCATTTCTTTAATTGCGATTTTACGATTTATTACGAGTTAGTATAATTAATAAAACAATATGAAAGCACTGCTTATCACTAAGGAAAAATCGTACTTTTATATATACTATAAAAACTCCAAGTTTTCCAAATAACATTGGTTCGCATGATTTTCCAATAAATTTAATTAACCGGTTAATCAACGCACGTAGATGCGACGTAACCGTTAGTGTAAATTAGTACAACTTAAAATCTGACTAGGATTGTCTACTAGAGATTGCAACTAGCACACCTAGACTGGTTGTTCAGGATTCTAAATCGAGTTCTCAACTGTAGGAACTCGAAGTCGTGCTTGACGTCACACTCGGTGCCGAACCGTCTTCCAGTCAAACATTAATACAAGGCAAGTATAGTTTGTGTAAGATTTTGCAGTTGTTTATTTAATTGTCACAATGCATGTCTAAGCCACGACTTAAACACGAGTCACATATTGGGGTATGGTACCGATCGGGAACTGGGGAGTAGCGTAACGATTATGACCATACTGTAACAAAACCCCCATATCCAATACTGTAACAAACCCAAGCCGGTCATATGTCGTTACCTATTCAAATCACTGATTTCTACTGTAACAAACATGTTTTCAAATTACGTTTAGAACTGCATATTTCCATTATTTAAATTAACTGTTTAAAGTTTAGCACGGATTATACTTTGCTCCCTCCTGACTGGAGACACAATTTTAGGTAACACTGAGGAAGACGAGCTATTTTTCAATAGCTACTATGATCCGGTCTTATATCCTGTGACCGTACCGGAGCCGTCTCCGGAGGACGCTGATCCTGAAGCGACGGAGCCTGATAGCTAGATTTCCCTTTTCAGCATTTCCTTTATTTCTGGAGTTGTATTTATTTCTGCATTTTCCATTCTCGATGTACTCAGAATATTTATTTTCAATACCGAATAAAGTTGTGACAAATTTAGATCTGTGTTGTTGTTATGGTTCCTGCTACTGAACAGCTTACTGCCGCCGTCTCATCAACGGCGCAGGCTGGGCATGATCCGACTAGACCCAAATAGTTGGGATCGGGTCGTGACACCACCACTTTTCTAAAATGAGGGTAATTTTGAACTTTTATAAAATTGACCATGTTAGATATTAAATATTATATTTATTTCATATTTATGATTAAATGGTGAATTTAGATTATCTAAATATTATTTAAATTGGTGAATTATGATTTTCATCTTTTACTAATGTAACCCTAGAACTACTTAGCCTAAAGACTAACCATGACCATGGAGACTTATTCTAGATGATTAGATTAGCTAATCACCACTTTTTAGGCTAAGGGTATTTTGGTCATTTTGGAGACTTTTTAATTAAATTGGATTTTTATCTTTTGATAATGTACTAAGTATTATATTAGGCCTTAACCTAGAATTGCCCTAATCTAGATGTTAACCATGAGCCTAGATATTTGATTAGTAGCTTCCAACTAGATGACAAGGTTAGTAAAATCGAGATATTAGTCTAAGTTAGATATTTTAGCTAGACCATGTTAGATATTAAATAGTATATTTATTTCATATTTATGATTAAATGGTGAATTTAGATTATTTATATATTATTTAAATTGGTGAATTATGATTTTGGTCTTTTACTAGTGTAACCCTAGAACTACTTAGCCTAAAGACTAACCATGACCATGGAGACCTATTCTAGATGATTAGATTAGCCAATCACCACTTTTTAGGCTAAGGGTATTTTGGTCATTTTGGAGACTTTTTAATTAAATTGGATTTTTATCTTTTGATAATGTACTAAGTATTATATTAGGCCTTAACCTAGAATTGCCCTAATCTAGATGTTAACCATGAGCCTAGATATTTGATTAGTAGCTTCCAACTAGATGCCAAGGTTAGTAATATCTAGATATTAGTCTAAGTTAGATATTTTAGCTAGAAACCCTAATTTGCTTTGGGCCTTTGTTAGAAAGGCTAGAATTACACTTGTAGAAGGCCTTAAACCTACATGGAACTAAACCCTAACCCTAGAGAAACCCTTGGCAGCCAAGAGGCAACCCCCTTCCCTATATAACATCTCCTTAGCCTCCCTTTGCCTCTTTTCATTACATCTTGAAACCCTAATTTGTGTTCTTCCCCAAATTCATCCTCTTTCACCAAATCAACTCCAAATTGAGCCCAATCAATTGCAATACACTCCCCTAGTGTAGAAGAGGTCATTAGTGACTAGCTAGCACGGATTTGAAGCAAGTTGACCATTGGAAGTGGAGGGATTTGGCTCTCAAGTGCAATTTCATTGAGATTCCAACTCTCAATAGGTAATAGCTTCTAAACCCATTAAATTCCTGATTTCTCTCCATAGATGCATTCATTTAGGGTCCCCCTAGCCTTAGCCCAAGTTTGGTTAGAAATCGGATTCATTTAGGGTGTGCGTTTCGGAGGAGTATCAGAGTGCTATGTAAAGTGTTCGACGAAATGTCACTTAGAATTGAATGTTACTGTTTTTCTAAACTAATTATATGATTTTGTAGCTAAATATGCGTAGATTAATATTCCAGGTGACTGAGTCGATTTCTGTGATGTTTTGACACAGTTATTGGACACGGGGACACGTGCACGAGACCTCGTGCACTGTCCTGCTACCCGTGTCCTGTTTCTTCGTAGACACGCCACGTGGACCCACCAAAATTGGTGTATAGGTGGGGGCACTGTCTGACAGCATGCTCGCAATGTTTGGATCGATATGGTTGAGTGTTTGGAAAGTTATTGAACACGCACTGATTTTACACTGACTGCACACACGCACGTATCAGTCACTGATACGGGTTTGTAGTTCGGACACGACACGACTAGGACACGAAATAGTGTTACTGACACGTTCCCCTAGACCTAGGCTACCTACTGACACGACCACGAGATACGTGGTTGGACATGCTGTGTCCGAGACCCCTCGATACATGCACGAGGAGCCTCTATACACTTGTTATTCGACACTCGTTTGGACACCTTGTTGGACATGTTTGTGGACACTCTTGGACGTGGGTGACACCACGACACGTTGACACATCTGTCACATGTTGATACACTCATTCCCATGCTCTGTTACATATAGACACACACATGTTGACCCATATTCTGATACTCTAACTCCCTCGAACACTTTTCACTTCACATTGTCTGATACCATGATGACCCACTGTTGTGACACAAGTAGACACTTGTTTGGACACACACATACCTGTTATGCACTTTTGATCCCTGTGTCCTGTCCTGCAACCCCTTGTTTAGTTCATATTACATGTACATATGAGAGTCTGTCCACTGTATTTTACAGTTCAGGCTTGAACTCAAGCCAGTCCCTATTTACCTCCTTGTATCAACTAATGATTTCAGTCCTAAGCATCCAAGACCTCATAACTTATTGTCCACTGCAACTGTCATGATTCTTCATTGTGCAGACCCCCCTTATCTCTGAATGTTCTCTGCATAACTCATTCCACTACATCACAAGACATGTCCTTTCCTTCATAGCATCATGATTCCTGCATACCCTTCTTTGCATAACATTGCACTTGAGTCCAAATTTGAGTTCAGACCCAACTGGGTTCTGAACACTCTGATACTCACGTATCAGAGCTTGTGAATGTTTACTACACATCAATTATTCACTGCACCTATTTGATTCAGACCCCTTGTCCAGTTTGAGGGCCATGTTATACTAGCAGTGAGGATTTATATAGTGTACTATCCTAGTTTAGTGAGTGTGTCACTAGTGTGATAGTATGAACAGAAATGGAGGTCGGGCCAGAACAGTGGCCTATGGTGGAGTGAATGCATGTTGAGTATCTAAGAGTATCAGAATTGGTTAGAGTTCAGAGTCTTAAGGTATCAGGCGTGCACTATTTCGAGTACCAAATATGGGTGCTTGTGAGGTGAAATAGTACAATAGTGTTTGGTATCAGTTAAGATATCAAGTTGTGTGAGTGAGCTCATTTCGGAAGTGTCCAAGTGTTATCTAGTATCAGAGAATTTGCACTATTTCGAGTACCAAATATGGGTGCTTGTGAGGTGAAATAGTACAATAGTGTTTGGTATCAGTTAAGATATCAAGTTGTGTGAGTGAGCTCATTTCGGAAGTGTCCAAGTGTTATCTAGTATCAGAGAATTGGTTTAGTGAGAAGTTAGAGAGATTTACCTAGTATCCTAAACTAGTACAGAGGCTTTAGGTCTTGTGTGTGTGAGTGAATTAGAGGGGGGAGGTTCAAGTTTGACTACCAGCAGTAGCAAGGAAGTGCTGCTCATACCAAGGGATGTGTGTGCTCAGAGAGGGTGAAGTGGAAGGCAAGCAGGACAAATTTGCCTGCAGGGGAGGATAACAGGCAGGGCCAATTTGGCCACTGCAGGGGGCTGGTTGATTATACCTTAGCTGGCAGGGCCAGAACCAGTGGCCAGTAACAGGCCTTGATGGCCTTGGTGGCAGGGGAGACCCCCTTACTGCAGCAGGTAATGAAGTTAACCCCATTGACATGATGGCCTTGGCCTGTGCAAGAAAAGGGTGATGGAATGAACTGTTGAAGGGAAGAAGGAGAGTTAGAGAGTTTGGTAGGTTGGTATAGAGGGTGTTTAGGTAGGAATTTGGTATTGAATAATACGTGTAAGTATGGTATGTGTTAAATTTGAAATAGAGGTAACATCCTAAGTATGAGATAGGTATGGGCCTTAGAAATCAAGTGTAGGTAAAGGGGATGTAGAGGCTTGGGTTTGGTTCAGATTTAGTATCAGTTATCCAGGTGGATTATAGTTAAGTTGGTCATATGGGAATGGATACATGTGAAAGCATCTATGTATGTATTATACATATGAATGAAGGAATATTATATATATAGGTATTTGATTATACCTTAGCATTGTGGTTAGTTGAGAGTCCACTCATGATATATATACATGGGGTGTATATATATATATTAAAATATGAGTGTTATGGTTAGTGAGATAGGGTGAAGTAGTTATATGAGTCTTGATTATGGTGATGTTAGAGTTTGAGATTAATATTTGAAATTGGGTGTCCAAAACCTTAGACTAAGCTAGTGGAGACTATGTGGACCCTAGAACTAGCCTAGTTGACACCCTTGACTAGATAGTTGGACCTTGACTCTTAGTTGACCAAGTTAGCCTTAAGTGTTGACCCAATAGTCTAGAGTTTGACCAAAACCATAGATGTTGACTTACTTTGACTAGAAGGTTGACCAAAGTTGACCAAGAGTTGACTTTGACCTAGAATCATGTAGAATGCATTATAAACTTCAAATATTACCTTCTTGTATACATCATAACCTGTGTGGTCTATTTAGGACTCAGACACCTCAGTTCAGACATCTATTTTCATAGTCACTCAGGACCTCAGGCGAATACATTCTCTGATAGTTCTTTCATTTACTCGTCAATTACTGTATTTCAGTTCTAGTTAGTTATATTTGATTCTTGTTACAAACACGTATTGGTACTTCTGGATTCATGTATGCGACACACATCTTTACTCGTTTAGCCTCTACTATTCGAACTATTTGCACCACCTATTCGCATCTTCATGTGATGGTTGGACTTGTATTCGATTGAGGTGTCGGATTATGGATTCATTTGTATTAGATTAGGCGGGAAAATACTTGAGCAGATATGTAAACATTCCTACTATTCAAACCACCCCTCTGCGAACGATATTCGAACGATAGCCATCCGACACTTGGCCAGGTGTGCGATGTGCCGGATTTACCCTTAGCCGTTTACATGTCTATCTCAGTATTTTAAAACACACTTGGAGTATTGATTCGAATCATCATTAGAACATCATGTGGACCATTATTTACACCACCTTATTCGAATCACCTTATTAGAACATTGATTAGAATCACATTCGACTATGTTTGCAAAAACAAAAAGTTTATTCCAAACTTTGGAAGAATAGTACAAGAGTACAATGAATTCTGGGAAAGTACAACTATAGGAATCCGATCAGAAGACGATCGCTTTATCCCTTTGACGATGTGAACTTGAAGACTGTAGCCTCTGAAGAATGCAGCAGCACCTGGGCAAGAACTCCTGATCTCTGATAATGATCTTTGTGTCCTTGATGAAGGATTGGAAACTCTATTTATAGAGTTCTGAAATAACTGTTTTAGCAGTTATTCTGATGTGCGCGAGGTCAGACTGCGCGACTTTGGGTTGCGCCAACTTCAGGTTGTGCCAACTTCTGTTCCGTTACTCAAACATGTACTAACTGTATTTAGACGCGTGGCATCATTTGATTGAGATGCGCGTGGTCGTGTACAGAGTAGTAGGCACGTTTTGAGAGATTAGTGGCATGTGCGCCACGTCATCCTGCTTTAGAACATCAATTGCTTCAACTTCGTCAGGTTGCGCGAGCTTCAGTCAACGAGTCAAACTGCGCCTGGTCTGGTTGTGGCTAGGCGCAACAAAACTGTTGTGAACACGTAATGCATTTGATCTTGGGCAGTATAGTACGCACGTTCATCGAAATTAGTGGCATGAATGCCACGTCATTTCGTCCTAGAATCATCAAAGATCAAGTTAAATTGCATTCTGTGGACTGTTTTGATCAGATTGCGCCTTAGATCAAATTGCGCCTAGCTTTTAGGTCACATTCAATCTGTTAGGAGAGCTTAATCATGTTGCGCACCCTGTACGAGTGGTGATTTGCGTGCCACGTCAATAAGTGGCACAACTAGTCAGGTTGCGCATAGGCGCAGTATAATGTCTTGCGTGAACCAGCTGTCAGCATTAATTACATACTGACAAAGTCTTCTCGAGTGCCGCACTGCACGGGATTCGAACAGATTTTCCTTAATCCCTGTGTTGTCAGTTGTCAGGTAATGATGAGCCTTTATGTCAGGCGCCACGTAGGCTTTTAGGCGCAATATGATTAGGCGCAGTTCAAAATGTGGCGCAACATAATTTATGCACTTTAAAACAGTGGCACAACTTGATTTCCAAGTATCACAAGAGTGTCGCAACTTGATTTTTAGGCTCTACAAGACCCCCTTCAAAGTTTTCGAATTTTGAAATGTCACAAAGCTTTGAAATACTTTGAATTTTAGCAAATTTGTGTCAAGTTGCGCCTGTCTTCGTACGTAATCTGATGCGATATTTTAGGCGCAGCTTGGGGTGACTGTTAGGATTCCACTTAGTACTATAAATAGCCCTCCATTAGCCGACTTAAATTCTTTACACTTGCCTTAATTTCCTCAGAGAGAATTCTTTGAGCTCCTTTCTTCATCTCCCTCTCCGATCATCTTCTCCGACGAAATGGCCCCTTAGAAATCTGCTGCAGAAAAAGGGAAGGGCCTTGCCGAAGCTTCGACCCGCGCCCCATCGACTCGCGCGTCGGAGTACGCTCCTCCTTCCTCGCGACGAGAAACGGCCAACCCCGCTCTGGAAGGTGTCGATTTAGAGAACATGGAACTCTGATTATGGCGGCCAAACCCTTTTTTAGGGTTCTTGGTTTTTTCTGATGACTTGTGCCTTCCTCTTTTTAGAGCATTGGCGCACTATGTACTTTGCGCCATCCTTTTTAGGGTCTGGTTGCTGCTTTGAGCATTGTTCGTTTTTACGAACCGTGTTGCGCGATGATCATACTTGTGCTTCTGGCGCAGTTTGAAACTTCGCACAACTCAGATGTTCATATAACTGAGTTGTGGCGAATCTAAGATGTTGTGCAACAAAGTCTTCGCACAACCAGAATGTCGCACAACATAGTTGTCGCGCAATCAAGATGTCGCACATAATTTTCGCGCAACCAAGGTGTTGGCGCAACTTAATTTCAGCGCAACATAAGGACAGTGTAACACAGCTCTTTGCTTATAGTTTTAACTTTTGTTTCTTTCTTTCTTTGCAGTTGATCTTAGAGAGAATCCTCATGCTGAGATGTTTGCCTCAGCTTTCAATGTCCCAGAATATCAAGAGGACCTGTCCCATGTTACTTATCCTCAATATGAGGGACCTGAAGCTCGAAAGGCTCTGCTTATTGCCCAAGAGAATAACACTTTGTTGTGTTTAATGAATGGAGAACCACTAGAAAGCCTTGACAATGTGGTCCACAAGAAGCCTGCCTTCTTGTTCGGGGATGCCATTAAGAAGACTTCTCAGTGCAAGACCAAGAAGGAAGAAAGAGTCTATCAGTGTGGGGATAGACTCATGTACCTTACAGAAATATCGAGGCATTTGTCTTTGTCTCGATACGCATTCGCCAGCTATCCCAGAATGATGTCGTGGGATCTGACTCCGGACCAACAAGCCAGAGTTGGAAGAATTTGTTATAAGAGGGGTCCACAAGGCAAGGACATTTTTTATAGTACCTCTGACAAATACAGTACCCATTTGAGAGGTTTAAGACCAGGCTGCATCCCTCCTGAAGATTCATCTTTATTCCTTCCGGTCAGAGTGCCTATCTTTGCGAACCTCTTCGCAAAGGCCGAAGGAAGATATTCAGATCAGTCCATGCACTTCACAGGTTTGGTTAATCCAGACATGAAACGTTGGAGTAGTTTGGCGATTTGGGCACTGGACCGCTTTGGTCATTGATGAACCTCCACCGGTGAGAACCACTCGTTCTCAAACTAGGCAGATACTCCTCAGTACATCTCCTGGAAAGAAGGAAACTACTCCTTTCATTCAAAAACAAAGTGGAGTTGCCCAGGAAGAGACATCCAATATCCCAATTAATCAGGATGATCTCCAGGAAGCTGAAGAAGCACCTGCCGCACCCCCGATAAAAAAAACCAAGAGAAAGTTGGTAGTGACTCAAGAATCTATGTGAGTTGATGCCCCCGCTGCTCCTGCCTCTACCAGTCATCCCGATATCCCTCTCCCTTCTTGTCAGAACCAACCACCTCGAGAAGGTAATATCAAAGTTTTGAAACATAATCAACGTATGATCAATACATATTGACATTAAATTTTCTTTTTGCAGAGACTACAACAGCTGATCTTCCAGTTTCAGCCGGACAACAAACGACTATCCCTGTGACTGTTTTGGCTGCAACAGGGGTCATGATGAGCTCTCAAACTCCTGTTGAACCCGAAGCCATATCTGTAGAGAAGACGCCACTGCCTCCAGCGTCCCATCCTGAAGAGACTAATCTGTAGGCTATTCAAACTCCTTCTCGATTGGAAGAAGAGCGAGAGATGATAGAAGCTCTTGCAGGGTGCGATTACGGCGAGATGTCACTTGGTGATGATTCTACTAGTGCTGTTAATGAAGAACTAATCTCAATGGATAAATCAGCCACTCAGGAACCATCTGCTAAAGAGGATCAGACCAGCGTTGCACCCAATGCAGATCAGACCAGCACTGCACCCGATGCAGATCAGACCAGGGACGGCCCTGGCCCAGAGGCAGGCTCAGCAACGGCTCAGGGCCCAAAGACTAAAGGGGCACCAACATAGGCATATCTATAATAGAACAAGGATGTACTATATTGGGAACGCGATGTGACCTGAACCGGAGTTGACTTGACCAATGAGGTGCGATATTGAATTGGGGACAAATGCCTTAAAAGAGAATTCACATATAAGGCCTGAACCAATTCCAATTATATACACCTTACGATCCCAACTCCTACCCGATGTGGACTAAATTACCAACACCATTATCACCTCCTTTGAGGGCTCAATCGAAATTGAGATACAATCCAACAATCTCCACGTTAGCTCATTCCCTAGCAGAATAACCTTAGGACCCTTGCTACATTTGTCCGTTCCCGCTAGCCGAACAACCCTAGCACCCTTGCTACTTTTTTGTTTGTTCCCACCAGCCGAATAACCATAGCACTCATACTACCTTTTATTTGTTCCCGCCAGCCGAGCACCCAGGAGATCCAACATATTGTCATCTCGATCCGTTCGATCACAAAACCAAACCGACACGTTCATCCACATCACCATTATGTGCCAACCAGAACGTCTTGCTCCACCTTGGATGCGTCAAACCCACATTTGAAGCCAATCCGTGTAGTTGCATATGCTCCTAACTCCACCTTGAGAAGATAGCCCGTGCATCAGTGTATACTCATAAACGTTCAGCACCATCTGTCTCGAACCAATTAGAGTCGCCCAAACCAGTCCTATAACCATGAGCTCTGATAGCACTTGTTGGGAACGGGGTGTGACACGAACCGGAGTTGGCCCATGAGGTGCGATATTGAATTGGGACCAAGAAAATTCTCATGTAAAGCATGGACCAATTCCAATTATCTACACCTCATGATCCCACCTCCTACATGATATGGAAATAAATTACCAACACCATTGTCACCCTCTTTGAGCGCTCAACCGAAAACGAGATACAATCCAACACTACGGGCCACCCTTAAATCAAAAGAGTTGTGGTGTAATGGTTATCATGTTAGACTTGCAGACTAGAGGTCCTTAGTTCAAATATTGGTGGCTACATTTTTTTTGAATTAGTTTTTTTTTTGTCATATCATGTATGGGGGCCTATTAGGGGAATTCGCCTCAAGCTCCCGTGAGCTCAAGGTCGACCCTGCCCTCCACCCCATCAACTATAGTAAACCCCTTCTGGTATTGTTGTCACCCCAGCCCCTGCTCTAGTGCAGGCCAGGTGGCGTAAAGGGGAATTTTCAAAATATTTTTTACTTTGGGTCATTTCAATAGTTTTAAACAATTTTAATGTTAGAAAAAATAAATTAAGATAAGCTATAGTAGTCTTTCTTCACCATGAACTAACGGCATTTTGAAGAATTTCGACGTCATAGACTCTCTATGTGAAGAAACCGACATCAGGAGGTAAACCTTTAAATATGGCCTACATTAGTGGGGTTTTCCTGTAGTTTACCCTATTTAATACTCATCATAAAGGGCCTGGTAACAAAAACCATACAAGAATATTCATATATAGTGCCACTAAACATTTTACCAATAGATGAATCAGTCAAAACCAGCACAGGCCAAGACCAGAATTAATGCCAAGAAAAGGGATACAGTATTTGCTAATTTAGCCAACACCAAAACTATATGTGTGTGTTTGTGTGTGTGTGTGTATAGTGTGTGTATGTAACTTTTGTTTTGATGACAATTTATTGGAACAAAGATGAAAATGTAATCACGAAACTAACTTGATATAAAACTAGAAAACATCATAAGATACTCATAATTCACGAGAATTGCACATAATAAGCACATGAAATAAATATATGGCTACCTTTTATTTTGAACATCCTAGTATTCCTCTCAGCAAGGATCCTTCTAATATAGCAGGAAGTTTCAGTCACGATTGATCTACACACAAGTAGCCACTAAGAAGAAGACAAAAGATAACAAAATAACTCAGCACGACCATGTAAGCAAGTTGCCACTAATAACATGTGGCTATTCAAATTGATTCTCAAATCTCTTAATAAAATTAAAACATTATTGCACGTAGCATCATCTTACCATTTCAAATAGTCCAGCAATGTGCTTCCCAAACTATATTCTATACAGCTTACAGAAGGAGATAAGTACATAATAAATAGCAAGGAATAAAGAATGAACGCAATAACAAAAACGATGTGAAGAGAAACAAAAAATGAAACAATAAAGGGAAAGAGGAAGAAGCTGTGATTCACCTTTCATCCACCGTGAGATGATCTCATGAAAACCTCGTCTCTGGCCCTCTCTTTCCCCCACTAACAAATGACTGCATTGGCTGCGTCGCTATCGTCTCAGAGGCAGGTAAGGTGGAGAAGAAATTAGGGCCAGCATCGAACAACACTAACTTCAGACAAAACAAAGAAGAGAGCCGATACGTTGCCTGTCCCAAGGGCATGAACGTGCTGGCCAGCGGCCACGTGGCAGCCAGCCATTGGCACCCTGGCCTGAGGTGAGCCAAAGCTAGCAGGGGGGAGCCAGTGGCTGGCTGCCACGTCGCTGCAGGCCAGAGCGGTGGCTCCCATGGGGCACGCCAAATATGCTTTTTCCAACAAAGAACTACGTAACTCCATTTTGAAACTGCCGAAACCAACACTCACAAGAAGGGTCGAAACCAACTTTGATGTATATTCTATCTACGATATATTGCCAAAAGTTAGGCTTCACCGTGAATTTTTCTTCCAAAAATATCCTTGCATATCTATATTAATTAAAATGGTTCATTAATTTTAACAAGGACAACTTAGTAATTAAGAAGACGTCCTTTGGTCTTCCTAAGTTAATTACAAGAAGGCTAAAATGCGCGTGCATATATGCTTGTAATATATGACAAAAGCAAAAGAAGAAAATTTGAAGAAGAGGCTCAGATTCACCTTTGATCCATCATATTCTGGAAATTCAATCTGTTTTCTCCTTCCAACAGTGGAATTGCCTCGTCATCAGAAGAGGGAAGAAGTCAAGGGCATGATTTATGGTCAATCTATCTTAGATTCGTCCTTTATCATAATTGCCTCTTCATGTAATCATAAAAAGCTAATTTTTCAGGAATTTTAGACCAAGCTTCCGATAAACTCAGATTTTCGGCTAGTCCAGCAAATTTGGCTCACTCACACATACACATACTGGGAAAATTATAGGTCACAGGGGAGAGAATGAAACTGTCTCGACCTGAGCGCTTGGCTGCCACTACAAGGCCCATGTAAAGAGCCGAAACCAACTTTGATACTAATATTGTGAACCTTGACATAAACTCAGAGAGGGAGAGGGATATATATATATATATATATATATATATATATATATAAAAAAAAAAAAAAAATATATATATATATATATATATATATATATATATATATATATATATATATATATTCAACAACAAAGAGGGAGATCTTCGGCTCGATCCTTGCATAGGCAAATAGATCCCTGCTAGAGTCCTTAAATGAGCATATGGGCAGAGAGACGGGTAGAGGGCTGAAATGCAAGCTTATCCTCAGAGACGGGACTTGGAGGCCAGAGGACTACCAGTACACAGCACAGTTAGGCGAGGAGATCCGCCGGGTCACTATAGATCCTCACCAGTCTGCTGATTCCTGGAGAACCCGCCAGATGCTGATGGAGGTACAGGAGTTTTCCGCTTCAAAAGCTGCTACAACCTGGTACGGACCTCTTACGACAGGATTGCGGACTTTGACTTCATTTAGGAAAAGGGGATTGCACGAAAAATTCAACTTTGTTTCTACAAACTGTTATTAGGCTGGTTGCTGACGAAGGACATGCTTCTCAGGTTTGGGGGTGCAGATCTCTGATCCGAAGTGTCATGTGTGGTGTGGAGAATGAATCCATGGGACACCTCTTCTTTGAGTGTCCTGTGACTTGGCATATTTGGGCTGAGCAGTGTGGAAGGTCGCTGGGAGGAGACAATGATAGAGATATCCAGGGGATCATCGCCTGGATTAGGGAACGTCAAGGAATGGAACAGGGTTGAGCCAAGACAGCCAGAGTCTGCCTTACAGCGTCGGTCTGGCACGTTTGGCGAGAACGTAACAGGCGTATCTTTGAGGGACTGATAACTCCCCCTGTAGGAATTCTACATAATTTAGAATTCGATGTATCTGTAATGGCCCCTTAACCAGGGTAGGAGAGATGAGAGAATAGTGTACTGTAATACTTTTACTGTGATGTTCGTGGAATAAAATTTACCTTCATTCCAAAAAAAAAAATATTCAACAACAAAAGAAAAAGAAAAGTGTAAGAAGAGGCTCAGATTCGCCTTTGATCCATCATATTCTGGAAATTCAATCCGTTTTCTCCTTCCTTTCACCGAAGGGCTGCAGTGGAACTGCCTCGCCATTGGAAGAGGGAAGAAGTCAAGGACATGGTTTATCCCTTATCTGAGATACGCCTCTTTATCATCATCGCCTCTTCACCGATGTTGGCTCACTCACATACACACACACACATTGGGAAAATTTTAGAACACAGGGGATAGAATAAAATTGTCTTGACCTAAGCTCTTGGATGCCACTTCAAGGCCCATGTGAAGAGCCGAAACCAGCTTTGATACTGATATTGTGAACCTTGACACAAACTCTGAGGGGAGAGCAATATAATATATATATATATATATATATATATATATAATATATATATATATATATATATATATATATATATATATATATATATATAATATATATATATATACAACAACAACAAAAGCAAAAGAAGAAAAGTGGAAGAAGAGGCCCAGATTCACCTTTGATCCATCATATTCTGAAAATTCAATCAATTTTCTCCTTCCGCCAAAGGGCTGCAGTGGAACTGCCGCGCCAACGGAAGAGATCAAGGGCATGGTTTATGGATTATCCCTTATCTGAGATACGCCTCTTTCTCATCATCGCCTCCTCACCAATGTTGGCTCACCCACACACACACATAGGGATATGATCCCCAATCTCTTCATCTTCCCCTCTAACGAACGGCTGCAAGAAAAATAAAAATATGCCTCGCCATGCATGGTTTGAAGAGTTACATGTTAAGGATCTTATTAGTATTACATAGGACATGGCCCTTAACAGAGCCAAATGGAAGAAGAGGATACCAACAGCCGACCCCAGAAATATGGGACGGAAGAGGAAGTTTGGGGGGCTCGAATTTAACCACCACAACAACTATCGTCATCATAATAAGGAACAGTTCACGATATTTAGTTGCAAAATAAGCGAGAAGAAACTCAGATTCGACTTTGATCCATCATCACCCACAATGGACATGCAAGCCCCCACTCTTCATCCCTCCTCCTGAAAAGTGGCTGCAACAAAGATGCCTCGCCATCAGGAGGAAACCCCAGCCAAATTAGAGCCAATTAGTGATTCAACTCAAATTAGAGATAAAAACAAACACCCCCCCCCCCCCCCCAAGATTCAGTTATAATTCGTCACAACAGCTTCGAGGATCACTCCATCTATACAACCTCGAGAATGTGAAAGATAAGGCAGAGGCCTCCGAGGCATTGCTGAAGGAGAAAAAGCATGTTGACAAGTTGGAGTTACACTGGGAGCAGTCATCTGAACGAGATGGTAGTATGGACGAGGAAGTACTCCAAGGCCTTCAGCCACCTCCGAATCTCAACTTGCTCAAGCTAGACGGCTACAACGGTGTCCGGCTTCCCAAATGGACGCGAAGCGTTGGAAGCCTCTCTTCTTCCGATCTGTATTTTCTTGACTTGGAGCGTCTGCATTCTCTCGAAATTGTGTAGTGCCGCAATCTTCAACAAATTCTCTCTCTCCCAAGCATGCTTGGGCGACTTGTTATTGCCGGATGTGCGAATCTCTCCGTGGTGCCCCTTCTCCCTCTTGGTCTGAGAGTGTTAACGGTGCATGGTTGTCCCAATTTGTTGCAATTACAATCCCCCGTCTCCTCTCGTCTTGAAGAGCTCGATATCGAGGATTGTGGTGGCGGAGTTGAAACTATGTTGTCCAATATGTCTGAAAATGGCAGCAGCAGCAGCAGCATCATCCAAGGAGTGGGGTTTGTCGTCCTGAGAAGATTGCGTATTGTGAGATGCTCCTCTATCCACCACGGTGGTGAGAATGAGAAGTAAGTCTGCCTAGATAAGTTACTCATGAGTACCCTCTCTCACTGAGCTAAAGCTTACTGAATTGCCATGGCTGACATCCCTCCTACTCGGTCCCAACCTGACAGCGCTCGAGTATGTAGGGATTGAGAATTGTAAGAATCTCAGGTCAATCGGGAACTCATTAGTGTCATCATCTCTCAAATACCTTTCTATTACCAACTGTCCTAGGCTGACAGTGCAGCAGCAACCAGATGACCACCGGGGAGGAGTGATCGAGTGTGTAAAGGTTACAGGCTGCCCCGAGCTGACTTGGTTGTGGAATTTGAACTGCTTCACATCCGTCCGTCAATTGTGGGTTATGCGGTGCCCCAGGCTAACATTAATCAAATCAGGAGGAGGAGACGACTCACTGTCGCCAATGCCTCTTCAAGATGTGACTATCGACGATCTCTCTCTGCTCACTGCATTACCCCGGAGAGAATGCCTGAATTCGCTCCGGAACTTGGCAATCGAAGAGTCTACTGAGGAGGATAAACCGTTCACTGCCGAGCAAGAGGAGTTGTTCCAACACCACCTAACCTCCCTCGTAGGGCTCGGGTTCTACCACTGTAAGGGACTACCATCCTTACCTGCCAATCTGGATAACCTCTCTTCCCTGAGGAAGTTGTATATAGAGCGCTGCCCGAAGATCGAGTCACTGCCCAACTTACCTGCTTCACTGGAATATGTGGAATTAAGTGGATGCCCGAAGATCGAGTCGCTGCCCAACTTACCTGCTTCATTGGAACACGTGTCTATAATTGGCGGATGCCATCCTCGATTGAAAGAAGAGTACGGAAACGACAAAAGGTTTTCTTTCTGGGGTTATCTTCATTTGTACTACTTAAACTAATGGTACGTGAAACTCCAGCTTCAATATTTACATGCATTTGCCTTAATACTTTTTTAATTATTATACCATTAAAAAATGTTATTGTTGAGATGTATCAATAGAGTATATTTGTTACTAGCTCCACAGAATCCAGATAATTCTGCTTCTCTCTAGCTCTAAATTATATATTCCGTATAAATAATAATATAGTTTATATGATTATATTAAAAAAAATTAAATTAATTTACATATAAATAAATAATAGTTGTTAATTGTTTGAAGATCATAGATAGGATGGAATTGTAAAAATTTAAAGATAAAATAATATGAAAAAAAAGTTTAATTTATATCTCTTTATGTTCGTTATTTCATGTTTTAATCTTTATGTTCTTCTTTAGTAGACATGACTGAATTTTATGTTTTCAAGCTGCAAGAAGCTGCAAGGAACCGGAGTTGACGCACCAACCGGAGATCTCTCTAGCTTTGGCACAAGATTGAATGCTACTCCTCTCCTTGTGGTAGATATCGATAGAGGTGTTTTCGCAGCCTTTCTCTTCCCTTTATTTGATGTGCCCGACGGAACTCACAAGCTGAAGTGTGTATGTTTGGTTTTATGTATTTATTCAGGATTGGTGTGCATGTATGTTTGGTTTTATGTGTTTATTCAAGAATATTGGTGTGTATGTTTGGTTTTATGCATTTACCTAGGATTTGTGTGTTTGATTTTATGTATTTATAATCCAGGATTGGTGTGTATGTTTAGTTTTATTTATTTATCCAGGATTGGGGTGTATGTTTGATTTTATGTATTTATCCAAGATTGCTATATATATATATATATATATATATATATATATATAGAGAGAGAGAGAGAGAGAGAGAGAGAGAAAGAGAGAGGCAGTAACAAGCCCGAACCAGGCCTTAGATACCAACACCACCACTATCGCCATATGGAGAAGTAACGATATTAAGTTGCAAGAGGGCTCAGATTCAACTTGGATCCATCATCGTCACTAAAATTGTGGTTGATGGAACCCCCATTCTCTTCATCACTCCTGACAAATGGCTGCAACCGAGCTGCCTCGCCATCAGGAGGAAATCCCAGCCAAATCATCATTGCCATTAATTTCCCCACGTTGCATTAGCAGTGAAGCAATATGTCATAGCCTCAAAGAAGTAGAGATGAAAAAGAATAAGACACAGCAGCAGCAGCAGCAACGACAGCAAATATACTGCTTTCTTCCCATTGCTAAAAGAATGGCTGCATTGGTTGCCTCACCATTCGCGGAGGAAGAATTAGGCCTCGTTTGGTTCGCAAAAAGGAAAGGAAACCAATTCATGGTATGGAGATGAAAAGTTCAGGGTCTTTAGTAGCAAATCATCGAAGAAAGGACGACAGAAAGAAGAGGTTCAGATGAGGCTTCAATCCATCATCATTCACGACATGGAGATGTATGTAATCCTATTCTCTTCATCCCCTTTCTCACAAATGGCTGCAATGGAATTGCCTCAATGTAATCCCAAACTCTTCATCCCTCCTCCCGACAAATGGCTGCAACGAAGCTGCCTCGCCATCAGTAGGAGGAAATCCCAGCCCAGCCATCAGCAAAATGATCCATCATTATATCATCATTCACGATATGGAATCTCATTCTCCTCATCCTCTTTCTGACAAATGGCTGCAACGGAACTGCCTCGCCAAACCATCATCAGTAAACTCCCCTCCTCCCTCACAACTTCCCTTCACTTAACTTTGCTTATTTTTTGAGCTTTGCTATGCCTATAACCAAGAGCTTTGCTATGCCTACAACCAAATGTCCTCTATCTCCTTCCCTCCCAAAGGAATAGCTGCAACGGAGTTGCCTCGCCATTGGTGTATTATTTGGGGGAAGAACAGGCGGAGAATTAGAATCAGTTCGATTACAGAAACTCAAATGCATGTAAGTCCAACGGTTTTTTGTAGCCTGACTTTTAAAAATTAAGAAGTCTAGGATTTTTTTGAAATCACAAAATCAACACCCCAGAGAAAGGAAGAACAACAGAAGTAGCGAGAAGAGCGCTCAGATTTCGATAGAGAGAGAGAGAGAGCTGGACCTTCTTCTGATGATGATGAGTTGCTGCTAGGCTTAGGGTTTGGGGCATAAATTGAGGGAGACGATAACGATGGTGATGATCCCCATGCCCTCTATATCCTTCCTCCCAAACGAATGGCTGCAACGGACCTGCCTCGCCATTGGTGTAGATTGGGGCAAAAAGAATAGACGGAGAATTAGAATTAGGATTTACTCGTCATCATCGTCATCAACACTCCACTCCGGAGAAAGGACGAGCAACAGCAACAGCAACAGCAGCTACAACACCGCCACCTCTACCGCCACCGCCAAAATAGATCAAATATATTTTCTAAAATGTTAATAAATTTATTAATAATTATTTGTTTTCTGATACCAAAATCCGATACTCAGATCCGATACCGCCGATCACGATACTCATAGGAATGGTCCGATACCGACATTGCGAACCTTGCTTTCAATGTAAATATATGCACAATGTGATCCCATTCTCTTCATATCCCTCCTCCCGACAAATGGCTGCAACGGAGCTGCCTCGCCATCAGTAAGAGGAAATCCCAGCCAAGCCAAACCATCATCACCATTTTATTCAGTAAACTCCACTCTCTTCCCACCACTCGGATTGAATTAGAGCAATGATGAGTTCAAACCATCATCATCACCACCACCGCCACCAAAAGAACCACCACCACCGCCACCATAGCCTAAAAGCAACAGATGGAGATAAGAGTCACATTGTGGAGACGACGGCGATGGTGATGATCCCCATCCCTCTATCTTCTTCCTCCCAAATGAATGGCTGCAACGGAGTTGCCTCTCCATAGGTGTAGATGGAGACAGAGTCACATCCTAAGGGTTTTTCCCCTCATATTGTACCCTTCTCCGTTAGGGATCCAAGGATTATCTACGTTATGCCAATAGTTGCATAATTTTATATTTGTAGACAATTATTTGGAGAATTTTTTCTCACCTTGAACTCGTAAAATTTAGGGCTAATTAGTGTTCAGCTACCCATTGGAGATAGCCTCAGCTACCAACACCACCACCTTTGCCATATGGAGGAGTTCATGATATTAAGTTGCAAGAGGACTCAGATTTGACTTGAATCCATCATCGTCACTGACAATGCGATTGATGGAACCTCCATTCTTTTCATCACTCCTGACATCTGCAAAGGAGCTGCCTCGCCATCAGGAGGAGGAGGAGGAGGAGGAGCAGGAGGAAATCCCAGCCCAGCCAAACCATCATCAGTAAATTCCCCTCCTCCCTCACAACTTCCCTTCACTTAACTCTGCTTATTTTTTTGAGCTTTGCTATGCCTACAACCAAGAGCTTTGCTATGCCTACAACCAAATGTCCTCTATCTCCTTCCCTCCCAAAGGAATGGCTGCAACGGAGCTGCCTCGCCATTGGTGTATTATTTGGGGGAAGAACAGACGGAGAATTAAAAACAATTCGATTACAGAAACTCAAATGTAAATCCCACGGTTTTTCATAGCCTGACTTTTAAAAATTAAGAACTCTAGGATTTATTTGAAATAAGAATTAGGGTTTACTCATCATCAACATCAACACCCCAGAGAAAGGAAGAGCAACAGAGCGCTCAGATTTCGAGAGGGAGAGAGAGAGAGAGAGAGAGAGAGAGAGAGAGAGAGAGAGAGCGAGCTGGACCTTCTGATGATGATGATGAGTTGCTGCTAGGCTTAGGGTTTGGGGCACAAATTGTGGGAGACTATGACGATGGTGATGATCCCCATCCTTCCCCCCAAACGAATGGCTGCAACGGATCTTTTGCTAGTAATGGTCAACGACCTAAATCGGCTCGAGTACGATCAACGACCCAAATCGGCTCGGCCCGAGCACTCCGGGTTGGGTTCGGCTTTTCGACTTGGTAGCCCGGCAAGACCCGATCCGGCCCGGTTTGACCGCAGGTATGGGCCCCATATTTCTCCAACCATGAAAAGCTATGGCAGTTGCGACTAAATTGAACAATAGAAAAATATCACCATCCTGATGACGAGGCAGCTTGGTTGCAGCTCGGTTGCAACTTTCGAATGGAACATTCATGTGCCCTAAATATAATCTGGGCGGCATGTGTATCTTGTGGCCCAAAAATAAGGGAGGGAGGTTTTGGCTATAAGTACTATTCGTAACCCTAGCTAAGAAAAAGAAGAAGAAGAGCAAAGAAGGGAAACCCTAGCCGCATGTCTCCGCTGCGTTCGTTGCTGTCAAAGGCCTTTGAATAAGGATCGGGATAAGAAAGAACTAGCCATTTCTTTTTTTTTTTGAATTAAGAAATGGCTGCAACCGAACTGCCTCGCCATCAGGAGGAAATCCTAGCCAAATCATCATCTTAATTTCCCCAAATTGCATTAGCAGTAAAGCAATATTTGTACTCAGTAGTACCATTACCATCTTCATAGCCTCTGATGAAGAAGATTAAGAAACAACAGCGGTAGCAGCAATATATACCGCTCTCTTCCCCATTGCTAAAATAATGGTTGTAGTGGCTGCCCCACCATTCACCGAGGAAGAATTATAAGTTTCGGGGCTACTCAGTGTAAAGTAGCAGAATATTGAGTTGAAATCATCATCGCCGTCACCATAGCCTAAAAGTAGCACAAGGGGATCATGATCCCCGTGCTGTCTCTTTCCTCCTAACGAATGGCTGCATAGGAGCTGCCTCGCCATTGGTAAAGAGAGAGATAGACGGACAATGAGGGTTCTTCTCATTTTCAGAGAGAGAGAAAGGAAGAGTAGAGCAACACCACCACTACCATCAACAAAAAGCAGAAGCAGACATGATAACTGATAAGCAATCCCAAACCAATCCTAACATCATCCTTGATATGTCACCTTATTTAATCACCACATCTCCTTTGCCCCGCTTCCACCAACCACCACCCCCCCCCCCCCCCCCCCCGGGCTACTTATGGCTGCAATGGAGCTGCCTCGCCATCAGTAGGAGGAAATACTAGCCCAGCCAAACCATCATCACCATTTTATTCAGTAAACTATACTCTCTTCCCACCATGTGGAGTAAGAAATTAGGGTTAGGGTTTGGGGCTTCTCGGTCTGAACTAGCACAATGATGAGTTCAAACCATCATCATCTTCACCACCATCACAGCCTAAAGCAGCAGATGGAGATCTAAAATTCATGATATTTGAGAGAGAGAGTATATATATATATATATATATATATATATATATATATATATATATATATCTTCCACTATATAATGAGGCTTCAAAACGGCTCAAAAGTGAGCACTAAGCTATATGTATATCATGGTCCATTTTATTTAAGAAAAATAAATTATGTAAAAAAATTGTTGAAAAGAGGTTAAATTTGTTAAATATATATATTCAACATGGGGAATTGAACTCAACCAAACAAGAAGAATACCTCCCAACTTAACCACATGAGTTAGAAGAGATTTTTAACTATAATTGGATAATATCCTTATTAAACATTATTATACGTGCAAAGCATGTGCATTTACTCGTGTGTGTGTGTGTATATATATATATATATATATATATATATATATATATATATATATATATATATATATATATATATATATATATATATATATGGAGAGAGAGAGAGAGAGGGAGAGAAAAGCAGTAGCAACCCCGAACAAGAACTTAGCTGCCAACACCACCACTATTGCCATATAGAGAAGTAACAATATTAAGTTGCAAAGGGGCTCAGATTCAACTTGGATCCATCATCGTCGCTAAAATTGTGGTTGATGGAACCCCCCATTCTCTTCATCACTCCTGACAAATGGCTGCAACCGAGCTGCCTCGCCATCAGGAGGAAATCCAAGCCAAATCATCATTGCCATTAATTTCCCCACGTTGATTTAGCAGTGAAGCAATAAGACGCAGCAGCAGCAACGGCAGCAATATATATTTCTTTCTTCCCATTGCTAAAAGAATAGCTGCATTGGTTGCCTTGTCATTCGCGGAGGAAGAATTAGGCCTCGTTTAGTTTGCAAAAAGGAAAGGAAACCAATTCAAGGTATGGAGATGAGAAGTTCAGGGTCTTTAGAGCAAATCATCGAAGAAAGGAAGACAGAAAGAAGAGGTTCAGATGAGGCTTCAATCCATCATCATTCACAATATGGAGATGTATGTAATCCTATTCTCTTCATCCCCTTTCTCACAAATGGCTGCAATGGAACTGCCTCACCATAGGAAGGAGGAATAGGTGGAGAAGACATTTGGGGGTTAGGGACCTAGGGTTTACTCATCATCGCCTCTTGTTGTAATACACCCTCAATGTAATCCCATTGGGTTACACGCCAACACCAAGTGGGCCCTTTGCACAGCGATGGTGCAATAATGGCTCTGCAACTTGGTAAAGGTAACAACAATGGCAGATGAACATCTAAAGCATGTCCAATAATTTGCCATAGAGAGGTCATTGTGGCATCCAACTTTCACCATTCCTTCTTCCCGAGTACCAGTTGATCAACAGACAGGTATGGAACAAGTCATTTGAAATTTACTATACCATTCTCCTCTCATTCTTCACTCATCAATCCATTTATTTTCTATTAATTTCTGTCTCTTTGATTTCTCCTTGATCATCATCAGCAAGAATTAGATGGAAAAAGCTGCACTAAGTTTGGTTGGGCCGATCGTATCTCCCATCGTCGGTAAGTTGCAGAACGCGACACTCCCATACTTTGGAGGAGATATTACCGAAGAAGAGTTACGACATCTTCAAAATACCATTCTTCCCAAGCTCAAAGCGGGGCTGCTGGTGGCGGAAGCGAAGGAGGTGGAAGCTTTGCAGCCATGGCTGGTGACACTCAAAAAAGCTGCCTACGAGGCAGAAGATGTGCTCGACATGTACGAATACAAGCGCCTCAAAGCTCAGGTCAGATCCGTCCCTAAATATATCAAGAAATTTAAGGAGAAGGCAAAAGATGTCGCTGCACCTTTTACTCTCAAGACAGAGCTAAAGAATACTATGGGGAAACTAATCAAGGTTGCTGATGGAATTGACCAATTTACTTCCATTGTTTCCAATTTTCCTAATCAAGATCCTATGAACCAACAACCACCTACCGTCTCTTCCCCCATTCGTTTGGGAGGAAGAAGATAGAGGGAAGGGGATCATCACCATCGTTGTCTCCACAATGTGATTCTTATCTCCATCTGCTGCTTTTAGGCTATGGAGGCTATGGTGGTGGTGGTGGTGGTGGTGCTTTTGGTGGCGGTGGTGGTGATGATGATGATGGTTTTGGAGCTTTGCGATGCTTGGGTTGTAAGAAGGTTGTAAAACTTTGGTTGTAGACTTAGCATTTTCCTTCTCTTTTTTCCCCTCAATCCAAACAGACACTTTGATCCTCTATCTCCTTCCTCCCAAAGGAATGGCTGCAACGGAGCTGCCTCGCCATTGGTGTATATTTGGGGGAAGAAGAACAGACGGAGAATTAGAATCAGTTCGATTACAGAAACTCATGAGTTCCTCTAGGATTTTTGAATTAAGAATTAGGGTTTACTCGTCATCAACATCAACACTCCAGAGAAAGGAAGATCGATTTCGTGAAGACGATGGAGAGAGAGAGAGAGAGATGGACCTTCAAATTGTGGGAGACGATGACGATGGTGATGATCCCCGTCCTTCCTCCCAAACGAATGGCTGCAACTGACCTGCCTCGTTGTAGATTGGGGGAAGAAAAAATAGACGGAGAATTAGAATTAGGGTTTACTCATCATCATCATCATCATCAACACACCACTTCGGAGAAAGGACGAGCAACAGCAGCAGCTACAACACCGACACCGCCACCGCCACAGCCAAGGAGGAGGAGGAGGAGAATAAATAAGCAGAAGCAGTCATTGATAAGCAATCCCAAACCCAGCTGAAGCCAAAGAGAGAGCTAGCTGAAAGGAAATAAAGGACCAAAACCCTTTCCTTCAGTTTGGTAATATGGATTTTGTGTTGGAAGTACAATTTTTTTTTAAAAGGAAAACACTATCTGGCCCGCAAACGAACAAGACCGAACGTCAGGTGGTCGAAGTCCATTGTCCTTCCATTGATATGGGTTCCATGTCGGTTGACATGCCAACGGAGTGGCGGCCACTTGCCGGCGGGACAGCTAGCAGCTCTCTTTTGAAAAAGTGGATTTGAAATTTAATATCCTTTGTTTGGTTATAATCGAATTTTGAGCGGATTTAGGGACACAACAGTGATTTGCAGTTCCTGTTCCCTGTCTTCCTCACATTTCCACTTCCTCTTTGGATGTGGGCTGGTTAGAGGGGTTTTTTTCCTCTTTAATCGAGCTTCACTAATTAATTATAGGAAAAGTGCAAGCGGCGCCGAGCTCGAGGAGTTGTCGACGAGTTTCAGGCGAGGTCGAGCTCGAGGAGCTGCCGATGATACATGAGAGGTCGTCGACGAGGTCGGCTCCACCACACAGTCAACCACCATGGAAGTCGACGAGATCGGCAACTGCTGTGCGGTCGGGTGGGGCCGATGAAGTCGACAACTGCTGTGCAGCCGGGTGGGGTCGACAAGGTTGACAACTGTTATGCAACCGGGTGGGGTCGACGAGGTCGGCTCCCCATGGATTTTTTGTGTGTGCATGGAAAGTGATGATCGGTGGTGGAGTCGGCAGAGAAGCTGCTCTGCTCGACCAACTTGTGAAAGAGATGTGTAATTAATTAATACATTAATGTGTGTATTAATTAATATATTAATGCATGTATTAGTAGTATTCATTTGTGAAGAAAGAGATATTTATAAGAAAAAATAATTATAATTATAATAACTACTGGATTAAATAATAATAATAATTTATTATTATTATTGTTGTTGTTGTTATTGTTATTGTTTAATTAACAACTAATTATATTATAAATATCAACTTTCTCATTTTTCACTTTCCACTTTTCATTTTCTTGTCCTAACCAACATCTTTGTCCCCTAATAGGGAGACAAGAAAGTGAATGAATTCCTATCACTATTTCTTACTTGAATGTCCAAATCCATATATTCCTACACTTACGGTTTATCAAACGGACCCTTAGAAATAAAGTCTTTAGGAAGAGGGAATTTGGTACAGGTCCTTCCTCATGCTGTGAGATGAGCCAGGAGGCTCTGATTCCAGCCCGATCAAATCCGGTCTGGGCCGGGCCGAGTTCGGTTAACGATCCGGACCGACTCGATCCGAGCACTCCGCGGATCCGGGCTGGGTCTGACTTTTTGACCCGGTAGCTCGGCTCGGCCCGGTTAAACTCGATCTTGTCGGCACGGACCGGCCTGATCCAGACCCGGTGGGCCACATGATGGAGGTACATGGAGGAGGGAGATTTTGAGGTATACAAAGCATTTTTCTAAATGATATAACATCCTCCTTGTTAGCAATTCGGCAAATGGAAAATATTCGGAACGACAAAAGTAGTATAAATCAGCTTAGTGCATATAAAATAGGTTAAAAAAATTCAGTCAAATAAGCAAAAAATGGAAGTATTGAGGTTAGAAACTTCACATTCTGAAATATGTTGTCAAATTTGGTTAATTAAATATGTTCCCACCATTTTTTTTTACACAATTTTTTTAATAATTTATATGAAACACGTTTAAAACTTTGAATGCTTAAAATTTACGCACTGATTTGAATCTATCAAAAGTACACACGTATTATACGTTTTTGAAAGATACAAAAAAATTGTGTATAATACGAGTTTTATTCGAATGATTGCTAAAGAGGGACTAGACAGCTGAACGAGGAAGCTGTTGAGCCTAAGACGAGGATGGTATGCTAGCCGACCAAAGTTTATGTTTTTTAATATCCCGTTCAATTTGGGTGGGGCCTACATAACATTTCCTTCCAAATTTCTCTCCTCCACTTTCCTTTCTCTCTTTCCAAACATCCAAGTTTTTAATTTTCCACCCACTTTTCTCTCAAATTTTTCCTTCCCCCATTTTCCTCTCTTCCCAAACATAGCACAGTTAGCCTTCTAGGCTTTATCAAACTTTGCATGTATAACAAAGTTACCACATCCTAGGCATGTTGTCCTATTTTGAGCATGGATGGGTTTGTTGCGGTCTAATTGATCATTTTGCCCATAGCGGTCTCGCATGAGCCTGGCAATGTGCGAACCGGTTGATGGGTTGTATGAGAATTATCTTTTAGTGTAAACACCGATCATCGGAGATTCTTGGGAGTAGTCGAAGCAACGATATAGGACTCAGAAGAGTTAGCTTAGTATCATGGTGAAACACCAGCGGTATACTTTCGCTATATTACCGACATACTTGTTAGTGCACAAAACATTCCAACAAGTTTCTGGGCACAATTTTCTCCCCATGTCCTATGGAAGTATGTCAAGCTTGACCGAGCCACGTTAATATCGCGTGCTTGTTCTTTGTTTCTATTGTTTGGTTAATTTGTGTCTCATTGTTCTCGTCATCGTAAGATTATTTTTGTGTGAGCTTTCGCATGTCGTACTTCAATTTCTTACATCTTATAGTGGTTTCCAGCAACCAAATCAGGTTTATATTTAGTTAGAATGCTCTTAAGAAATTTCATTTTGACATAATGCAATGTGCAAAGCGAATATACAGATTAATACAGAAGCCAACTGTAGAGTTTTCAATAATTCAGGGACATATGCATATAGAAATTGGGAATTAAAATGATGCATATCTTCTCTATATAATGCAACTTGCAAATGGCTCAAAACTGAGCCATCCAAACCGTATGTACATCATCATCCTTTTAAATAAATAATAAAATAATAATAGAATAACAAAATAATTACCTAAATACTCCATTAATTATTAAAAAAAAATAACTAAGTATTTACTTATAATTAAATAATTCTACTCAAGTGGTTAAAGTGGAAGATATTTTTCTTGGTTGCTTGAGTTCAATTCCTAGAAATAACATTCTTTTTATAATAATTTTTGTATATATATATTGTTTCTTTCTACGAGTAATGTAGGTGCAAATTACTAGTCTACTAGTCACCTTCAAGTGCGCTGCACGTATATAAAAAAATTAGTAATAGTATTAATAAAATATATAAAAATTTAAATTATATTAGAATATTTTAAATATAATTTCAATATATTTTAATATGATTTGTTATGATTATTTTTTTAAATTATGGAGATCTGTTTAATTAGATAATATTATGCAGTTACTTCAAACATAATTTTAATTTTAAATATATTCAATATTAGATGGTTCTACTTTTTTACGTGAGGAGAGGGGGTCCGGTTATCCACATAGAAGATAAGAAAGATAATTAATTTTAATATTTTTTTTATTTTTTTTAAAGAAAAATGATTGATGACATACACGGCTTAGACGGCCCAAGACTGAACTGTTTGAAGTCCGTTTATAATAGTAGATATAGTGTCAATTCTAAGGAATATAACTTTTCCTTAGAATCAAAGTAAAGGGTCCTTCTGCTTTGGAAGGAGGAACCGGTGAAGCAGCAGAATGGACATTGATTGATAGCTTCATTCCCATTTGACAGTGCTTGCTTGCAGAGGTACCACTTCCTTCCCGGAGTTCAGCGCAAGGTTGTTCACAGGCTCAAATGCACGGGTGGTACTTTAACTCGGACACACTTTAATACTGAAGTACTCAATATATAATTCGCATGTAAGAAGTTTCGGAATAATTTCTCCTCCTACTCGGAATCAAGGCTCATGGTGAGTCCGACTTACTGAATAATTTCTCCTCCTACTCGGAATTCTTCGCCTTCTGCTCGAGCAGTGTTATTTGCAAAATGGTCCAAAATCTCCAGTGTTTTCGCATGTAAGAAGTTTCGGAATAAGCAATAGCATACATTGATTCACATTTTACACCAAGATATCGATATGATTTGGCATGTTCCGTTCCGATACCAGCCGATATTGATATTGACCGACGCAGACATTATGGGTCTCTTTTTCGGTCAATTTGACAAATAAAATTGAACGAAAAAGACCAATCAACAAGGGTGTACAAGAAAAAAATGAAGTTGTAAAATCATGTAAAAGAAAAAAAAAAGTTATGTATCGCAGGTAAACCAATCAGGGAGGGTAACTATTATTTCATTCAATTCCAACATTACTAAATAATAATACATAAAATACTTATAATTGATATTTTTTTTTTAAATAAATTATTAATAATGACTTTCCCTCCGATATCAAAAAATTTGATACTTCGATCCGAAATTGCTAATACTGTCAATACCGACGATCCCGATACTTGTAAGAAGGGTTCGATACCGATTCCAATCCCAATACTCATAGCTTCATGTAAACAACATATATCTTCATTTCGGTTGGTTATAGAAACAACAATTAGCATACATACAAAAGCTTCATCACAAATCATAAATAACATGATCAAGGTGTGAAATGCGTTTAATTTTGTTCTAATCACTGTTAGTCTTTGTTGCGTAATCCAACTTATAGTGTTAGACAAATTAGTACTCCGTGTTATTTGTAGTATCTGTTTGATAAAAGTTGAAACATTAGGAGCATTATACACTGAGATAAGAATGCCTATCAAGAAGTAGAAATATTTTCTGAGTAAGAAGTATCGGCCGATACCGATCCGATACGTCCGATACCGGTAAGGTTTGGTATGTCCCGATCCGATACCGACCGATACTCGATAGTGACCGATACCGACATCTGGGATCTCTTTTTCGGTCAATTCGGCAAAGGAAATTAAACGGAAAAAACAAATCAGCAAGGGGTTAAATTTATTAATAATCATTTGTTTTCTGATACCAAAAAATCCGATACTCCGATCCGAAACTGCCGATACTACTGATATTGCGGATACCAATACTCATAGGAATAGTCCGATACCGATACTGTGAACCTTGACCTCTATATTAATGTTGGATTTTTATTGTGTTTGAACGAAGAAATAGTAAATTCGATTTGTTTCATTTAACACAGGGACTTGAATATATTTTTCTCTTACCATTAACCGTGGGATAGAACCCACCCATCCAGGAAGTTTAGGTCTCCACCTCCCTTCCAGGAAGAGTGAAACTTGAATATATTTTATTAATTGGATGATATCATAAACTTGTTACAATGACAACATTTACAAGAAACCACGTAAAATCAGTTCTCTAGCCAACAATGTATAAACCTCCACAAATGTCAACAACTGCTTTCCGAGTACGAAAATATTATACCACCACGTAAAATCAGCTCTCGATGCCGTAAAATTGGCATTCGACCTATGTGACCCCAGGGACGTGGCCTATGTACATTTTATGATACTTGATGTTGAACATGCAGATACATAAGAACAAACTATTTAGTTGCCCAAGAAATTAAGATAAATAAATGACTAAAAATGAGGAAGGGAACATACTAATTTCCAGTAAACTACAACATTCTCCGACCAATAATTATTAGGACATTGCAAGCTTCCTTTGGATGAAGAACTATAAGGATAATAATGAGCAAAAGCCTCACTTGGCACTAGCCAGCCGGTAGCGGAGAAGCTTGGCAGCAGCAACCATGTTGGTCAGTGCAGGCTTCACCTCACCGTACTTGCGGGTCTTGAGGCCGCAGTCGGGGTTGACCCAGAGGATGTTGGTCTCGAGTACATCAAGCATTTTGTTGATGCGGTCAGCGATCTCCTCGGCAGATGGAATCCTAGGGGAGTGAATGTCGTAAACTCCTGGTCCGATACCAGCACCGTACTTCACACCCTCACGGAAAACAGATAGGAGCTTCTCATCAGAGCGGGAGTTCTTGATGGTGATGCAATCAGCGTCCATGTCGATGATGGAGTGGATGATATCGTTGAAGTTGGAGTTGCACATGTGGGTGTGGATCTGCGGAAGGCTCGGCTCATATTAGTGTAAGATATTGGCAAGGTATTGAGAATATATTAGTGTAAGATAATGGCAAGGTATTGAGAATATTAGTGTAAGATATTGGCAAGGTATTGAGAATATTAGTGTAAGATAATGGCAAGGTATTGAGAATATTAGTGTAGCATATTGGCAAGGTATTGAGAATATTAGTGTAAGACATTGGCAAGGTATTGAGAATATTAGTGTAAGATAATGACAAGGTATTGAGAATATTAGTAAGATAATGGCAAGGTATTGAAAATATTAGTGTAAGATAATGGCAAGGTATTGAGAATATTAGTGTAAGATATTGGCAAGGTACTGAGAAAAAAGAGAGGAGTGAACCTGAGTAGTGTCCTTGACACCGCAGTTTGTGATCCTGAAGGACTGTACGGCCCAGTCCTGATAGAAAGCCTGCTCAGACTTGCGAAGAGGCAAACCTTCCCAAAGAGCAGCTTCGTCAATTTGGATAACCTGAACGTAAGTACAGTGACATGTAAATATGCATTTCCACATCTCTCTGTTAGAAACTTTACGTCTTCGTCAATTTGGATAACCTGAACGTAAGTACAGTGACATGTAAATATGCATTTCCACATCTCTATGTTAGAAATTTTACGTCTCCACGTAAAAGAAATGCTAACCTGAATACCAGCAGCTTCCAAATCCTCAACTTCATCCTTGATGGCCAGAGCAATCTGATAGCATGTCTCAAACCTGGTAGAAAGCTAATATCTTTAGTTACGCCAAAAGGGTTTACAATATTGAACTCAAGGTTCACACTATCGGTATCGCAATCGGTATCGGTATTGCAATCGGTATTGGACTATTCCTGGGAGCAGAGTTCGGCCCAAACTCTCCTCCTCCAGTTCCAGCAGCTCCTCTTGAATGCTCTCGAGCTTCCTCTTCATCTCCAAGTGGCCTCGTTACCTCCCCGAGCTTCTCTAACACACAGACGACGCTCGTCGCACTCCGGGGTCTTCTCCACATAGGTTGGAAACCCAGCCACTCCAACAGAACTTTGGTCATGGCCGTATTATTGATGTCAGCAGAATCCCAGTGGTATGGGAGGTTCTACATATGGAAGTTAGCACCGACATGATGGTCGAGGAACTAGAAACTAAGTAAGCTACAAAGCATCTCTAGGGGTTGGAGATGAATGACATGGGGCTGTCGCAGGTCGACAAGCATGAAGTCCAGTTGAGGAGCCATGGAGTTAACCCCTCTCATCATACTGGAGGAGGAGTATGTTGTGTCTAGTTTGGATTTGGTAACAACATATTTGTGGGGCCCAAATCTGGTCAAATATTTGACTTGATTACATTTGGATGTCCATAATTAATGTTAGATTATTTTAGAATTTCCTATTACCTAAAATAGGTTTCTCATGTTAGGTTTCTTATTTGAGGGTTTCTTATTTTAGGATTTTCTATGACCTAAATTAGGATTTCTCAACTATATATATGTGTTATTATTATTATATGACCTAAATTAGGATTTCTCAACTAAATTAGGATTTTCTATGACCTAAATTAGGATTTCTCAACACAAGATGGAGATTCAGGGTGCTTGCAAACCCCCTCAATTATTATTATTATTATTGTTATAATAATAATAATAATTATTATTATTATTATTATTATTATTATTATAATAATAATAATAATTGTTATTATTATTCCATCAAGCTTTATTCGAATTTGTACTAAATTTTACATCCTTATTTTAAATGCTTAAAATAAATTGTATACATAAATAAATATATGTACTTTTCTAATAAAAATATATATATATATATATATATATATATATATATATATATATATATATATATATATATATATATATTTGTTTATGGATTTTATTAGAATTTATTGTGACTTATTTAGAAAATCTGATTTTATTTGGTATTATAGATTTAAGTTATTGTATTTAAATTCTATTTCTATAAAAAAAAAAACACCTTTGAGTTACTGTTTCCCGAAAGGAACAATACTCACAGAAACCGCTACCCTCTCTCTCCCTCTGTTAACGGCATTTTTTTCTTTTAAATTTCTTCAAATCTTTTCAAATCCTACCTCCCTCAAATCTCTTTAATTCTATTCAATCCCTTCCTTAATTAGCTAAATTTCTACTTGCTATTATTTCTAATTCATCCAAATCTTAAATCCGACGCCCACCTCGTCATCCTTCTAAAATTTTTCCTCAAACCCATACGTAGCTTCCTCTCCCCCCTCCCCCCCCCCCCAGCCTCGCCCGCCGTCGAACAATGCCACCGCCGGAACAGCCCGCCTGAACCCGGCCGAACCCGAATCCACGCGCAGCAGCCCGCCTCGAACCCCCTTGTTTTAAGTTCAATTTCTTCCTCCTCACTCGCTCTTTTTGCGAACCGATTCTACGTATGCATCCACAACATGAACGTCTACAAATTCCTTTATTTAGATTCTTTTAAAACTGTCTAAATCTACAGATAAATCTACTCGAAGTCGAGCGAAAAACTGTTTCAAAACAGTGTATAAAACTATCCCAAACATCAAACTTTGGAGACTAATTTGGGAGAAATCTGTGAACCGAATTTCGATATTATTTCTTTGTTGTAAAGCCAATATAACCAAGATTGAACCACATCTTTTACTTTCAATTATTCTGCATTGTTTTGCAAAATAATCAGTTTCGAAATCAATGAAAAACTTGTTTTTAAAACTATAAAATTTCCCGATAGGGGGTTGGTTCCGTCCAACCGAACCGCCTCGGCACGTGCTATTTGCATCGAAAGATACGTACATACATTGTGGACGTGTGGGATTCGACAGAATTCAAATCGGTCACATGAACGCGACAAAGTTGAACCGTATCCATCGAAAAAAATACCGTATCGGCCTTTTCGAAATTTGCTAATTAGTTTGTGCACACTTGTCGTGTCGCAATGAAACTTATGTCATTGGACTCGCAGCGCCACGCTGGTCCTATAACCAAAGTTCGTCAGATTATGAGAACGTTCCGTTTTGCGGGCCCCACGGTACTGTTTAACGAGCAATTTTGATTTCGGCTCATCGTAATCCAATTTTAGACATACTGTTTAGTTCCTATCATCGTTCTTGTCTTGTGAATATATAATTTACTAAATTTAGAGAACTTTAGTTCTGGCACGTTTTTCGGTACGAAGTGGGCCTAACCGTGGATCATATTTTTACCCAAAACTGTCATTTTTGCCCATGTGTCCAAATTGGACTTATGGGTAGGCTATTTTAGTTTTCTTACTCATTATGGAAAAGCTGGTGATGGTTATTTCAGCATCCGGAGACGTTCGATTCCATCACTTCTACGACGACGGTTGACTTGCCGAGTTCACTACCTGGATATTTTCTTGCCACTACTCAGGATCCATGCAAGTATACCTTGCTATTTTACTGTTATTTATCAAAGGAATTAAGAGGTTTGACCACAATCAAGTAATCACAATTCTTGGGTGTTCTAAAATGGTATTTGGTGGGAATTAGAAAAAGTGCCAAAATAGAGTTTGTCAAAGGAATTAAGAGGTTTAACCACAATCAAGTAATCACAATTCTTGGGTGTTCTAAAATGGTATTTGGTGGGAATTAGAAAAAGTTAGACCCTGACTCTTCTTCCTAATTCCTCTAACCAAACCAAACGATGAGAGTTAGCATAAATAGCTCAACCACCAAAGGTGGTGTTCTGCAACTTCATTCCGACTCATGGAACATTTTCGTTCCAGATGCTAAATGTAGCGTTCTAAAATTCCAAATCTTCAAACCGAAGCCAATCGAAATTAATTCTAGTCGCGCATGGTAAATGACTCAACGCCATCGGTGGATAAAAACTACATCGTGCACCTAGCTAGTTTGCAGCAATTAAGAAGCCTACCCCTACTAGGTAATATCGTGAGGCGTCCGTATCGGACACGTATCAGAGACGACTTAGACACTCGAGATTACAGTAGGACACGCCAACATCAGTATCGTGTCCTGATTTCCGTGTCCGTATCGTGTCGTATTATCGTCCATGCAAGACAGATGGCATCCGTACCAGATAACTACACCAAAGAATCTGACCATTACAGGGGCCCACAAGTCACATTCAATCAATATGGTCCCATTGTAATAAACTTACAAGTTACATTGAACAATACATCACTGTTCTAATAATAAAAAAATGTGTTCCGGGGATCTCAAATTTTCAACATAATTCCCCAAAATTTTCTCGGATTAAATTTTTACGAAGAACACCCCCACAAAAGTAATATTTAACACAAATAGCATCAGTGCGGAGTAACGTCCAGTGAATCTAGACGTTTTTTTGAAACCTAACGATAGCGCCACTCGATCATGCAAACAATAGAAATAAGGGATAATTTAGCAATTACCCTCATTCCAAATGTTGAAACTAGCATATACCCCCACTATTTTTTTTGTCTAGCAAATGCCCCAATTTTTAGTATTAAATAATAAAAATTTAAGATATACCCCCACTTTTTATTTTTATTTTCCTTCTGTTTTACATGGGAGTGGGGGCATTTGCTAGATAAAAAAAATAGTGTGGGTATATGCTAGTTTTAACATTTGGAATGGGGGTATTTGCTAAATTATTCCTAGAAATAACGACGGACTGGAACAGAAATATTCCACGTACTTACAGTCGATGCGCTTCCGGCGATCCGCTGGAACACCGTAAGGCGGCGGTGGCGGAGGAGGAGAGAGTCTGTCCGGTGGTGGCGATAGAGAGGGAAGGGTTTTCAATTTGTTCTTCCCGAGAGATTTATTGAGAATTTATTCGCCTTTTAAGGATTTATTATGACCGTCGGATTTTGATCTAACGGACGAATGATGGCGTGATCTTTTGCTGTCACAATGACATGCATGAACTTTTGGTATTGCATTTTTAGTCCCCGTAGGATTAAAATTACTGGAAATTGCATTGCTCTCATCTTCAGCAGAGATCTGAATTCCATTGCTCTCATCTTCAGCAGAGATCGCAAAGATCGTTCGTAGTTCACCGTGCTTTTTTTTCAGTCGAACTCCGATCATCGCTCATCTTCTTCTTCTTCTTCTTCTTCTTCTTCTTCTTCGACAATTAGGTCAATTATGGAGTTAGCATCGTTTTGAAAGAAAAAAAGAAAACTCTTGAATCTTTATTCATGTCAAATTTCTTTCCACAAAACAAAAAAATAAAAAATTAGGTTTCTGTCAACTGTTCTCCGTCGACATAACACGAAAAATAGTCACTGCATTCTCCGTGTTTCTAATACGGAGAATGGTCATTCTTCTGTGTTTTAACATTTGAATGACCATTCTCCGTGTCATTTAACACGGAGAATGGCCCACTACCAGAATTTGTCAGATTAGCGACATTTGGAAACGTCGCTAATACCGATCAAAACGTCGCTAATTCAATTTAGCGACGTTTCTAGCGTCGTTTCGGACGACGAAAAAAAGCGTGTCGCTAATCGATAAAACATCGCAAAACGTCGCTATGGCGACGTCAATTAGCGACGTTTGTAACGTCGCTAAGTAGCGACGTTATTTGCGACGTTCTTTTTTTGTCGCCGTTTACCGACATTTTAGCGACGTTTTGGCGACGATGTGGTGACGTTGGATTCTTTGCCACGTCAGCAAATTAGCGACGTTATTGGCGACGTTTATAAACGTCGCCACATAATAGCGACGCCAAGTACGTCGCTAATAACGTCGCTAACGTTGCTAAATTAAAAAAAATTAAAAAAAATACAGAATCCAGAATGCAAATGGAGCTGGAGCTGGAGCCAAAATACAGAATCCAAAATACAAAATACAAATTCCAATCCCTGGGTTTGCCGACCCCCTCAGTGGAACACTGAAAACCGGCACGCACAATACAATCCAAAGATTGACACAGTACTAATTTATATATGTTTTGTAATTCCAAAAAAGAAACAAACTAGTAGATAGTCCAATACAAAATATATCCATAAAGCAAGTACAGTTGGTAATAAGTACTAATAGTCCAATACAAAATATATCCATAAAACTATACTACACTAATGACGACCACGCAGCTCACGCAAACGCTCAGTGATACGATCACGCAACCACTTCGAAAAAGTGGGATCGCCAGGAGAGAAGTAGTCCACTGCAGGTGCTAGATGAATGGAACTCCCGGTCTCACTAGCTACCGGTGCCACTTCCTCCTTAACAGTAGGAGGAGCCACCTCAGCATTATGTGCCTCCCTCAAACGACGTGCCGCTGCTCGGATCATGGGTGCCATCTGGTAAGATCGATTTTTTGACAAGTGTGAGAATGGATGGCTCGGAACACAACCCAAAATTCATTCTAGCATACATTAGTGTGAATCATCTATGTTCTGTACATATGGTATAGTATATGTTCTTATCGAATCTAGCTAGTATCTGAAGGATATAACAGAATCAAGATGAACCCACATAATGTAATACTAAGACATCATCTACTACTAAAAGATATATAGTGATAGGTTGTCGTATCATCATTGCCGAGGGATGAGGTCGGAGGACAGTCAACTTTATCTACGGCTACATAGTTTCTGTCTCGCCAGTCGAATGGCTGCAGGGACTATATCCTGATCACCATGTCGTACCGTAGATTAATGCAAATTCCTTATAGCAGATGTCGTACATTAGTGTGAACCATCCACTACCAGAATATCACAACAGTATAACACACAAATCATAGATAAGAACCATGCATTTAACATATCACGGTTTATAAAAATAGCCAAGTCTAGATAATAACATCCAAAATCATCAAAAAAATAAGTCTACCGGAAACAAATCTGGTCAAAAGTCATATCACCGGCCTCTACGCATGCGTCGAGAGATCTCCATCCTAAGCCACCGCGCATAATCTGGATCCACGCCAGCAAGATCAATATCTAGAGGAGATGGATGACTGGAGCTCCCGGTACAACTTTCCTCTGGTGCAACCTCCTCCTTCACATCTATCTCGGCTTTAGGAATCACTTCCTCCTTAATAGTAGGAGGACGTTCTTCCTTGACCTTCATCTCTGCTTTAGGTAACACTACCTCCTCAGCAGCAAGAGGAAGTTCTTCCTTGACCTTCATCTCTGCTTTAGGTGCCACTACCTCCTCAGCAGTAGAAGGTACCACTACCTCCTCATCAGCCATCTGTGCCTCTCTCAAGCGACGTCCTCGGGTCATGGGTGCCATCTGGTAAAATTGATGGAAACAAAGAGATTAATTAAGGATTAAACATCCTCTGTAATCCTTTACGGTCGATACTAAGTACATACAGTCGAGGAGGTGGATATATCTGCTACCGCTACCGATTCCGATACCGATACCGATACTAAGATGAATCCAAAATTCTTTGTCCCTCTCTTTCTGTTGATGGGGATGCAGAAGAGAAAAAGAGAAAATCTCTCTTTTGGTGGCCGTATATGTTGGGGACCATAACCCTAATGAATACACATATATATGTGTTTTGATATTTCTAATTTGGCCCCTCATCAAATTAGATTTATCTCCGGTATCTACACATTAATTCCATGACAATTATACCCTTAAGCCAATTTTCAAATAGACCACTTTAATTTGGCTTAATTATTTAGATAGCCCAACACAATTAATTTTACATGTGTGGTCCCATATTATTGAATAGTTCCAACAATCTCCCACTGGGCCACATATGTAACCTTATAATTGTGTTAACTTTAGTGAGCTCATAAATTGCTATCTTAATCCTTAGGGTATATTCGAACAATCTCGTCCATTAACCATATCAACATAGGATCAAAGCGGCATTCGTCACATATAGCGTAACTAAACCATCAATGGTCACATATACCAATATAGCTAAACGACATAGATCAATCAAGGATGCATAGCATGGAAATTACACGCAACGTGATCAATACATGTCTATTTCCAACTGTTCCTCCTTAACTTTAGTGAGTTCATTACTTAAAATAATGAAAACAGAATGAACTGAATTTCCCATATATCTGATAAGATAAATGTCCAAAATACTTTAATACATAAATGTGTCCAAAACCAAATAGCACCCAACTACATAAAATACAAACTCCCACTGTATTGCCATATTCTTAATTAAGATAACACCCATATGAGCAGTATGCTCATGAAAGACCTTGGGTGATAATACTTTTGTGAGCGGATCCGCTAACATGGAGTTTGTCCTAATGAGCTATATGGACACTTTAACCATTCTGAATTCTTTCCTTCACAACTAGAAACTTTATGTCAACATCCTTTGACTTATACAAGTTCATGTTGTTATTGGAATACAGTACTGTCGATTTATTGTCACACCATAACTTGAGTGGTCTTTCAACACCCTCATGTAAGCGCAACCTTGTGACAAAATTTCACAACTATATTCCCTGAATAGATGCCTCACATTATGCTATAAACCTTGTTGTCATGGTGGAAACATGTTTGACACTCATTTAAAAATATATCTCCACTAGTCAGCATAACCTGATGTGGATCTCCTGCTGTGTTGGCATCCAAAATCAGAGTCGGAATACCTTATGATCTCCAAAATTATCCGATCTCCTACAAAGAGCATATAATTTCTTGTTCTCTATTAATAACTTAAGTAGTTTGGTTGCTACCCAATAATCCAACCAATGTTTGCTTAAATATCTGCCTAACATTCCAACTATGTACGTAATATCCGGACGTACGTGTACATACTTGAGCATACATTAGACTCCCTACAAGTGGTCATGAACGGAAATCTATTGTATTTTCTTAATTTTAAGGCTAATCTCAGGGCACTTGATTGAGACTGAATTTGTCTCCTTTAACGAGAAGGGTGTCATCTTATTTGCATTTCTGCGTGCCAAATCTTTTAATCACTTTATTGATATAGCTCTTTTGTAGTAATCCAAGAATACCTCGAGAACGATCTCGGTGTATCTAGATTCCTAATACAAAAGAGACGGCACCAAGATATTTCTTCTAAAATTATTTGGTATAAATTTGTAAGGGTCGTGCAACATACCTATATCATTTTTGGCAAGCAACATGTCATTAACTTACATAAGAAATTATGTTTACTCCCACTGAACTTGTGATACACACAATCTTTAATAGTATTTATCTCAAAAAACCAAACGTGATAATCACTGGTAAAACTTTAAGTACCTTTGACGAGAATCCTACTTGAGTCCATAAATAGATTTTGTCAGTTTGCAAACTATATTCTTTGGGTCTTCTGACACTAATTTTTTTTGTTGCACCATATGACTTATTTCGTCAATGTTACCATTGAAAAACGCCATTTTGACATCTATTTGATGTAACTCAAGATCAAAATGTGCAACAAGTGCTATGATTGTCTTAAAAGAGTCTTTCAAAGAAACCGAAGAAAAAACCTCTTTAAAATCAATTCCTAACTTTTGAGTAAAGTCACTAGCTACAAGACGTACTTTATACCTCTCCATATTACCCTTCGAATCCTTCTCGGTTTTAAATTTCCATTTTCAACCAATAGGCTTCGCACCTTTTGGTAATGACACAAGTTCTCAAACTTTATTGTCTTGCATAGACTTATACTCCTCGTTCATTGCCTCAATCCACTTTTGAGAATTGAAACTTTCCATGGCCTGACGGACGCACCTTTTGGTAATGACACAAGTTCTCAAACTTTATTGTCTTGCATAGACTTATACTCCTCGTTCATTGCCTCAATCCACTTTTGAGAATTGAAACTTTCCATGGCCTGACGGAAGTTGATTAGATCATCTTCCAGTATCCACAGTCTTCCTCACGTTCCTAGAGAAATATAACAATATTATTCGAAATTATATTTCTTCCTTCTCATGTGGGCCATCTTAATACTACCGGTTCTTGAGGTTGTTGGAGTTTGTACCTCTGAAACAATTACCTTATCTTGAATGGGAGTGCCTCTACATTGTCTTGTTAAGGTATCTCAACAATGACTTGTAGAGGTAATTCAACATTGTCTTGTTTAGGCTCCAAATTCACTTCTTGATCAATGACAGGTATAGAATCATGCACATCACCAAAAGTGATAGTAGGAATCGTAATTGGTTCCTCCTCAAAGACAATGATCCTGACTTTATTTCTCCCCCAAACTCAACATCCTCGAAAATTATATTTCTCGTCTCAGAAAATATTTCTTTGTGGGACCGTATAATAATTAACCCTTTAATCTGTCAGCATAGCCAATAAAGTAGCTGCTTACAATTGAACTTTGGTCTGTATTTCCTTAATACATTAATATAGACATTAAAGTCTACAAGGTCAATGAAATCCAAATCTCATCAGACACAAGTCGTTCAACTCTATTTCTAGAGATGTGACCTAATTGCTTATGTCATAATGAGGCTAAAAATATTTATTGTTAATTTTGCGTTTAGTACCACATGACTCCACTTGCAAGGTTTCATTGTAGGATGCAATAGTTTCAAGTTAATATAGGTTATCATAAACCTTAACGGAACCGTTATCAACAATATTTGAATTTAAAGATAGACTAAATTTATTGTTTCCAAATGAACAATAATAACCAGATTTGTCCATTAAGGAAACTGAAACTGAATTTCGTCTAAAATATGATACAATAAAAGTGTCTATCAAATTCAAATAATAACCGGTTCCCAATAATAACCTAAATTGTCATATTGCTTCCACTTCTACCGACTTGCCGTCACCCACATAGATGTATCTTTCACCATCAATTGGCTTTCAGAAGTTCAGGCAACCTTGTCTAGAACACTAATGTGGGTAGTCACGCCAGAATCTAACTACCATGAGTTTTTTTGGTACTAAAGCTAAATTAACCTTAGAACATACCAAATTTAGAAATGTACTTTTCTTTATACGTCATGCGTGGTACTTTGTACATTTCTTCCTTATGTGTCATGTCTTGTCACAAAAGAACAACCCTTAATTTTATATTATTGTGTCTTTTGAACTAGACCCCACTACACCAAAACAGACGATTGCCAACGATTATTACTGTGACAAATATTTTTTGTCACGGTAATTACCGTGACTAATCAGGCGTTACTTATTTTTGTAACACTTTTTTGTCACGATAATAACTATGACAAAAATAAATTATTGTAACGGTTTGTGTCACGATAATAACCGTGACAAAATTAAATTTTGTCACAATAATAATTGTTACGAATCCTAATTTTGTAATGTTTTAAGTTGTGACGACCAAAAAAATTGTCACAATAATAGTCGTTACGATAATTCCTTATCTTTCAAGTTTTGTCACGAAAACAACCGTTACAAATCATTTTTTACAAAAAATAATAATTTGATACTTGCAAACCATAATCTCTTGAAATATATATACATAAAAGAAAAAACAATACACTTTCAAACTCATATTGAAGCTACAGAAGCAAACACAGTGAAAAATCCAATGTTACAAAAATTATGTCTCTATAAAGGATAAAATCGTCCAACATTATTTGTATAAACAAATATTCTATATTAAAAAAATATAAGAATCACCAACACGATGTTCAAAACATCAAATTAGAAAAGTAATTTACAATGAAGTTGGAAGGACGAGCAGCAGAAAGACTCTCCCCGACATGAGACTGACAAGAACCTAGTTCTCGTAGAAGAAGCCCATGTCCCACTTCTTCGTAGAAGATGACATTGCCATCATAGAAACCTCATTGGACCTCGTACTTGGCCTTAGGATTCTCTTGATTGCTTCCTGAAATATGTAGTTCGTAGCATTTTAGGTTAATATGGGTCTCCAAAAGCTGAGACAATAGAGAAAATAAATTATCATTGAGAACTTTCTAATATGATACTATGCATCTAGTGAAGTTCTTCTTTGGAGAACTATATTTATCTTTGTAAATAATTTATTGGCTAATTACGTTTAGATCCTGGATTTTATACTAGCTTAGAGTCGCCGACATGTCCAATTGGAGAGTTTGGACCCTGAATTTTTATTTTTGGATTTTTTTTCCCATTATACTCTCCCTAATCTATATAGGGAAGTTTCATTATCATGCATGGGAGAGGGTATAATAGAAAAAATAAAACAAAAATAAAATAAAATTCAAGGGTCTAAACTTTCCAGCATCTAAACACTAATTAGCCCATAATTTATAAGTGTGTTAAGTGGAACAATAAATGAGATAAAAAAACAATGAATCGACTAACAGAGCTAAATAATTACTACAAGGAAACAAGAAACAGAGCTAAATAAGACACTAATATGTTAACATGCGATTATATATATGATTTATTTTCTCTAGTATGTAGATTCTTATAGTCCAAGTAATTCCCTTATAATGAAGGAATTGATGTATACTTCTATGAAACTTGAAAGTATAAAGGAAAACAAATATCTGCTTATTACACGAAGAATTGATGGGTATGAGAGCTAATAGACAACATTATACCTTACACTTTGCAATGTCCTTGAAAATCTCTCTAGTCCTCCAATCATCTGCATCATGGTCAGCTTTATCGTATGCCTCACACTCCTGTAGAACATTAACAACGACAGAAAATCATTAACAAACATAGGACCTATGTAACTGAACTGAAGACAAACTACCATATGATACACACAAAAAATAAGTGAATCACTCAAACCATTCTCTTCCAGACCTGTAGCTCTAAAAGCCCAACATGAAAAGAAATCTAGAGACAGATAGCACAAGTGTCTTTGAATTGTGGTCTTTACCATAGAGAAAAGGTCCATCTTCTCCTAGCTCGAGCAACACCCAAGTTTCTTGAGTGCGGAGACATCATTTCACATTAGTTCTTAAAGGTACATGAAAACAGAGAACTATATGAAATATGTTAGTTATTAAAGAAAAAATAACAAACAAGTATGTTGAAAAGCCAATAATTGAAGCTAGAATTTCCTGTGAGGTAAAATGCTGGTTTGTTGACTAGAATAACCAAATATTCCAACACTTCCAACTAATTCTCATGCTCAGTTACTCCACATCCCAACCCTTCCAACCAATTCTCCTGAATCAGAACCCATGCTTATATAAATAATCTGCTTCCTACACACATTGCAAAGACGACCGTATGTCAAAGTTATGTACTACAAATAAGTATTTAGACAAATTTAAGAGCAAAAAGGATTTTTGAGAAGGTAAATAGGCAAATCCCCATGATGGAAGCTTAAGCTCCTACCCTCTCAGCATCATTTCTTCGATAAGTCTTGTGTCATAGGATTCAAGATCTCCGTCTACTCCAGATATGGGAATGGTGTTATTGCAGAAAAATGTTATGGTACTCCATATTGAGTCCAATCTTTTCCAACCAGAGGCATGACCTGACCTAAGACATCAAACCTGTGATAAACAGAAAAGACTCCATGATAAATTTTATTCTTGTATGTAGAAACAATTAAATGGCCTACAACATCAACTTTCAACTATTAACATCTTCATATAGACAATTATATAGCACATCCATTCTAGTTAACAGCCTCATATAAACATCATCAATATCTTCACTATCATCAATATGGATCTTGCCTAATCAAAATATTAAGTTTGAGAATAATAGTCAATATGGATTTTGCCTTGTATGTATCACTAGCTCATGAAGTTTTCAATTACAGTCCTTACGGAAGAACATGGAGATATTGATATGCATGTGGGGACAATCAGATACAAGGGAACCACTGTACAGTTTATCTCCAGACTATGAAATGACAAAGCTGGTTACCGCTTTCGTATGGACAAACAGTGGTAAACAATCCAAATATATAGATCCTAAAGTTACAAGCTTAATTCAAGAACAAATCCCTCTAATTTTCCAGTTTGGTACATGATCTATGAATAGAAATATGAAGGCCTTTATAACTGAGATAAGCTTAATAGTTCATAATTTTTCAGATTTGTGGAGAAAACTGCATACCAATATATGTAGGAAAGTTAACAATAAGGTTGAAAAGATGTGTGATCTACTAAAATTGATCCAATGCAAGGGTTCTATCCAGAAAAACAATGTATACACCCAAACTTTCAACAAAAAGGATGACATAAATGAAATTGAACTATATAAAGGTTAAGAACAGGGTAGTTCAATCTACAAAAGGAACAATGATAAAGATATACCAGCCTATAGTACAATAGCGCAGGCCTTGTAAGATGCATACATGTAAATGAACAACCAAGCGCCTTGCAGTAATGGCCCAGCAGAATATAAACATGTAAAGTTAACAAAAACTAGTCTTGGTCTTGTACTTGTGTATTTCTCCAATGTGTGTGGAAGCACTTCTCCAGTAGCCATTTTTTTGACAGGGAATTGCATCCATCTCTATGTCACATAAAGCCAAAGAGTCAAAAGGAATGACAATCCCATTAGTTTTAGGATACAATTGCTATATAATAAACGTGTGCATGTATGTGTTGCACGAATATGGAGATGACATGGAATCGGGATACAAACATTTTCAAAGATACAGGATACACCACACAACATATGCATGAACCAAACCTACATGTCTATTTTAGCACAAGTCTAAATCAAGGTTTGAAATATCGGTATCGGAATTGGTTTCGGACTACATTGCATGAATACGGACATGGATATGAATATGGACATGATACAGGTATAAGATACTAAATTTTTCAAATAAGTACAAAGATAGGTTACCTTTGTTGCATGAGTATGGATAAAAGACACGATATGGGCAAAATGATCCAAATGACAGTTACATACTCTCAACAAAGGATACATCAAAACAATGGCTTGAAATTTGTAAAACAAAATACCGTATCCTTCTAAAATGGGTTAAAAGTTAAAACTATAGAATGGTAAGACCGTAAGAGTAAGTATCTTTATATGACTGAAGATGCCATGAGTTCGTAATGACAAAAAAACTAATAAAAAATTATGCACCTTAAAACGATTCCATTCTTATTGATAACATAACATTTTTTTGAAAAAGTGTGAAGGAAAAAGGAAAAGTACAAAGTTACGAGAATAAGAAATTAAGTTAGAGTTATACAGTGTAGCAGATATCATTAGACTTTTGTACAACTGAGAAAGAGAATGAAAGGCTTACAAAGTATACGAGCTATTTGCTTATCTTTCACTTGCTTAGATTGTTAAAAAGATCTTTGCCCTATAGCACCAAAAATGGTGTACTTCAGAAACGATGCAAGTTTATATGTATAGATGTGCACACATGAATAAACCAGTACAAACCGACATATATAAATTTTGAGACGAATTAGGAAAGTATACAACTACGAGCCCCTAGTTTCTACCAAAGTAATATATATATTTAAAGACCTATTTCGTGAAGAACAAAGTTGTTATTAGATGAAATTCAAGAACCAGGAAAACCTAAAAGCAACTCTTTCAGAAGAATTTTTTTAGATATTCATTTGTTATTGATACAATAATACAATAAAAGTTGCCAAATTTTGTTACGTAGAATCCCAAGATATAGATAAGGCTTAGCTAAATAGACATGGCCGAATTGTCAGACATGAAGAGTCCAAAGAATGAATGTAATACGAGTTGCATAACATTGAGTCAAGGGGGTCAATTGTCATGTATCATGCATGTTGTGACTATTATAAATTAAATAACAATAATGAAGAACTGACCCAAATGAAAGGAGGCCCAAATCTTAATGTGAGAAACTTACTAATTACTACATATAAATAAAACACAAAGTGATGATAATTGGCATATTTTTCAAGGAAATCAAACTTTCTACGTTAATACATCAACACAAATCATAGCTTACATGGGCACTAGTGGAACCATCATCCATAAGATCAAGTGCTCACCAACTTATATTAATATATATATGTTATACACACCCATTAATCCTGCTAGTGGCCATGAAATGATATGGTAAAAATAAGCACTCAAGTTCCTAGATGGAAGCATCTCTTCATGGAGAAACTGATTGAGTACATTTTTTCCATCTTCTTATTTGCATTCTAAGAAGCTATCTTGGTTATCTTCTCCTTTCCCTCGTTAGAACTGTGATGTAGATAATCCCCTTGTTAAATATGCAAAACTGCTCCTTTGTCCTTTTGTGAAGGTGGCTAGTATCCTTACAAGTATTTAGACACGTGTGAATTATAAAAACAAAGCCAACACGCATAAAATGGATGTAATAGTTAATGTTCAACTATATTATAAAAAACACCTTCCTTGAGTTACATTATGTAAAGCTACTTCAACATTCAAAATTTTCATACTACTCACTCTTAGAGCATGATTGGCATCCGGATGGAACACAAAGAGTACTTCCCTAAAATTAGATCGAAATGCCCTTTGGGGCATTTCATCAAACAGTTGGTTATTGGGACTGATACGTGTCCAATTAGGACACGAATTGGACACAATATCCTACAGAAATCTAGGGTTAGCTAGGGGACACCTAGATCTAGGCTAGAATGCAATAATAACAGCAATTTAATAGATTTTTAAGGGAATTACCTATAGGTTTCAAATTGCTCAAAAACTCCAAAAAGGGGTGTTCTTCTTGATGACCAAACTTCTCCAAATTGTCCACACTCTGAAATTTCTCCACATACACAGCAAATAGAAGGAATTTAGAACCTATTGCAATTTGTTTGAATGGAAAAGGAATTAAATTGGATTTTCTAGGAATTATTGAAGTTGGGGATTTACCTCTTTTTCCAACTTGAGATCTTTCTAAGGGAGGCTAGCCCTAAGTGGAAGAGAGTACTTATAGAGGGGGAATCCCTAGGTGGGTGTGGCCGGCCATGTAAGGAAAATTAGGGTTAGGGTTCAATGGTATTGGGTTTTGGGCCTCTATGGGCTTAAGTCATTAATCATGACTTGTGAAGTCATAAGCCATTAATCTTTCTCTATTCTAATTCTTATTTCCAAATTGTTTCTAATGACTAGGATATGATTAACTTAAATTAATCTAGGATTTCATAATCTAATCAAGTAGTCATGGCTAGGGTTAGCTTCTAGGTTAGTCTCCAAAGTCAACACTAGTCACAGTCTAGAATAATCACTAATTAAATTATACCAAAAATCACATTAATTCTAATAAATCTAAATAATACATAATAATTCCAAATAATTCCCAAAAATTCAAAATGACCAAAATACCATAAAGTGCTAGGGGGCAGCCCAATGAAAAATTATAAAAAATTACAAGTTTGCCATCCAATTTTTTACTTTGGGGCACACCAAGCGGAGTAGGACTGCCACCTTTCTGACAGTCCTAAATGGGCTGCCCCCAAAGTAAAAAGCTGAATGGCAAACTTGTAAATTTTGCTTGGGCTGTCCCTTAGCAATTTTTGGTGTGCACTTAGAAATTACCATAATTTGCCCTCTTTAAGTGTATGGTTTTGCCAACTGGAACTAAAAGGCAAAACCAAATTTCAGCCTCCTCTCGATCGGCCCCTTTCTCCTCTCTCTCTCTCTCTCTCTCTCTCTCTCTCTCTCTCTCCCTCCACCTCATCTTATTCATCTTCCTTCTACAAACCGTCCTCATACAAACCCTTCCCCAATCCAAAACCCTTGGACTACTTCTAGCCGCCTTGAGACCCTATGGTGAGCTCTTGGTCGAAGCTTTTTAGCTGCTCCATGGGTCATCTAGATAGTGGTGTTTCTAGGGTTCCATGGGGATCGATGTAGATGAGGTGGAGGAACTCCTTGGACTACTTCTAGCCGCCTTGAGACCCTATGGTGAGCTCTTGGTCGAAGCTTTTTAGCTGCTCCATGGGTCATCTAGATAGTGGTGTTTCTAGGGTTCCATGGGGATCGATGGTCGTGATGGTGAAAAAGAAGATGGATATCTATATGAGGAGAGGGTTTCTAGGGTCATTTTTGAATTTTTGGGAATTATTTGGAATTATTATGTATTATTTAGATTTATTAGAATTAATGTGATTTTTGGTATAATTTAATTAGTGATTATTCTAGACTGTGACTAGTGTTGACTTTGGAGACTAACCTAGAAGCTAACCCTAGCCATGACTACTTGATTAGATTATGAAATCCTAGATTAATTTAAGTTAATCATATCCTAGTCATTAGAAACAATTTGGAAATAAGAATTAGAATAGAGAAAGATTAATGGCTTATGACTTCACAAGTCATGATTAATGACTTAAGCCCATAGAGGCCCAAAACCCAATACCATTGAACCCTAACCCTAATTTTCCTTACATGGCCGGCCACACCCACCTAGGGATTCCCCCTCTATAAGTACTCTCTTCCACTTAGGGCTAGCCTCCCTTAGAAAGATCTCAAGTTGGAAAAAGAGGTAAATCCCCAACTTCAATAATTCCTAGAAAATCCAATTTAATTCCTTTTCCATTCAAACAAATTGCAATAGGTTCTAAATTCCTTCTATTTGCTGTGTATGTGGAGAAATTTCAGAGTGTGGACAATTTGGAGAAGTTTGGTCATCAAGAAGAACACCCCTTTTTGGAGTTTTTGAGCAATTTGAAACCTATAGGTAATTCCCTTAAAAATCTATTAAATTGCTGTTATTATTGCATTCTAGCCTAGATCTAGGTGTCCCCTAGCTAACCCTAGATTTCTGTAGGATATTGTGTCCAATTCGTGTCCTAATTGGACACGTATCATTCCCAATAACCAACTGTTTGATGAAATGCCCCAAAGGGCATTTCGATCTAATTTTAGGGAAGTGTTTGAATAGGAATTTAGATTTTGGTTATTTTTATTGGTTTTTGTTCCTCTGAGGTGATATTGGCTTTGTGTCGTGTCAGTTTTTGGACACGAACCCACATTTTTCCACCGCACAGATCTGTCCTGCTACTCGGGTGTGAATGCACAGTGGACACGACACTTGGACACGTAATATTGGACACACACGAGGGGGAATTGACTGACACCACGTGTGTCAAGTTTCAGAGTCCCTCGTGTCATATCGGACACGCACTTGAGCCCGTACTGGTTTTGCACTGGGTTTGTTTCAGTCGGTTTTGGGTTCTGATACGTGTGTCGTATCACCCACACGCACGTCGTGGACACATATCAGGGTGTCCCCGACCTAGACCTAGTCCCCCTCGACACTAGGACACGATCACGAGATCTGTGTCGCACTGTGTCGAGTGCACGACACGTTGGAACACACGTACCACACTGCCTGTGTCCAGTTTTGTGTTTTGGTATTTTAATGTGTTTGGACACGTTTGTGTCCTCGTGGTGGGACACAAACATACTGAATATCATGTGTACAACCTATATTTTCATTACCAACCTTTAGTTTTATATATTAGCTTGATTTCGAACTCAATTTCTCATTTTCCCAATTTTTTCTGACACTTAGAATAACTTTCAGTTTTTCAGTTTAAATCCCAGTTTTAAAATCAAAATTTGGCATTGTAACACCCAGTTTCCAGAAATGAGGGTAATTTTGAAATTTTGTATTTAAAATTATTATTATTGATATTTAAACCACATTATGATTTTTGGTGATTTTTATAACCAATTTATAACTATTTAAGTCATGGCTTGTGATTTTGATGTGCTGCTAATGAACCTTAGAGACTTCATGACCTAGAGCCTAACCATGTGATTGGGATATGTTATTTGTCATTTTTGGCCTAAGGGTATTTTGGTCATTTGGCCTCTTTGAATTATTTTATGATTTATTGCATTGGTGATTTTTAATTTTGACTTTTGACTAGTTGTGACTTAAGAGACTGTCCTAGATTTGACCTTGACTTTGGTGACTTAGTTAACATGGTATGGGACCCTAATCTAACTTAAGTTGGTCTTGGTTGATTTAAGTTGGCTAAGTTTCATGGAGAGAGTAGGAGGATTTTTGTATTGGACCATAGGCTAAGGACTTGAACTAGTTAGCTAGCTAACTTGGCCCATGGCCCATGACTTGAACCCTAACCCTAATTCCTTCCTTTATGACCAGCCACTAAGGCTCCCCTCCCTATAAATATCCTCCTCATTTAGATCTTGCCTCTTTTGTAGCATTCCAACACTTGGAGAAAAGAAAGGTAAATCACCATCCTCCCTAATTCCTATTAAATCCATTTTAAACCCTTTTTCACCCAAATCTTTTGCATATGATTCTAATCCACCTCTACTTACTGATTTTGAGGAGTAATCTCATCCTAAGAGCAATTTGGAGGATTTGGCTAGCATCGGGAATCAATCGATTTGGGGCTTTTTCTTGATCTTTGCACCTATAGGTAAAATCTCTTAAATTGCATTATTATTCTGATTTCTTTGCATATTAGGTTAGATCTAGGTGTCCCCTAGCTGACCCCCAAGTTTGGTAGGAAACCGTGTCCGTTTGGTGTCCGTATCGAACACGTATAGGTGTGTAGTGTAAAGTGTTCGATAAAATGCCTCAATGGAATTTATTTTGCTATTTTCAAAATGTTTTTGACCAAACTTGTAGCCCTAAATGTGATCTTTGATTTTCATGATGACTGAGATGGTTTTCGAGTCGTGTCTGTGTCCAAACAGGACACGAACACGCTCGCTGCACGCTGTGCACTGTCCCCTGCTGCTCGGGGTCGACACAGGACACGACACGGCGTTTCGTGTCACCATTTTTGGTGGACACGTGGGGGCATCGACTGACACGATGCTCCCAAAATTTGAGGCCAAACCATTGAGTGGTTTAGGAGAAATTTGCCCCGCACTGGTTTCACACACTCACACACGCACATGATTTTGGGCTCTGATACGCTCTGATTGACACGACACGACACAACTTGGACACTGACCAGGAACCCTGACACACACCCCTACACCTAGTCGACCTAGTGACACACTTGCATGACCAAGTTTATGGACATGTTGTGTCCTAGGTGCTTCGACACACCTGCACGAGGCTGTGCCTCTACCCAGTTTTCTGACACCACATATATGTTGATTTTGGACACGTTCATGTCCAGCTTCCTGGACACGAACACCCCCCTATGACACGTGTGTTATGTCCCTAATGACTGCACATAATTATTTTGGGTTTTCGGTTGGTTTGGATTTCGAAATCAAATTGGACTCTTCTCTTCGTCTTAACTGATACTGCATTGTTCTTTATATATATTCGAGTTTTAATGGAAATTATTGATTAATATGATTCATTAGATGTTATTAATGTGTATAGCATGTCTATGGGTTGTATGCTTGTCTGGGAATCGAATTTCATGCTGGGGTTGGAGTGGGATTAACTGAGATATGCTTTCCCAGTTTACCTTCCCTTGTTTCAGTTCCAATTTCGCATGATATGAATATTTATATGTTTAGTTGTTAGGTTTGTATACATAGGTTGAGAGTCCTAGTCCCTGGGTTGTTGTATTGATCCCTTAACTGTTAATAACTTCTTCTAACTAGAAGTTATGACTGAACCCCCCATTCACTGTTTCCTGAATTTCTGAGAACATGTACACATTGACACTGTCATTTCGTTCCTGAGATGGGGTTCCTATTTCCATTTCAGTTTCATACAATTCCTCCCATTTATTTTCAGTCCATCCTACCATTGATTCAGCCCCTTTTCTACATAGTTCAGTCACCCTTTTTATTTAGTTCCATTTTACTTAATATGTGTTTGTATTGGTGAGGCTTGGTTGTGTGTTAATGGATTAAGGATTAGACTGAATGTATGAGTGGTTCAGTGAACTGAGATCCTTCCCTTCCCTTTAAAAACCGAATTTGGTTTTAAATACCTGAGTTTCTTCCTTAAGATATAACTGAAATATAACCCACATGTATACCTTGTAATGTTGCAACTGAAATGGTTTTCTTGCCGTCCTCCAATTTTCTGAAATGTTTGAGTGTTGTGTGTGCGTGCCTTTGCTAATATCAGAGTTTTGAATCACTAGTGAGGTGTTAGAGTTTGGCCATCTCTTGTGAAGAGATTGGTGTTTATGTGGTTGAGAGAGGGGTTTAGATAGAGTGTATTAGTAAGTGTTCAGTTAGTTAATTGGTGGGGTTAGCATCTAGGTTAATAGGGGATATCAGATTTAGGTGGTTTGGATTGGCCTGGCTTTTGTTTTGCAGCAAGCCTGCATCATGTAGCAGAAATTGCAGCAATGCAGCAGCAGGGTAAGCCCTGCAGGCAAGAAGGTCATGTGGGGAGCTGGTAGGGCACTTGTGCCCTGTATAGTGCACAGGATTTGATGATGGGGGTCCTTGTTCAGATTTAAGGTAGATGGGTTATGGGGATTAGGAAGCAACTCAGTTTTCTGAGTTCAGGAAAGGGGAGTCAAGTTTATGAAGAGGTAAGTAATTAAAGGTTGGTCTGTGTCCAAGCATTTGCTTGGACAACTGACATTGGCAGCACAGGTCATGTGGGGATGTGGGCCATAGGTTAAGGGTTAGTGACATTTTTATATATGATACATTATATAGGTTTGAGTGTGAGGTTGAGGGTTTACCTTAGCTTTATAGTCCTCTTTGTGAATTGTAAACTATAATTACAGTGTATATAGGTGTGGTGTAGCATATATATATCATGTAGGATAATTGTATATATATAGTATGTTTTAAGCTTGGGGGTAAGGTATAGGGGATAAGGTTAGAAATACATGTTTTACCTTGTACATGTGATTTAGTAATGGTTAAATAGGAGACTAGTCTTAATGTAGGGTTGACTAGACTAGAGAGACCAATGTGGACTCCATATCCTAGTTGACCATAGACTAAGTTTGACCAAATTGACTAGATTTGACCAATATGGACTTGTTGACCTAGAATTGACCAAGCATGACCAAATTTAATCTAGTTTGACTCAAGGGTTGACCAAGAGTTGAATTTAGCCTAGATTAGACTAACCTAGACTAGTTTGACCTTGTTTGACCAAATTAGACTAAGGTTGACCTAGTTTGACTGTTAGAGTTGGCCAGAGTTGACCAAGTTTGACTTGACCTAGATTGGCCTAGAAATGTGGCATCTGCCACCCTGATTATAATTTAGTGATATTTTTTTTTGATTTTATTTGCTTAGTCTATATTTAGTTTCTGTGATCATAGGAATTGTGTCTGAGCTCATAGGCGATTTATGACCATATTGTGGTAGCATGACCTCTAGATAGGGTCCTTAATTATTCTATAGCTATATTATACTTTACTATGATTTTTAGACATTTTACATATTTTTTAAATATTTATTCTATGAAGATTTATATTTATGCATGACTTTTATAATTTATTTTGAGGCCATTTGTGATATTTCGAGACCCTGTATTTTTTCTTTAGGCTCTATTAAGTTAAATATGTTTTATGTAAATTTATACAATTTTTAGGAATTTTTGGAATTATTTTGATTATTAAATATTGGGAAAACCTATTTCCTAGCACTTCTAGAATTTATTTTGTAAGCCTATGAGTAAAGTTTGACCTCAAATATTTTTCTAAGGTTTATTATATTATTTTATATTTTCTAGAATTTTTTTCAGAATTTTTTGGCTATTTTAGTATTTATTACGAGTTTCTGTAATTAAAACTAATTAAAAAACTGTTTTCTGATTAATAAAACCCTTTTTCCCTAACAATTACCCAGTCAGCTTTGGGGCCGGGCCCGCATGTCAGTCACCCAGCTGCGGGTAATGGGGCCCAGCTGTCATCGGCTGGCAAAATTGGGGGTGACTTAGACTCGGTTTCCGAGTCAAAGTCGGAGTCGAGCCAAGCCTTGTAGCCGAGCTCGCTTGAGCCGAGCCGGCCTGGCTGCAGCCGTCCGATCTAGGCGGGAGCAGCTGGATGGTTGCCACGTGGCGCCTAGCAGCCGCTGGCCCAACGGCTCACCGACTCTTTTCCCTATATATATATATATTAGTTTTCGAAAACCTAGTTTATTTCCAGCAGCCTTTTCGTGGGAGATCATCTAGGGTTTCCGAATTCCCGAGCCGTTTCCCGCCAACCCCGACCTCCGTTTAGCGTGCCGTTTTTTTTTTGTTGGATTCGTATCGAGGTAAACTTTCAGAATATGTAATTTATTTTCATCAAATCTAGACCTTAATTTCTGTATAATTCGTAGAGTATTAGTTGTCCGAAACTTGACACGGTTTCGCTGTTTTCGAGATTCCGGGAGAACCAGGAATCGAAATCACGAGCCGTTTGAAGTTTTAGAAAGCTAATGCAAAGATCTACGACATATATTTTTCTCAGAAATAATTTCGTTATTATAATATTTTAATTACTTCGTAGAACTCAGTTTTGATCGGTAAATCTCGATTTGGTCACGGTTAGCCATAATGGCAATATCTTGTGACCAAAGCGCGATTTTGAGGCACGGTCGATTCCAGTGCACTCGTGGCACTGAAATCTACCAAAGTGCACTTTCAAAAGTTTGAGTTCATGGCGTTTGACTAGATAGTCAACGGCACACCTCGATTTGCGTGCCATGGTTTCCGAAATTGGAAACATGACTTTTTATGGCCAAACTTCCATGTTTAGATTATAATCAGAATATTATTAGGTTAAATTAGGTTTTTAAGTAATTTATTCCAGAATTAATTAATATTACATAAGTTAACCCCTTAGCCATATTTCCTTTATTTTAGGGTTAGATTATTAGTATTAATTTGTGGTTTTCGTGCACGGTTCGTGGCACAATGTATGTTATGGGTTGACAGCTTCTAGAACGGTGCTTCTCTCATCCTCAACTTGTGACTACGATTTGTGCAAGGATTCAGGCAAGTACAGTATTGCATTTATGTTTTAGTTCATTATATGTTTTCTCTCTCGTTCCCTTGTTTGATATCCCGTTTAGACATTGTTTGATATCCCATTGAGACACGATTATGACACATAGTTATTGTATCCTTTTTCATGTATCATTGACCGTTATTGCTTTGTTAGAGAGTCGGGAGGGGAAATACTCGATAAGTACGTGAACAAACCCAATTACTGTTACCGAATGATAGCTAAGTCATACACGTCACGTATGAGTTAGCCGTACCAATTACCGAATGATAGCCATCTATGATGTGCCGTATTAGCCCAACCGTTCACGTATTAAAAAGGTATTTCACACACAGTAGTTTCCTTTGCTCATGTTCTCAGTGCAGTTCTTATCTACGTGTTCCTTTTCTAGTGGTTTACTTGTTTCATGATTATTGTTTCTCATATCCAGTACATATCTTGCTAGTTCATATCTATCTAGTTTTTACCTTGCTGGTTCTTTATATATTCTTTACTGTCATAGTTTCTCGATTGTTCTAACTTATTTTGGACTAACAACATTAATTGCAATATGGTTGTACTCTGCTCCTTTCCTGACTGGATCGTTGTTATAGGTAAGGACGAGTATCTCTACACTTCCTAGTATGGACCATCAGAGGACAGAGCTGACGTTGTTGGTACCGAGACTCAGGAGCCATGTTTGATCTCTGGAGGGATCTAAATTTACCTTTATGCGTGCTTTAGTTATTTTCTTAGTTGGACCGGATTTGTTCTCAGTTGGACCATGTTTTATGGTTTGGATTTTAGTTCCTTTAGTATTGTGTTTGGAAATTATTATTTTATTATCGATCATACTCTTATTTCCTTGGTTGTATCATTGTTGAGTATGATTTGTATCTTGGTTCTCTTGTATCTGTGGAGGGTGTTATTGTGTGTACTAGACAGCGTTCTACCGTCGATACCGCGGCGTAGGCTGGGCTTGGACACGTACTCGTACTCGGTTATCCGGGAGCGGATCGTGACAAGAAATCATGTAGATTGCATTGTATATTTCATTTATACCTTCATATTGAACACATCATAACCAATATTGCTCTATTTAGGACTTTGTGACTCAGATTCAGACATCTAGTATTCATCAGTTGCACAGGGTATCAGGCGAGTACATTCTCTGATAGTTATTTCCATTTACTTGATGATTTCTATGATTCAGTTTATAGTATAGTTCTATTTGATTCCTGTTACCAGCTCAGATCGATATTTCTGATTTCATGCATGTGATACACTACTTTATCTACCCTGTCTCTATTACAAGAATCATTACAAGAATCTCTTGCAGTATCTTCTTGATTTGGCTCATCCTGTTTTTAGTATTAGATTATGGTTTTACTTGTACTTCCTGGGCGGGGAAATATTGAGTAGACATGTAAACATTCCCCAATACAAGAATCTCCAAAAGTGAATCATACAAGAAGCATAGCCATCCCACACCCGGCCAGGTGTGAGATGTGCCTGATTACCCACAGCCGTTTACATGTCTATCTTAGTATTTTAAACACTTGAATATCTTCTAGACTCTTACAAGAATCAGTGATTGAATCATACAAGAATCATACAAGAATCAATGACAAGAATCTTATAAGAATCATTACTCGTATCACCTGACTTGAATCATTGACAAATCATCTACTAGAATCACCATGTACAAGAATCATTTACTGGACTTAAATTGTACTAGACTCACATGGGAATCACACTTGGCTTACATTGTACAATCTGGACTTATAATATGTTACTCTAGTTCAGCTAGATCTTATTTTACAGTCTTTCTTGTCATCCTTCTTCTCATGCTTATTTACCTTACTTTTCTTGTACTTTACCTGTTTCTCTACTTCGTTACTTGTACAAAACTGCTATGTTCATCAATATAATTGTCTATAATTGCTTATTAGTCTTTGTCATTTACTTGGGGTTCTTGATGAGTTGTACTCGTTCCTGTCCTGACTGGACCCGTTGAAAATATTACAGATGACTTACTCTGAGGACACTTGCCCTGGACCCGGAGCTGGATTAGCTACTTTGGCCCCGACACTCAGGAGTGATCGGGAGATTAGTTTAGTAGACTTGTTTTAGACTTTCATTGAACTTGTTGTATTGAGTTGAGATCTTGTTGTATTTGAGATGTTGAGATATTTTTATTACATTTTAGTAGTTAGAGTTTGATGTTGTTATTTTAATATTAGTTATAATCTTCTATGTTATCTTATCGTGCTTAGACTGTGATTAAGTTATATCGTATCTTATACTTGTCCTCCGTTCGGAGTTGATGAGATTATGACAAGTACATTATATACTGCGTGAGTTGATGTTTAGTTAGCGACCTAGAACAGCGTTCTACCGCCGATTCTGCGGCGTAGGCTGGGCGCTGTTACGTACTCGTACCCTCACAGTGGGTGCGAGTCATGACAGGCATCTATTTTAATCCAATGTAATACTTCTAATTGCATGTTTACATTCTAATATAGTTTATCTATATACAATCTGCTATCTTGTCAAGTTTGGGTTGATTTGGGATTGAATTGGTTTCAATATTGGTTTATGAAGATTGGATTGAATACTTAGTATTGGAGTTTGTGTACTGATTTGGGGACTCCTCTGTTTTCATTATTTCCTATATCTGAGATTGAGTTTTATTACACTATTGTAAGTTAGTTGGGTTGTACAACCCTTCACCACTTGACACTCTTTACGTCACACACTGTTAGCTGTCCAATTCTGGACTGTACACACTAGTTCACTCACACCCTACTGAACACTCATGACACACACACACATTTTCATATATGGACACTCCTTCACTCACTGTTGAACACTGTTAACTGTTTTCACACACCCACTCTAATCCTTCACTTTGACTTGCCTTCACACTTGTGCACACACACACATGTTGACACATGTTTTTCCCCTCACTCTATGCATATATGTATGTATATATATTAATGTAATGTATACATATATAATGTGTATATAGGTTTATATGTAATAGAGTATATGTATCTATCATATAATGTATATGTAAATGTACATGTATCTATATTTTTTTTTTAAATGTACATGTATCTATATATATATTGTATTATATATATATGTAGTTGTAGAAAAAATATATATATATATGTAGTTGTAGAATGTATAATGAAATGTGTATAGAGTATATATTCTATATATATGTAATATATCTATGAATAATGTATGTATATAAATATATGTATAACATAATGTTGAAATGCCTATATCTATATTGTGTAAGGTTGGTTTAGCATTATGTTGTAAAGGCTAGAATAGCTTAGTATAGACTAGTATAACCTTGTTTAGACCTAGAATGGATAGTTTGACCTAGGTTTGACTTTAGGGTTGACCAGAGTTGACCAAGAGTTGACTTTGGTCTAGATTGACCTAGATTCATATAGAATGCATTGTAGTACATATTATTACCATTCTTGACATGTTTTGACCTGTGCTGTTCTAAATAGGAGCCAGACACCACTCCTCGGACAATACATTCATCTTGGACATTCAGATAGCAGGCGAGTACATTCTCTGATCATTTCATATACTGTTAGAATTATATTTCTGCTTTAGATTACTTTACTTAATGCTGACACGTATCTTTTACGGATTAGTACTATATGGATCCTTTCCTGAGATGTTATCCCTCTACGGGTGCATCGGGTATTTCATGTTCATGTACTTTATCATGTGCATCAGGTACTCCTTGTACTCGTACTAGTTCATGTATTCACATATTCTCATGTGCTTTCATGTACTATCATGTGTCTCATGTACTACCCATTACATGAGTTCACGTATCTTTAGCTGTATTCATGTGCCAATAACGTAACTTGAATGGATCCTTGTGTATTGATTGGGGCGGGGTGAGTAGAATTGGTTATGTGATTATTATCCCCAGTAGGTATTCATGTGCCTCTTAGTTGTATTCATGTGCCCCTAAGCCGTTTACATAACCATATTGTACTCTAAATCACTTAGCCACTTACAGTATTTACTTATCATGTATTTACTTTCAGTTACAAATTATTCTCCTGTTTTTCCCGTACTTTCTTTCCAGCATTTCCCGTATCTTACTCTACTGCATGTTTATATTTTCTGACATATTATGAATTGCGTGAGATGTATTGTGCTCGCTCCGTCCTGACTGGGCACCGTTGATATGTTTACAGAGGATGAGGATGAGGCTGGTGTAGACACCTTCTATGGGGCAGCAGTAGAGGGTAGCTGTGACCCGGACTTAGAACAGGAGCCACTAGCTGTTGACATCTCACACCTAGTTTAGTTAGTTTACATTTCAGTTATATTTCTGGATGATTGTTTATTTTGAGACTTGTATTAGAGTTGGATTATTTCTGGATGTTGTTGAGTTGTTTATCTTAGACACTTAGCATTCTCTCTATTTGTATTGCTCGTGGTTTGGGATTCTTTTCATATCATTCTATCTTATCGTATTTCTACCTTAGATGTGATTGAGATTGTATTATGTTATGTCACCCCCATTCGGGGAGTATAACTGTGCAGTACCTTATAACTGTTAGATGTTGTGACCTAGGACAACGTTCTACCGCCGACACTGCGGCGTAGGCTGGGCGTATTCACGTCTCGTGCCCTTACTCGAGGGTGCGGGTCGTGATACGTTTTTAGTGGTGGCCCATGCAGGTCTAGGATATAAATGTGGTGGTATTCGAACTAGAGTATCACTACAGCCTGCAGTAGGATTAAGATATTTTTGAAGGTACTCAATCACACTAGGAAAAACTCTTTATCAGATTCCGTATATCTACATTTGCTGCTTATTGTCTTCCTTTGAATATAACTGTCCGCCTTTGATATTTTGACTCTTTCTCAGAAATTGTTTTTTGTTTGATCTGTGTCTCCAGGATGGTTGAGACGCGATCGCATTGCCATGGACCAGGGGATGTTGCAGAGGGGACTGCCACCTCTCATCCTAGGCAGCTAGCCCTTGGTGCTGGGCCATCGGTTCCAGCAGCAGGCGTCGGAGTTTCTGCCACTTTCGGAGGAGCACCTCCACCAGTTCGGAGGCAGAGTCCGGTGATACCGGAGACCTTTCCTCAGCAGCAGCCTCCACCAGCAGGGATGGTGGACGCAACCCATCTGTTCTCGTTTGTGGAGAGGATCTTGGAGTCGTACCAGCAGCAGCAGCAACGACAGGCCGCAGAGTTCACCAGGGGCATCGATGAGGCCCATCAGTTGGTTCGCACCACGGTTGGGAGGGTGAACACCCAGGGGCCAGTACAGCAGTAGCCGCATCGGAGGGAGAAGGATATCCAGGACTTCCAGAAGATGCATCCTCGGGAGTTCCTGGGCACGGAGGGAATCTACTATGCGGATGACTGGATAGAGCACATCGAGGAGATCTTCCGGTTAGCGGAGATTTCAGCCAGGTTACACATAGATGCAGCGGGCAGCCAGATGCAGGACCTGGCCCGCACCTGGTACCAGACAGATCCCCGGGTGAGAGTAGAAGGCCAGACCTGGGAGCAGTTCAAGGAGCTTTTCAAGGAGCAGTTCTTCCCAGATGTGGCATTGGGAGGTATCGAGGCACAGTTCGAGAGCCTGGTTCAGGGGAACCAGACGGTTTCAGAGTATGCTGTGGAGTTTTGTCGGCTTGCCAGATTCATTGATGACCTGATGGAGAGGACGAAGGCGAGGAATTTCGCCGAGGTTTGATCAGGGAGATTCGATCACTAACGAAGAGTGACCGGAATGCCACTTACATTCAGATTCTGACGGGAGCTATGGCAGCAGAGGACGACTTGGGCCTGAAGTTGAAGAGGGGCCGAGACTTCCAGGCAGGCAGTAGCAGTGGGGGTCAGGCCAAGAGGCCCCACATCCAGCAGCCCTTCCAGCAGCAGAGACAGTTTCCGCAGCAGATTCAGGGACATGGTCGTGCACCTTTTCAGCAGGTGCAACAGCATTAGAGGCATCAACAGCAGGCACCCCGTCAGCAGCAGGTAGTCGTTTGTGCCTTCTGCAAGAAACCGGGGCATATGATCCATGAGTGCAGGAAGAAGCTAGGCAAGTGCCTGTAGAAGCATGAAAAATCAAGCTCAGCACGGAATATTCACGCGCCCAAAACTTGATGCATTCAGCGCGGAACATCCACACGCCCGGAACATTCAAAACAAAACTTGATGCATCAGAGGAATAGTAAAAAAGAATGGACTTTATCATAAAAAAGTCTATTACATGACTAAAAACTTTTCCTTTACAGAGAACGAACTAAAAAGCCTAAAAAGGAACTTCGTTTAGACGCGGCTCCTTCACTTCGGTTTAGGCGCGGCTCCTTCACTTCGGTTTAGGCGCGGCTCCTTCACTTCGATCAGGCGCGGCTCCTTCACTTCGTTCAGGCGCGGCTCCTTCACTTCGTTCAGGCGCGGCTTCTTGCATAGGCACGTCATAAAGTCTCAGCATATGCGCTTCGACAATCATCGGGCTGCACCCAAAGTGGACGACACACTCCACTCTAGCAGGAGGAAGAGCTCTCCAAAGCCCAAGGAAGATGGAGGCACCACAATTCTGATCTGGCAGCCAGCAAGTTCCCAACAAGAGTTGCAAGAAACACTTGCGGTGCCACAATTCCGATCTATGGCTCTTCCAGCCTAACAAAAATCGGGACTCGAACGTCCCGATCTTTAGATGCAACAGACACCCTCGATCTACATCGGGATTCGTTGATCCCGACTTTTGGATGTAACAGACACCTTCACAAGAACAGACGTGAAGGGCTCGACGCATCTTCACCCTCGGGCGCATCTTGTCCATAGCACGAACACGAGAGAAGAAGTCCATTCGGGAAGACGAAGGAGAATGAGAGCCAACACTCTCTCCTTACCACTATTTATAGGCCGGGCAAATCATACCCACGCGCCAAGTGGCAGGCTCTCCGAATCCCGAGCTATGAATGTACATTTATAGCAATGAATTTGACCTCTCGAATTCAGCCAAGTCAAAAACTGCTATTTAAAGCAATCGGAAAACTCAACCGTCGGCCAATCAGAAGAGGCCAACAGGGACGCACCCGTAGAGATGCGCCCCCCCCCCCCACATCCAACATGGACGCGCCCTCCATCAGTCGTAGAGACGCGCCCCCATCATCCAACTGGGACGCGCCCTCTCAGCATCAAGAGTCCGCGCCCCCACCCAAGCTCGTCTCCCATCGAGGCATTTAATGCAGCAGTGACCGACGCGACAGCAGCCGTACTTCGATAATTGTGGGATGACAACTTTTTCAGAATACGAGGAGTCAGTCATCATTACCTTTTCAGTCGGTTACAGGCCACATGGCCGACTCATATACAACCACGCGCCCCCGCGCTCTGCAACCTGCGCCTCTGACTTACCAAAGACAGAAGGGCATACAAGTCAGGCAATCCGCGCCTCGGAGGACCCGCGCCTCGGAGGATCCGCGCCCCTGTGCTCTGCAACCCGTGCTTGTGTCTTACTTCTGACCCCTAAAGACATAAGTCAAGTCATAATTCAAATCAGACGACCCGCGCCATGGAGGACCCGCGCCTACCCGCACCCTGAACTGATGAGCTCCATTCTACGTCCTAGGCACAGCCCATCAGATTCTCCTCCGTCAAACTAGAGATCTTCTAAAATAGAGACGCACCACGTGTCCTCTCAATCAGCTCGGTCCACGAAGGGGTGCTAACCACCCAAGATCTCAGCAGCCAAAAGATCTCTTACTGCCACGTGTCAGCTACCGAAGCACACCAGAGCAGTAGAAAGGATTCAATTCCCCCCGATTCGGGCACAGCATCCGTGTGCCCCCTCCAACATCAGCCGCGTAGCATTCCCACGCACCCGCACCTCCTACATACGCGCTCCTAAGTAGGCCACCCTGCTGCCTATAAAAAGAAGGAACATCCCTCCTTCACACACAGACAGAACGACAAAAAGATACAAAAAAGACAAGAGACAGAGATCATTTGCATCCAGAAGCTTGGAAGAGACACTTAACGTCTACTTCCCTTCGAAACGCTCTGGCATCCAGAGCAACCCAGACCTTCAGAGAATCCAAGATCGTCGTCAGATCGTCAACGGAGTCAACGTATTACCACTCGCTCCATCGACACAACCCAGATAAAATATAAAAAAGTGTACTCCTAGGACTACTCTAAAGTCCTATTTTGTAACACTGTTCTGTTTGTGATTGAAATTGCAATAAAGATATTTTAATGGCAAACAAGCTGGCGACTCTGCTGGGGACCTCTTTCTCCTCCAACGAGAAAGCTGTGTCGCAATCCGACGACGTAAAGTTGGGCTCCTCCCACAAGACGCTGGTCGTGCGCCTCGATCAACAGGCGTACGAGGAGTTCATCTCTGAAGGCAGTACGAGTCCTTCGAAGCGGCTGCCGAAGCCGAAGAAGACTTGCCAAGTCTGGGTGCGCAAAGTTGCTGCGCCTGGCACTACCACTGAAGGGGACGCGCCGTCGCGGCCTGCCCTTCTCGCTGACGATCTCAGCGGCCAGCATGCACTCTTGGGTGGGGCCCATCTGTTAGGGAAGCGTGGTGCTGACCACATTCCCTTACCGCTTCCTTCTCAATCAAGGAAGATGCGCCGACAAAGCAAGGGCGCGGCTACCGCCCTGCGCACAACCTCTGATGCACCTCAGAAGGTCTCTGTCTTTGACAGACTCATTCGCTGTAAGGGCGAGGAGAATTTGGACTCTGAGTACTACGCGCCCCAGCGGGCTAGTACGAAGAAGTCCAAGGCAGCACGGGCCCCGCACCCCCAACGTGCTATGCCAGCAGTGAACCAGAAGCATGCGCTCACAATCATGCGCGTTGCTGATGGAAAGCTGTACAAGATCGACTCGGGCTTTACCGCGCCAGGAACGAGTCGATCTTCAAAGTCCTTGTCTCACTTGGGAGCATCTGATGCGCTGCACACCAAGTCGAGCAAGGCAAACTCTGTGGTCTTGAACTCCCGCGCCTATATTGGTTGTGCGTCTGAGGATTGTTCAAACCATATTCAATGTTGTTCCCCACCACTGATCTGGGCGGTTCATATGCGCTGGAATAGGGGGCGCAGCATATACTGGATCACCCCGACGCTTGGCTTTGCCATGCGCCTGATGAGGGTGTAAAGGTGGACCTCTCCCCAAATGACTTGCGTAATGTGATCACTCACAAGCGCAGGTCAGGAGAGCAGACCAGCAAGCACAACGCGCCCCTCGCATGGCATACTTGTGTTGTGGTCAATATTAACTACTGTTGTTCAAAGACGGCAGTTCCACCACAAAGGCAGTCAGTGTTTCAAAGGCTGCAATCATCCACACCTGTCCGATGTCGCCTCGGAAGAAAAGCGTCAGGCAAGGAGGGGCATGAACCAAAGAACGCTTCTTGCAACGTGGTCTCCAACTCCTCATCCATACGGAAAGCTACGACCAACTCCTCGGCCCCCTCTTCCAAAAGACAGCCAAGAAAGAACATAATGATAGTCCCGTCCTCATGAGTGTTTGAAAGCACTCGAGCAAGGAGGAAGGCGGCAGAAGGAGCAGCGGCTGGGAGTAGTCAAGCCTCTAGCAACATCCCTTCTGAGGAGGAAGAAATCCTCCACGAGACCAATCTGAACTTGGCTGGGGGTAGTCAAGCCCCTGGTAATCTTCCTGCTGAAGGAGAGGGGATCTTTCGCAAGATTGACCTCGGCTTAGCTGGGGGTAGCCAGGATGAAGCCCTCGAGAAAGCTACTCCTTTCCTCGACAATGAGCAAGAAAGCGAGGCTTCTACAGACCCGTCCACTTCCAGCCGTGTTATGACAGTATACATGGCAGGTGGTGGCGATGCAGACTCAGATGCTCCAACAGACCTTGTGCATCGCATGGACACCTTGGAGGGAGGCCTCAAAACTCTCTCGGCTTCCATGCAAACACTGACTCAGGTGGTGTTTGAAATACGTGCTGCCTTGGCAGGGACACCTTCCAACGGCCTCGATCCTGGAGTCAACGGAGAATCAAATGTACCCCTTCAACGGGTATCCTTGGATACCGATCGTCATGAGGCACCTCGGACGTCGGAGCCTTCAAACGTTCAGCTCCAGACTGTACCACCTTCTCCAACCCCTAGCTCTTCGGAGGACGTACTCGAAATGATCAAAGACCTGCGCGAGCGCTTCGAGTCAAAGAACAGACAAGAAGAACGCCAGAAGATGGGGATCCCGCAACCATATCCCCTTGAATGGAATAAAGTGGTTTATCCTCCCAAGTATAAGCCACAAACACTGACGCCATATGACGGGAAGGATTCTCCACGCCGTTATCTGACGTACTTCCAATCCCAAACGGGACATCTCCCAAAAGAGGATGCACTACTCACCAGTCTGTTCGTCGGGGCACTAAAAGGAGTGGCTTATGACTGGTACTGCAGTCTCCCTGACAACTCCATATCATCCTTCGATGATTTGACTCGCCTCTTCCTTGATCGTTTCTACGACGGAGGAAAGGACATGACTATGGCATCTCTTATAGAGGTGCGCCAGACGGAGAAAGAAACCGTACGAGTCTTCATCGAAAGATCCAGGCAGGCATGTTTTAGGTTACCTCCGGGTATGCCTGAGCATGCACTCATCTCCTCCTGCAGCATGAACATGCTTCCTGCAGTCAAGCTTTGGCTCAACTCTACTCCTCCACCCGACTGGAGCTCGCTGATTATCGAAGCCGAGGCAGCTGAGAAGAAGGCACGCAATGCTCGCCTTCTGGGGGTTAGTTTCCCTGCCTTTGAGGATAAGGGAAAGCGGCCTGCTACCACCAATTCCCGCGAAGCAAAGACGAAACAGGCATTGACTGTCAACGCCTCCAAGAGCACGCAAGGTCATGCTCAAAAGCCTCCTCCGGCACCAAGACCGAAGGAGGTCTACTCTTTCAATGACGAAGACACCTTGTAACTTTTTGAGATGCTGAAGCAGGGCGACAAGATCAAGCTGCCTGACCCGAAGCGTCCTGACGAGGTCGGGAGAGTCGGCGATCCAAGGTACTGTCACTGCCATCGGTTCGTCGGGCATCCAACTCAGGACTGCTACGTCCTCAAGAACCACATTCAGTGCATGATCAATGCGAACGTCATCTTCGTCGATTACGAGGAGAAGACAGTCTCAGCCAACTTGGTGTCGCTTCAGTTCGGCACCTTGCCACCGACCACTGCACAAGATGGCGTCGTCCCCATCCCAAAGGCGACAATGGAGGTGGTTAACTTACCACCTACCCATGACAACGTGAGTGGACTCATCCCACTCACCACATCTCGGGGAGAGATTATGTGGGTTCACCCTGATCTCGTCTCTGAGGTGACTCAACCGGGGGTACGTTCTGCCTCCAAAACCAAAGACAAGAAAACCAGGTCGTGTCACACGGTGTCTCCCTCTTCAGAAGAGGCACTGCCTGTACAGACGCGTTCACAGCAGAACGCCCAGTCAGAAGATGTTGTCGAGGTGGTACCTCCTATTACCACCCCAGCTGTCCAAGACGGAGGTCCCTCCAAACCTCCGACAACCAATAAACAAAAGCAAGTGGAGGCTCGTTTCGACAAGCCTTTACGCAAGGAGAATGCTTCGGGGTTAGCCAAACCCCACAACTTTGACATACTGGCGCAGCTCGCCGGTACTCCCGCCCGACTATCGCTTTTCGAGCTCCTTCGCTTGTCCAAAGACACTCGAGAAGCTCTCTGCGAAGCCCTGAAGGATGCTGAGTCCTTCATCAGTCAGGTCAAGCAGCCTGAAGAGGAACGGCCGGTCTGTCCTCGCTGCCATTGTACGGAGGAATTGATCCCCAACATAACCTTCACCCAACAAGACATGCTGCTCAAGCACAATCGCCACAACAGGCCGTTGTACTACACAGGGTACGTAGGTTCCGTCAAGGTGAAGAGGATACAGATTGATCCAGGGTCCTCTCTCAGCATCATCCCCAGGACACTGCTCACAACATTGGGGATCCCGATGCATCGCCTGGCGCCCTCCAACACCACAATCAGCAGTTTCAACGCCAGTAAGAGTGAACCACTGGGCAAAATTCGACTAAAGTGTCATATCGGTAATCTCCGGACCGAGGTGACTTGCTATGTTGTGGATGCTGACGTCAACTACAACATCCTACTTGGGCGGCCGTGGTTACACGAATACATGGTTGTGCCCTCCACACTCCATCAATGTAAGAAGTACGTGTCTACCAACGACGTCATCCGAACGGAATTTGCTGATATCGCCCCCTTCAAAGGGGTCGAGGCCTTCTTCACTGATGCTGACTTATACAGGCCATTTGAGTAGGAGGAAGCCAATGATGCCGATGATGAGGCAAAAACTGATGTCGAGACAGAGATGATCATCAACGCTCCTTTGAAAATTCGACTCAAAGGAAAGCCGCCTCAGAAAATGTCTCCCCTGGTGATTAAACTGCCTGGAAGAGCACCTGTTTCCCTAGGCAGAACATCCACTGAAGCTCCCTTGAAGATACGGCTCAAGGGGAAACCTCCTCAGGTATCAACCCCTCTCACAGCAAAACTCCAGGGGAAGGCACCTGTCCCCGAAAGTACGGCTGAGGCACCTCTGAAGGTACGGCTTAAAGGCAAGCCCCCGCAATCTTCAACCTCTCTCAAGCTTCAAGGGGAGGTTCACACATCCCTCTCAGAGCCGAAGGCCAGACCCGTGATGAGCTCTCCTGAGCCAGCTCCCGTGCTCACAGACGAAGAACTTGGGGAATACATCTCTGCCAATGTAGATGCACCATCTCTAGACAATGTAATCCCGCGGGATAAAATTTTATGCTTTATTAATAACAGAGTAATAACAGAGTGTCTTTCAATTATTCTAGTCTTCCACATTGGAATGCCATGTATAGATTAGATAATGCTCTACGGTCGTTGCAAACACAAATAACGACCGTCAATCATGTAAATCGAGTCGTCCCGTCCCAAGGAGTCTGTTTTATAGTCCCGCCTCGGAATCAGGACGAAGAATCCATCATCTTCGGCAAAGTCGAGCATCACCAAGACCTCCCGCCACTCGAACCCGAACCGGATACCGGCAGAATACAAGTCTATCGGTACACGGACAAAGCAAAGTACCTCATCCAAAAGATGGGCTACGATCTCAAAAGCAATAAAGGTCTGAACTATATACGGCAAAGGCCGACGTCTTCCTCTCCGACTTCCAGTACCTAAAGGGAAGCCGCAGGACTACTATCATCGTACTCGACGGGGGATAGGCTACGTCATACCTCCAGCAACTCCGGAGAGCTCAGAAGCGGAAGAAGCAAAACATGATCACTCGTCCGAAGCTTCAACTTGGAATTCCGATACTAGTATCGGCTCAATCTTCAGGAAGGTGTTGTCAGTCAACATGGCCTCCACACAATCCCCAGAAGATGAAGGCGATGACCAAACATTGGACTTCTTTGAAGAAGAACCCTGGGCTCAACGCCTGGGAGCACAATAGGAATCTCGTTTTGAATTACGAGAACCTCCTACGGAAGGCGAAGTCGAGCAGATCGACCTTGGGGATGGGTCTTCTTCCAAGCCCATCTTCATCAGCAAAAGCCTGCAGGGAAAAGACCGAGAGTCTTTGATCCAACTGGCCAAAGAGTATATCGACGTCTTCGTCTGAAGCTACGAAGACATGCCAGGACTTGATCCCCAAGTCGCAATGCACAAACTTAACATTTTACCTGATGCTAAGCCCGTCAAACAGCAACAACGACGCTTTCGTCCTAAAATCATGAATGCCATTGATCAAGAAGTTGACAAACTTCTGAGCAGTGGGTTCATTCGTGAAGAGCAGCATCCAGATTGGGTGGCCAACGTTGTCCCAGTTACTAAGAAGAACGGGAAGATTCGCGTCTGCATCGACTTCCGGGACCTCAATTCCGTTTGCCCGAAGGACGAGTTCCCGCTCCTAATTACTGACGTGATGATTGACAACACATGTGGCTTCGAGCGTATGTCATTCATGGATGGATACTCAGGCTACAACCAAATCAAAATATTCCCTGAGGACGCAAAACATACGTCATTCCGGACTCCGAAGGGGGTTTACTGCTACACAGTAATGCCCTTTGGCCTGAAGAATGCTGGTGCTACCTATCAACGGGCAATGAGTACCATCTTTCGTCAACACCTGCGCAAGACAGTTGAATGCTACGTTGACGACATTACGGTCAAAAGTCGTCTCAAAGGCGACCATGTGCAAGACCTGAAGACAGTCTTTGACCTCATACGAGCACACCAGCTCAAGATGAACCCCGCTAAGTCCTTCCTTGGAGTTTCCAGTGGAAAGTTCTTAGGCTTTATTATCACGGCCAAGGGCATCCATATCGACCCTGAGAAGACCAAAGCTATCCTCGATATGGACCCTCCGAAGAATCTCCGAGAACTTCGAGGCCTGCAAGGACGTCTCGCATACATCCGAAGGTTCATAGCGAATCTTTCCGGAAAATGCCAACCTTTCACTCAGCTCATGAAGAAGGGAGTCTCATATGTCTGGACGGAGGAATGCCAGAAAGCTTTCGATGACATCAAAGCCTACTTGACGAGTCCGCCAGTCCTGGTGGCCCCAGTCATGGGCAAACCATTCATGCTCTACATCCGCGCCATTGATCACTCCCTCGGCACTCTGTTGGCTCAGAACAACGAAGCTGGCTACGAACAGGCCATCTATTACCTTAGCAGGACGATGATCGGGGCCGAACACCGGTACACCTCCGTTGAGAAGGAATGCTTGGCTCTGGTATTCGCCATCCAGAAGACCCGCCATTATGTCTCAGGACAGACGATCCACGTCATCTCTCGAGTCAATCCACTCCGAGTCCTCATGACGAAACCAGGATCATTGAACTCCCGACTAGCTACATGGGCAATCCTGTTAACACCATACGACATGGTATTCGTCCCACAAAAAGCTGTCAAGGGTCAAGCTCTGGCCGACTTCTTAGCCGCGCACCCGATCCCGGAGTCTTCCAAACTCTATGAAGACATCCCAGATGAAGTCCAAGAATCCAATGTCATCGAAGAAAATTCCGTCTGGCGGATGTTTTTCGATGGTGCTTCAAGAACAGGCCCCAAAGGCCAGATCATTGCAGGAGTGGGGGTGGTCCTGGTCTCCCCGGATCAACTGGTCATCCAGCGTGCTTACTCCCTGTCAAAGCCTTGCTCCAACAACGTTGCTGAGTATAACACCCTCATCATGAAACTCCAGTTGGCCAAACAGCTGGGGGTAGACTATCTGGAAGCTTACGGCGACTCAAAGCTTGTCGTTAACCAGATCCGAGGACAGTACGAAGTTCGTCACGAAGACCTGGTTCCCTACCACGGAGTTGCAGTGAACATTATCGCAACCTTCGCTGAGTTCTTCATAGAACATGTACCTCGACTTCAGAATCTGGAGGCTGATGCTCTAGCCTGTCTCGCGACCTCATTGGCGGCACCCCTCGGAACTCAACACTACGTTACAGTAGTTGGTCGAGACTTGGTGTGCCCTAAGAACAATTTATGCACACGGACGGCACACGCCATGACGGCAAATGCCGGCATTAATGTCCGAGACTGGAGGTTCCCATTCATTGACTTTGCTGTCTATGGAATCCTCCCCGAAGATCCGAAAGAAGCCGTCTCAGTCAAGAGACGTTCCCTCCGGTTCTTCTATGATACAGCCACTAAAATGCTGTACCGACGCTCCTACGATGGACTTCTCCTTCGATGTCTATCAAATGAAGAAGCGGTCGAAGCCCTTCGAGAAGCCCACGACGAAATTTGTGGGGCCCATCAACCGGGCCCTAAGTTGCAGGATCGACTGCGACGTATGGGCTACTACTGGCCAACCATGATGGCCGACGCGGTCGAATATGCGAAGAAGTGCCATGCTTGTCAGCTTCACGCCGACTTTATCCATACACCGTCAGAACCGCTACATCCTACGGTTGCCTCCTGGCCGTTTGAAGCCTGGGGCATGGACATTGTGGGACCTATCACCCCTCCTTCATCGAGGGGACACCGGTTTATCCTAGCAATCACTGACTACTTTTCTAAATGGGCGGAGGCAGTGCCGTTGACTGAAGTAAAGAGTTTCAGGGTGATCAGCTTCATCAAACACCATGTCATCTACCGCTTCGGGGTTCCCCGACGGATTATCCATGACAATGGTCCACAGTTCATCAGTCACGTTTTCAGCAGATTTTGTGACAAAAATCGTATTCAGAATGTGGCATCAACCGCCTACAATCCAGCCGCAAATGGATTGGCCGAGGCTTTCAACAAAACCATCGTCAAGCTACTCAAAAAGGTCGTGTCATCCAACAAACGCGACTGGGATGAAAAGCTCGGTGAATGCCTCTGGGCCTACCGTACAACGGTACGAACCCCAACAGGCAACACACCATTTGCCTTGGTTTACGGAAGCGAAGCGGTGCTGCCTCTCGAAATTCAGATACCCTCACTCCATGTGGCAATCACAAATCAACTGATGGAAGAAGACAAATGGAGACTTGTTCATGATGCCCATCAATGGCAAGTTCCTAAAGAAGTACTACTCTTGAAACAACCTAGACATGTACTTCCATCTCACCCCAGCAAGAGAATCAGTGGACCCGATCATCAAAGTTCACAAACTCTTCCCTTGCCGCAAATCCTATGTCTCCGGAACCCAGCTGTTCCGGGGCATTCTATCCCCAGTAGACGAACAACCACGTCCATTACCTCTGAGTTGCTCCTCTACACTCTACAAAGCGCAATCTTACATTACGTAGGATTACGTCAACTATCATGTTTACCACGTCCACATCACCTCTGAGTAAACATCCTGTACAAACAACCCCTGTGTTGCTGTACATTGATTGCAGAACTTCCACGTCCACATTACCTCTGAGTAGTTTCGCGTATCCCTCCTAGAGTCACTCCTACCATGTCCACATTACCTCTGAGTAGGAGATCTCCATCATCCGAACCCCATATTTGCCATGTCCGCATTACCTCTGAGCAAATATATCGGTTCCCATAAACTTATTATCTGTACCTAACAACCAAGGTGCGCAAAAGATAATGGGTCCACACAAATCACAAGTTCATGACAATCAAAATGAACACTAAAAACAAAAAAGTTCTTTATTATTATCAAAAGGTAAAGGGCTACATCAAAAACAAAAAAAGAAAGAAAGGAAAGCAACCATGCCCTAGCAGTTGCAACCCTCAAACATCATCAAGGGCCACCCGGATTAGCAGAGAGCTCTTCGATTCGGCGTTGCAAATCTCCAGCTCGAGTCCCCACAGTCACCAGAACCCGACGTTCAGCCTCCTGGCGCATTACTTCAATGACCACAGGTGCGGTATCAGCCTCGTGCTTGGCATCCAATTCCTGCCGCTGATGGGTTAAAGAAAGGATATGGCGAGTAAATTCCGCCTCTTCCTCCTTAAAAGCTACATGCTCAGCCTGAGTTCGCTCAGCATCCAGCAGAAGTTGAGCCCGCTAATTCTCCAAGAGACGGATCTTGGCATATACCTCTGCTATGCTGATATCCAGGGAAGCCCGCTGATCGGCCTTTACCTGAATAGATTCAGACAGTCTTCCCGCCGTAGCCTCGGCGCTGGCTACCTCGTCATCCCAGATAGCCACTGTCTCCTGATAGGCCGACTCTACCTCAGCCTTCAGTCTCTCCTGCTCCGTCTTTATTAGAGCGGAGTAATCATTTCGACGGATGCTCTGGAGCTCAGAAAGGTGTTGGTCAAGCTCAGCCACGGACGCCTCCAGGATCTTGGCCATATGATCATGGCCCCGATGAGAGCGTATCAGACCAATCTGAGGGAGGGCCATGGCTTTGGCTGTCGCAAAACTCCCATCCGCATTCATCACTGTCGACACCCCTTTTTGCAGCATCTTGTATACTGCATCGACGATGAACTGTACGTACTCATCCGCGTCTGCTAACACCTGAGGTGTCATAGCAGGCGTTGGGGGAGTAGTCATAACAGGCGGCACAACTGAAGACGAGGAAGGATCGCCACCAAGCTGCGAGGCCGAAGCCTTATTTGTGGCAAGTTCGTCTCCGCCAGCCGTACGAGTATCATCACCGGTAGTGGAAGCCTGGTCGGGACCCAATACCTTCCCCCAAGTGGAAGGAGCAGAGGGAGTATCCTCTATCACAGGATCCTTGCCCTTGCCAGAATCAACGACAGGAGACCCCCTCACATCCAGGTTATCTCCGGCTAGAGCGAGGCGGTTATCCCTCTCACCCGAAGCAGCAAAATCCACTCTCGACGGCTCAGTCTCCCCGGGAGTTGGGCTCGGAAGACGAACCTCAGCACCCTCATCAAATCCCCCTACAAGGACGGGTGTAGGACTCGGAGGTAGCACCGGCCCTTCCGCACTAATCTCCACCGCTGAAGTGGGGGTGGGACTCGGCAAAGAGGATTCCTGGTGCATAGGCTCCTCCACGTCACGATCAAGGGAACGACCGGCTGCCAAATCTTGGCCAGAGACGTCCACGTCAGCTTCGGGCTCTACAACCGAGTCCGTATTATCTTGAGAACCGTCGTCTGAAGACGAGCTTCACTCTTCCTCATCAGGAAGGACCTTCTCCATACTTGTCTTTGGAGCCCGGACACTTGCAGGCACCCCCTCGACAGTCGGGTCTGCCCCTGTACGAGGCTCAACACTGCCCTTCTCTTGGGCTGACTGAATAACTACAGCAGTTTGCGGCACTACCACATCGCCAATATCTCCTTCAATGGGATCAGGGGATACTAAGACCCCCACAGAAACAGCGTCATCCGCACTCCCCTCCCTAGGAGACGCCACGATTTGAGGTATGCGCTCCTCAGAGGAGCTCGCTACTTCCCTTGGTCTGTTTGTACCCGGTCTCGAAGCTCGGGGGTTTCTCTTCAATGGTTCCTGCAAAAGGAAGACATGATGTTACAAGAAGAGACGATTTGAGCAAGTTAAGTGGGACATCATTTACCTCCTCAGGTTCCGGCTCTGACTCCACTGACGCTACAGAGGCTCGCGATTTGGGAGCCATAGCCTTCTTCGACCTCTTCGGCGCAGACGAACCGGCTTCTTCATCAGCCCGCCTCTTCAAGGTGCCAGTTGATGGCTCGCCTGCAGCACCCCCTGCGGGCACTGCGTCGGCAGCCCGATGACCAGCAGTTTCTGGTGGACTATACGCTCGCGCCGCCGCCAACATACTTCCCGTCGCCTCTAGCTGTGTGCCAGCAATGAGACTGGTCTCCCTGTCATACTCAGGAAATACCGTACACATGGCACAGTACAGTTTAACGGCTGAGAACAGAATATACGGTTTGGGATTGTAAACCGGTGTAGTGAAACGGGCCCCGGTGCATCTGGCGTTATAATATTGCCAAGCCTGGGCTCCATCCAACAAACTCCCAACATATCCCAGACAAGTGCTGGGACTCCTTAACATCAGTTGGGTATAACCAAACTGGCGTACAAACCGGCTCGACAGGTACGGCTCCAGATAACACTTGTTCATGTTACGATACACCAGATGGGAAGGCCGAATGCTCTGTAGCCCCCGGAACCCCCAGATAGGCAGGGAGCTAGCGTCCACTCCCGTGTCTTCCAGATCTTGGTCAGCCTCGAGGTCTATAAAGATGGGATGAATCTTCGTAATTTTCCATCCTTGGAGATAAGACAAAATTCTCCAACAGACAGGAACACCGGTATGCAGCCACTTCTTTTTGTAGAAGCGGCGGATAAAAGCATCCCCCTCAACATAATCGTCTCTCGAACCAGGAGTCATCAAGTTCGAGTGGTGTAAGATCAGCCACCCCATCAGATAATGGAACGGCAGTTCAGCTCGGGAGAAATTATTCTTCTTTCCCCTCTCATGAATCACGTCATCCGCAAAGGTTCTCATACCCTGCAGCAGGTTGCACACCATAGCGGGTAACAGAGCCAGAGGTCGCCCAAAGACCAACTTCACCGCCGGCAGGATAAGGTTCCGGCTCACTCTCTCAACGGAACCGGATCCGCCTGAGAAGACATGATCCCGGAGCCATATCATAATGAAGGCAGTCAACACTGCCTTGGGGGACATCCGATGTACGCAGTGCCAAAAACAACTGTATACATGGTTTCCATCCTCGTCTGATCGAGAAATCTTGTCATTTGCCCGACTCACTTCGGCAAGCACCTCCTCGTTTGAAAGTCCACGGGGGGTCGTGAATCGAATCTTCAAAGGATCTGACAAGTCCGGTTTGAAGACGTAATCCTTCCAAACAGTCACGTGGGGCTGTGACCCACCCTTATCCTTCCGTTGCAGCAGATGATGGTGGCTGGCCACCTCTTTAAAGACCGCCATCATCTCGGGCTCCTTGTCTTCCAGAACCCGAATTTCTTCGTTAGTGGGGAAGTATTCCTCATAAGGCTCCGAGCCCCAAGGAAGCTTGGACACCTCGTACATTTCATGAAGAGCTAACCCTAATTCCCCCTGCGGGGTAAAGAAGGTGCCAGTATCAGGGTTGAACATCTCCAGGAGGGCGAGGAACATCGGCCTATTGAGGTCAATTCCCCCCTGAGTGGCACGAAGGGTGGCAGTCAACCCGATTGTGCGAAGCTCGGTCTTGAACCTTGACAAGACCCAGAGTGTCAACTCATCCCATTTCGGCACATGATGGCACCAGCCTTCGACTCGAAACCCGCCTTTTGGGTAGTTAATTTTCGACGTCAGCATCTGACTCAGGAAAGTCGAGGCACCAAAAGCGAAGACATCAGAAGGGACATCACTATAAAGGCTCCCTGGACGCAAGACTCGACAAGTATATGAGGCCCCAGCCCGAGAAGCAGCCAGGGTATCTCTCTGATTCGACGTATTGTCGATCCGGAAGGTTCCCCCCATGGCCCCTCCTTGAGAAGGGGTAAGCTCCAGCGGCATCCTCCTCTTAGAGGCCAAGCGATAAAAGGCTGTCAAAGGCAACTGACGTTCAAGTTGCTTCATATACATAGACATCTCTTTTGCCTTGAAGAACCAGTCCTCCTTCACTTTCAGTATCTTAGCCTCTATGGAAACCAGACGGTCGCCAAACAAAAAAGCAGGCTTCAGAAAGGTCACCTTCTCAGACTCAGCAGATTTCAGTTTCCCAACCTCCATCATGCTTTGGAGAAAAATAGGCGGTTGATCTTGAATCTGCGACAACCTCTCGGGAAGTTGGTTCTGTGCAATGACGTTCTTGGCGGGCTAATAACTTCCTCGTTAAAATCGACCCCTATTTGGCAGAGGGAGGCGTCGAGAAGAACCTCGTTCAACAGAGGGATGGTCATTGACACTGGCATAGCAGAAACAAAAGTCAGATGACAAGCCTTACAGACTCTAAAAAGTATTCGAAGTACATCAAGAGCTTCGGCGCGTCATCAGGGTCTAAACCCACGCACATCAGCGAGAAGAGCCTCGGTGCGTCATCAGGGCCTAAACCCACGCGCGTCAGCAAGAAGAGCTTCGGCGCGTCATCAGGGCCTAAACCTACGCGCGTCAGCAAGAAAAGCTTCGGCACGTCATCAGGGTCTAAACCCACGCGCGTCAGCGAGAAGAGCCTCGGCGCGTCATCAGGGCCTAAACCCACGCGCGTCAGCAAGAAGAGCTTCGGCGCGTCATCATGGGCCTAAACCCACGCGCGTCAGCAAGAAGAGCTTCGGCGCGTCATCAGGGTCTAAACCCACGTGCGTCAGCGAGAAGAGCTTCGGCGCGTCATCAGGGTCTAAACCCACGCGCGTCAGCAAGAAGAGCTTCGGCACGTCATCAGGGTCTAAACCCACGCGTGTCCGCAAGAAGAGCTTCGGCGCGTCATCAGGGTCTAAACCCACGCGCGTCCGCAAGAAGAGCTTCGGCGCATCATCAGAGTTTAAACCCACGCGCGTCAGCGGCCCACAAACGCGACTCATTCGCGTGTCTCCAGCACTGTGGAAAAACCCCCCAAAGAAAGAAAAGTACTCGCCTCTCACGGCCGGCCGAACGTCGGCGGGGGTCGTGATGAGGGGAACATCGTCCTCATCAAAGTTGACTGGCTCCTTGCTCCGGCCTCGACCACGGCCAGCACCTCCACGAGGATTCTTGGGCACCATCCGATGAAGAAAGTTAGGGTTTTAAAGAAAAGAAATTCTAAAGGAAAAGAAGAAAGAAGAGAGGAGAAGAAACTCTCTCTCTTCAGCCGCCTATTTATTGGCCCAATGCACAGCGTGTGAACCGATGAAAGGGTGACGTCAGCAATTGCCTCGGGTCCCGCGACAAAGATTACTCCGAATATCGAGCGGATCGGTATTAAATCTTTCCGTTATTACATTAAAGAAAAGGCGCATCACTCGGACGAGCAGAGCAGTCCCGCGCCCGGAGTGGTCCCGCACCCAGAACAAACACATGATCCACTGACCATCATGCTTCTTATTCAAAGTATTCCAAAACTTCGAAAAGTTTCGAAAACTTTGAAGGGGGTCTTGTAGAAGCATGAAAAATCAAGCTCAGCGCGGAATATTCACGCGCCCAGAACTTGATGCATTCAGCGCAGAACATCCACGCGCCCGGAACATTCAAAACAAAACTTGATGCATCAGAGGAATAGTAAAAAAAATGGACTTTATCATAAAAAAGTCTATTACATGACTAAAAACTCTTCCTTTACAGAGAACGAACTAAAAAGCCTAAAAAGGAACTTCGTTTAGGCGCGGCTCCTTCACTTCGGTTTAGGCGCGGCTCCTTCACTTCGATCAGGCGTGGCTCCTTCACTTCGTTCAGGTGCCACTTCTTGCATAGGCACGTCATGAAGTCTCAGCATATGCGCTTCGACAATCATCGGGCTGCACCCAAAGTAGACGACACACTCCACTCTAGCAGGAGGAAGAGCTCTCCAAAGCCCAAGGAAGATGGGGGCACCACAATTCTGATCTGGCAGCCAGCAAGTTCCCAACAAGAGTTGTAAGAAACACTTACGGCGCCATAATTCTGATCTATGGCTCTTCCAGCCTAACAAAAATCGGGACTAGAACGTCCCGATCTTTGGATGCAACAGACACCCTCGATCTGCATCGGGGTTCGTTGATCCTGACTTTTGGATGTAACAGACACCTTCACAAGAACAGACGTGAAGGGCTCGACATATCTTCACCCTCGGGCGCATCTTATCCATAGCACGAACACGAGAGAAGAAGTCTATTCGGGAAGACGAAGGAGAATGAGAGCCAACACTCTCTCCTTACCACTATATATAGGCCGGGCAAATCATACCCACGCGCCAAGTGGCAGGCTCTCCGAATCCCGAGCTATGAATGTACATTTATAGCAATGAATTTGACCTCTCGAATTCAGCCAAGTCAAAAACTGCTATTTAAAGCAATCGGAAAACTCAACCGTCGGCCAATCAGAAGAGGCCAACAGGGACGCGCCCGTAGAGACGCGCCCCCCCCACATCCAACATGGACGCGCCCTCCATCAGTCGTAGAGACGCACCCCCATCATCCAACTGGGACGCGCCCTCTCAGCATCAAGAGTCCGCGCCCCCACCCAAGCTCGTCTCCCATCGAGGCATTTAATGCAGCAGTGACCGAAGCGACAGCAGCCGTACTTCGATAATTATGGGATAACAGCTTTTCAGAATACGAGGAGTCAGTCATCATTACCTTTTCAGTCGGTTACAGGCCACGTGGCCGACTCATATACAGCCACGCGTCCCCGCGCTCTGCAATCTGCGCCTCTGACTTACCAAAGACAGAAGGGCATACAAGTCAGGCGATCCGCGCCTCGGAGGACCCGCGCCTCGGAGGATCCGTGCCCCTGTGCTCTGCAACCCGTGCTTGTGTCTTACTTCTGACCCCTAAAGATAGAAGTCAAGTCATAATTCAAATTAGACGACCCGCGCCATGGAGGACCCGCGCCTACCCGCGCCCTGAACTGATGAGCTCCAGTCTACGTCCTAGGCACAGCCCATCAGATTCTCCTCCGTCAAACTAGAGATCTTCTGAAACAGAGACGCACCACGTGTCCTCTCAACCAGCTCGGTCCACGAAGGGGTGCTAACCACCCAAGATCTCAGCAGCCAAAAGATCTCTTACTGCCACGTGTCAGCTACCGAAGCACACCAGAGCAGTAGGAAGGATTCAATTCCCCCCGATCCGGGCGCAGCATCCGTGTGCCCCCTCCAACATCAGCCGCGTGGCATTCCCACGCACCCGCGCCTCCTACATACGCGCTCCTAAGCAGGCCACCCTGCTGCCTATAAAAAGAAGGAGCATCCCTCCTTCACACACAGACAGAACGACAAAAAGATACAAAAAAGACAAGAGACAGAGATCCCTTGCATCCAGAAGCTTGGAAGAGACACTTAACGTCTACTTCCCTTCGAAACGCTCCGGCATCCAGAGCAACCCAGACCTTCAGAGAATCCAAGATCGTCGTCAGATCGTCAACGGAGTCAACGTATTACCACTCGCTCCATCGACACAACCCAGATAAAATATAAAAAGTGTACTCCTAGGACTACTCTAAAGTCCTATTTTGTAACACTGTTCTGTTTGTGATTGAAATTGCAATAAAGATATTTTAATGGCAAACAGTGCCTACTTTGTGGTGCTGGAGATCACCAGTTGAGGGATTGCCCTGGGGCTTTTGGGCGTGGAGCTCAGGGAGGTAGAGCCAAGGCTCCAGCAGACCAGCAGCGGGGACCAGCCCTGCCGATGCAGCAGCAGAGATTCACCCAGCATCAGCAGCAGGCCAGGGGAGGCCAGCCGGGGTGAGCTTTCGCCATGGCAGCAGAGGATGCAGAGGCCGTCGGGAAGCTGATTGCAGGTTCGGTTCTTCTCGACTCCATTCCAGCTTTTGTATTATTTGATTTTGGGGCTTCCCACAGTTTCGTATCTGTATCGTTTGCGATTAGACATGGTATGGTAGCTTAATCGTTGCCTAGGACTTGTAAGATCCCGACCGAGGGTGGCATTATCCTCGTCAGTGATGTTTGCAAGGGTCGGAGTGTTATTTTGGGAGGCCGTGAGTTGGAGGTGAGCTTGTTCGTAATGCCACTACCGAACTATGATATTGTACTCGGTATGGATTGGTTGAGCAGGCATCACGCCAGCATTGATTGCCACAGGGGTAGAGTTTTGTTCAGTGTGCCAGGCGAGCCGGAGTTCGAGTATTCCAGATGGCAGGCAGAGCAGAGAAGCGGAGTTTTCTGCGGAGCTTCAGTAGAGGAGCAGCCAGTTCCACATCCATTGATTGCAGAGTTCATAGATGTGTTTCCAGAGGATTTGCCTGGACTTCCACCAGATAGAGACGTTGAGTTCTCGATAGACTTGGTTCCCGGCGCGGAACCGATTTCTCAGCATGTCTATCGGGTGAACAACAGCGAGCTGGTGGAATTGAAGAAGCAGGTGGATGAGTTGCAGGACAAGGGTTTCATCCGCTCGAGTTCTTCTCCTTGGGGTGCACCGGTACTCTTTGTACCGAAGAAAGATGGGTCGGTACGGATGTATATCGACTACAGGGCACTCAACAACCTGACTATCAAGAACAAGTACCCACTGTCGCGGATCGATGATCTGTTTGATCAGTTGAGCGGAGCTCGGGTATTCTCGAAGATAGATTTGAGGTCGGGTTATCATCAGGTGAAGGTGAAGAAGGATGACATTCCGAAGACAGCTTTCAGGACTCGGTATGGGCAGTTTGAGTTTCTAGTGATGCCGTTTGGGTTGACCAATGCCCCGGCGGTATTCATGAATCTGATGAACAAGGTGTTCCACCAGTACTTGGACAAGTTCGTGGTGGTGTTCATCGATGATATTCTGATTTATTCCAAGACGGAGGAGGAGCACGAGGAGCATCTGAGGATAGTGCTGGAGACTCTCAGACAGGAGCAGCTTTATGGGAAGCTCTCGAAGTGCAAGTTCTTCTTGGACAGAGTGGACTTCTTGGGTCATGTAGCGACTGGCGATGGGATCCCAATTGACCCGAAGAAGATTACAGCAGTTGAGGCTTGGACGGCGTCGACTTCAGTAGCGGAGATCATGATCTTCTTGGGATTAGCAGGCTACTACAGGAGGTTTGTCCATAATTTTTCCCGGGTTGCAGAGCTGTTGACTAGGCTGACCCGGAAGGACGTAGAGTTTGTCTGGTCAGAGCAGTGTCAGGCCGCTTTTGACGAGCTGAAGAAGCGGCTGACGACAGCCCCGATTCTGACATTGCCTTCAGGATCGGGAGGGTTCACTATTTATAGTGACGCCTCAGGGAAGGGTTTGGGTTGTGTTTTACAGCAGCATGGGAAGGTGATTGCCTATGCTTCCAGACAGTTATGGCCCTATGAGGAGAACTACCCTACCCATGATTTGGAGTTGGCAGCAGTGATTTTTGCTTTGAAGCTGTGGAAACACTACTTGTATGGAGAGAGGGTAGAGATCTTTACAGATCATAAGAGCTTAAAATATGTGTTTACACAGAAGGAGCTCAACATGAGGCAACGCAGGTGGTTGGAGCTGATGAAGGACTTCGACATCTCGCTATAGTATCACCCCGGAAAGGCGAACGTGGTTGCCGATGCCTTGAGTAGGTATCCGACAGCCATGTGTTTGACGATGGACCATCATTTGTTAGCAGATTTGGAGAGCCTGGGGATTGAGGTGATTATGCCGGAAGTGCAGATGCAGTTATGGGGCCTGCAGATTCAGTCAGATTTGGTAGAGATGATCAAGTCGGCCCAGTTCGACGACGTCTCTCTACGGTACATCAGAGAGCAGATCAGAGTAGGACTGATAGATGATGAGTTTACTTTAGCAGAGGATAGCGCATTGAGGCACGGTTCCAGACTGTGTGTACCCAGTGGAGAGCTCAGGGAGCAGGTCATGCAGGAGGCTCATCGCTCTCAGTATACTATGCATCCGGGTGCCAACAAGATGTATAGGGATCTGAGAGAGCATATTTGGTGGAGTGGTATGAAGCGGGAAGTGGCACACTTCGTCGCTAGATGTTTGGTCTGCCAGCAGGTAAAGGCAGAGAGGCAGAAGCCCGGAGGTTTGTTGCAGCCATTGCCCATTCCGGAGTGGAAGTGGGAGCACATTACGATGGACTTCTGTCACCACCTCATTCTAGTTTGAGGGTAATTTTGTCATTTTGTGATTATTTGATTTTAAAATAATTAATTTGAATTTATTAGAATTTTTGGGATTTATTTTGGAATTAATTGACTAGTTTTGACTTTGACTAGTTTGGAGACTTGTAGGCCAATCTAGGACTTAACCATAGTTAACATAGATTTAGTGTAATTATGTAACCCTAGTATAACCTAAGTTAACCTTTGGTTTGGTCAATAGACTCGAGTTAGTCATAGGAATTAGTTAGTCATAAGTCATGACTTATGAATTAGATTTTGGCTTAACCAATTAAGTCATAACCTAGTAATTTTGGCCCAAGGCCCAATGCATAGAAACCCTAACCCAACCCTAGCATGGCCGGCCCACTTTGGGCTGCCTAGGGATTTCCACCCTATAAGTATTCTCCCAAAATTTAGGGTTGCCTCTTTTTAGGGAAGATCAAGGTTTAAGAAAGAGGTATGTTCCAACTTCAATAATCCATAGAAATTCCATTTTATTTCCTTTCTCATCCAAACCTCTTCCATTAGGTTTTAATATACCTATACTTGCTGTCATTGGAGTTTTATTTCAGTTTGTTATTGAATCATTGGATTTGGAGCATCAAGAGAGGAGCTAGAATTGGGGGTTTTTCCTTGGATCTTCACATAGAGGTATCTTCCCCATTTCTCAATGAAATTCTGATTTCTTTAGTGTTTTGGAAAGCCCTAGGTGTCCCCTAGGTGCCTGCATAGGTTTCGTGTCGAGTATCATAGGATACGTGTCCATTCTGGACACAAATCAGTGCCCCACTCGAACTGTTTGATGTAATGACCAAGAGGCCTGTTCGAATTAATTTTTGTGATGTTATTGAATAGGAATGTTCGACTTGGGATTGCTTAAGGGTTCTTAATGTTTTTGGGTGTCCATAGTCTCGTGTCGAGTCGCTTGGACACACGGACACGCCCCGCGTACACGAGTACAGTGTTGCCCTGCTACTCGGGGGTGATTGCGCAGTGGACACGCCACTTGGACACAGGATTTTTGGAGGACACGTTGGGGCAGTGTCTGACACGACACTCCCCAAGTTTCGTCTCACATGGAGACGTGTCGGACACGCACGAGCACGTGCACTGGTCGCACTGACTGGTTCAGTCGACAGTTTTTGGGGTTTTGTTCTTTGGTTTCAGACACGACACAAGACTCCTCGACACGGTGCAGGCTGACACGTGGGTAGCTGGTCACTGGGCGAACCCAGGGTGGTGACCACGAGATGTGGGTTCACTTGTGTCGAGTGCACGACACGTGTGAACTCGAGCACCTCACAGTGTCTGTGTGTGCACTGTTAGTATTTTGGTTTTGGTTCTGCTGTTTGGACACGACACGGGTCACTTGGACACGGGTCAGGGTGACACAGTCCTAGAGGGTGACTAGGTGAACACGTGGGTAGGAGTGTAGGTCCCCAAAATCAAACCGCGCCTATTTCTCAAACAGAAGATTAAACTGCGCCTACTTTTTCAACCAATGGCGCCTATTTCTCGGGCAAACTTAGATAGCGCCTACTTCTTCACTTAAAGAGGCGCGCTTCATCAACCGCGCCTAGCTGACGTGGAGTCATAATTACCCGACAAACACGAAGATCGAGGCGACGCCATCATTCTTCTGACAGCACGGAGCTCGATGATGATACGACAGCTGTCTAGGCGCCAAAATCAAATCGCGCCTATTTCCATCAAGCAGACAGCGCTTACTTTCATTTGAACTCAGCGCACTTTGCAGATAGCGCCTACTTCTCAGTGAAGTAGGCGCAGTTCAACACAACATCAATTCAGAGCCTGCCACGTGTCCCTGAAACAGGCGCGCTTTGACTAAATCAACGCCTAACTGCCACTCTACATGTCCAACACGTGTCCCACTAACTGTACATGACCAAACGCGTTTCAATCAAACAACGCCACGTGTCTAGAGCAGTTGGTGCACGTTCGTGATAATGGAGTGAAAATAGGCGCAGTTTGTCAAACGTGCTCAAAACAGGCGCACTTCAACCAGGCGCATTTCAGAATAACTGCCCAAATCAGTTATTTCCAGAACTCTATAAATAGAGTTTCTTTTTCATTCAACACCATCGTTCATCATATATCAGAGACCAGAGTTCTTGCCCAAGTGCTGCTGCGTTCTTCAGAGGTTCAAGTCTTCAAAGTTCGCATCGTCCAAGGGATAAAGCGATCGTCATTCAGATTGGATTCCTACAGTTGTACTTCCCCAGAATTCTATTGTAATCTTCTTTACAAGTTTGTAATAAAACTTTTGTTTTTGCAAACAAAATGGCGACTCTGCTGGGGACGACCTTTTCCTCCGATGAAGAGGTGACAACTCAATGTGATACGGCGTCTATTGGCTCGACGCAGAAGACTTTGGTCGTGAAAGTCGACCAAACGGCCTACGAAGCAATGATCAATGCGCAAAGCACTCCTCGCCGCACTGTGACCTCTGTCAAGAGCAAGACTCACTCAGTGTGGGCTCCCAAGAACTCTGCTCCTTCTCTGATGCAAAACGCTGCCACTTCCTCGGCACAGCATGCTGTTTCCAAGGCACCAATGCCTATCTCTGGCAACCTGGCGCAGTCTGTCCCCTCCTTAGGGAAACAGACTGTTCAGGCGCAGTCTGCTGCTAAAAACTCCAACCAGGCACAGTCTGTTCCCTCCTTAGGGAAACAGACTAAAGCTGTGTATCAGGCGCAGTCTGCTGTCAAATCAGTTTCTGGCGCCATTCGTGCCAAAGTAGCACAAACTTCATCACACATCAAACAGGCGCAGTTTTCTGTTTCTGTTCCCTCCTTAGGGAAACAGGCGCAGTCTGCCATCAAACCCTCTTCTGTCTCTGCTGTCCTGACTAAACAGGCGCAGTCTGTTCAGGCGCAGTCTGCCCAGAATCTCCAGAACCCAAAAACCCCAAACTGTTCAGGCACAGTTTGCTGAGGACAGTCCTTTGGCTGTTCCTTCCTCATTTCCATCAAAAGGGAAAGGCCCCTTGGTCTTCTCCCAATCTTTCCAAGTTTCTGACTTGGAAGACAACAGAGGGAAACGCTCTTTAGCTATCCCTTCATCTCAAAACAAAGGAAAGGGTCTTTTGGCCTTTTCCAAGTCTTCTTCGATTCTTATCGAAGAGGATCCAACTGATGGTGCCTCTGCACCTATTAGTACGAAAATTACCTTTAACAAGGATTCTCGTACTAATCAGAGAGGTATTCTACCTACTCCTAAGGCGAACATTCAGGAGTTGCCTAACTTGCGGATTTCTCGATCCAAACAAGGCAAATTACAAGTTTCACAAACTGAAGTTTCCAGAGGCGGTTTAAATGATTTACGGGCATATCTCAATAGACAATCCCAATCAAAACCCACCTCTGTGAAACGCAAGCATGCTAAAGTCAATTTACCTCAGTATCAATCTTTTGAGGCAAGGAATCCTGACAATTACGCCAATCAGATGAGTACCTCTCTTTATACTCATGGAATCAAACATTTACAAAATCGGAACCATGTTCCAAATGTCATCCATAAGTATATCCCTGCTACTTCTTCCCGTCCCGTTGTTTCTGATCTTCGGGATCATCTCAGGCAGAAACGGGATATCTCTCCCACTTCTCCTAGACAATTACAAGTTCATCATTGTAATCATCCTCACAAGGTGGTTATCAAATGTTGTTGCCAAACAACCAAACGCTCTGTCTTCGAACGTTTGAATTTCCCTTCTGTTGATCAGGGAACTGATGATGATGAAAAGATGATGTTTGCCTCCGTCAGCATGACTTCCAAAGAGTCTGGGGGTAGAAAATGCAAGCATGGAAAAATCCGGAGACCTAGCCAGCATTATCTTGACAGACTCCGAGAATCGGATGACGGTGTTTACCGACATACTCGATCTCGAAGCCGAGAAACAATCGGTCATAGGAATCTTCCTTACAGTGATCTCTATACTTCTCATACTGGGGGTAGTTCTGACTATGCTGTCGATAGTGACAGTTCTGAACAAACTGTGTCATCTATCATAGCACGAGAAGTGACGGCATATGTTACTGAAGAGCAAGAAGCTTCTGGTTCCAACAATCAAAATCAAAGGATTGCTGCACTAGAAGAACAACTGAAAACTATGGCCGAAATGATGACTAAAATGCATGAAGTCATTATGGCTCAGCACACTCCACCAGTTATAATTCCTGAACCTTTGGTTTCTTCTACTCCTCAAAATCCTGGTCTGGGGGTACCACCTCCTCCAATCACCATAGTACCAGCTCAGGTTACTCTTAGCCAAACTGGTGCTGGGGGTGATGCTTACCACGCAGTTCCTCCTCCTGCCACTATCAATCAATCTAGCAATCCTCAAACTTCAAGGGATGCTAATGATGCTGTCGAACAATTGCGGAACCAATTCGAAGCCTATACACAAAGGGAAGGCTTACAGCGATTAGGTATCAAGCAGCCCTATCCCGCTGAATGGAAGAAAGTTCAGTTTCTGCCGAAATACAAATTTCCCACCATCATGCCGTTCGATGGTACTTCTTCTCCTAATCAGTATATCAACCACTTCGAGTTGATGACTGATCCTCTACAGCCTAATGATGCCCTTCTCACTCGGGTATTTGTCAGTTGCTTAACTGGCGCTGCTTATGATTGGTACCGGAGTCTACCAGACGGGTCTATCACCTCATTTGCTGGCTTCAAGCAGATGTTCTTGGAAAGATTTTATGAAGGTGTCAACGACATGACTATGTCAGCCCTCATTAAAATCAAGCAAAGAAATAATGAGCCTGTTGAGCAGTTTATTGAGAGGTTCCGTCGCGAAGCTCTCAAGATGCCACTGGGGACTCCATCTGCTGTCACCATTGACACTTACAAGAATAATCTCTTGCCAATTGTTAGTATGTGGACAGGGGCTACTCAGTTTCAAGATTGGCCTTCTTTTATAATCAATGCTAAGGCAGCAGAACTCAGCGCTGAAAAGTTCAAGACATTGGGGGTTCACATGAATCCCGACCAAGGTAATCAAAATTCAAATTCTGTCAACAACAATCGCCAGAATAATAATAGAAAAGGCAAAGATACCTCTGCTCATAAAGAAACTTTGGCCATAAATCTAAAGAGCAAAGAAGCGTTGGCTGTCAACGTTTCTCAACCTGCTCCTGCTCCTTCTCAGCAATCCCAGCGACCACAGCGTCCCAAGGAAGAGTATTCCTTTGATGAGGATGATATCATGGGGATCTTTGACTGTCTTACTAAAAGCAACAAACTTCAATTACCCGACCCCAAGAGGCCGGAAGAGGTTGGTAAGACTGATTATCCTAAGTATTGTGTTTACCACAGATTCATTGGACATCCTACTCGAGCATGCTATGTGCTCAAAAGAAAAATACAAGAGATGATCAATTCAGGAGCGGTGACTCTCCAACAGGAGGAAAAGACAGTGACGGCCAATGTCGTCTCTGTTCAGTTCGGTGACTTCCCACCTCTGCAGGTTGAAGAAGGTATAGTTCCCATTCCTCGGACTACTCTGGAACTTGTGAACCTTCCTCCTTCCCGACATGAAGGACTTGTCCCCTTGACTACTTCTAAAGGGGAAATTATGTGGATTCATCCAGATCTGGTCTCAGATTTTGAATCCTCCGTCTCTTCTTCATCCAAACAAAAGAAAGGTTCCAAGGGTAAATCCAAGAGCTGCAACATGGTATCTTTTGAACCAGTAATAGAAGAAGAAATCTTGATTGGTACCAGATCTGGTAAACCTTACCTTCGGGAGTATCCAGAGAATCAAGAAGCTCCAGCCTCATCTTCTGAGGTCACTCCTACTGCACCTCCTGAAAATCAACCTTCTTCATCTTCAATTGAGCCAACTCCTCCTCCTGCTAAACCAACAGCTATTGAGAAAGGGAAGCAGCCGGCTCGCTTTGATAAAGCTTTGAAGAAGTCCACTCCTCTTGGACTTGAAAAGCCATACAATTTTGACATACTGGCTCAATTAGCCAACACTCCTGCCAGATTGTCAATCTTTGAGCTTTTACGTCTTTCTAAAGAAACTCGGGAGACGTTAAGTGAAGCTTTGATGCAGGCTGAATCTTGCTTGGCACTTCTGAAGAAACCTAAGACAAAACCTCTCTCTTGTCTTCATTGTCACAGTGTGATGGAGTTGATTCCTAACATCACTTTCACACAAGACGACATGCTCATGGAGGATAATAGACATGATCGTCCTTTGTACTATACTGGATACGTCGACACGATGAAGATTGATCGCATCTTGATTGATCCAGGCTCCGCTCTCAGCATCATGCCTAAAGCAATGCTGGATGCATTGAAAATTCCTGTGCGCAGTCTTACTAGCACGATCACTACTATTCTGGGCTTCAATCAAGGTAGGAGTGATCCTTTAGGCAAGATCCGCCTGAAAATCCAAATAGGCAATCTTCGCACAAAGGTGACCTTCTATATCATCGACAATCATGGTTGTTCCTATAACGCTTTGTTAGGAAGACCATTCCTTCATGAGCACAATATCGTGCCATCAACTCTCCATCAATGCTTCAAGTATGTAGACGAAAAGGGAGAAGTCCAAAAGGAAGTTGCAGACCTCTATCCTTTCAAAGGCGTCGAGGCTTATTGCAGCGATGCTCGTATGTACAAAGAGGAATTCATGAAGATTGTCTTAGCTTTGGATACCGAAGAAGAGCAGGAAATTGAATCTCAAGATACTCTAGTCATTCCTGTTAAAGGGCGTGTCTCTCGACCCCCTTCTTCTGAACCGCTGACCATCTATGTGCCTCCTAGCAAAAAGGAGCCAGAACCAAAGTCACAGGACACTCTTGTGATTCCTGTCAAAGGGCGTGTCTCTAAGCCCCCGTCTGCCGAGCCACTGGTCATTCGACTTCCCGCCAAGAAGTCAACTTCTGTGACTGATCAAGGAAAAAGGGAGCTCACCTCTTCTGAGCCACTTGTTATTGACCTTCGTCGTAACAAGTCTTCTCTTCCTCCTCGTTCTTCTTCTCCTCCTCTTGTTATCAACTTGACTAAGCCTGCTAAGGCTAAAAGTCCTACTGTAAACACTGTTGTGAATATCAATAAAGAAGCATCTCCTTTACAGTATACTGATGTGTTATATCATGCTGAATGTTATTTAAATATGCTAGACAGGTTGAAACCACTCACAATTGGAGTTATACAATCTTATCAGACGGATGTATCATTGGAATCATCAGAAAGTTCACACTTTATAGTTCCTGTTCGAAAAGCTGATGAAAGTCCGATAATCTTTATTAGAGGACCAGAACAAAAGTTTTCTTATACGGAAGACTGCAAAAATGATGATACTGGACATTTACAACTCCGACGTTATAGCATTCAGTCCAAAGAGATCATCCGAAAAATGGGATATGACTTCAAAAGTGGACTCAACTATGGAAGAGGGAGACGAACCCTTATTCGTGTTACTAGCAAGAGGAATAAGCACGACCTTGGTTATGTATTTACATTTCCTGCTATGGCTACAGCTCCTAAGATTATTGAATCCGATGATGATGAACGCACTGTTTCTTCTGATACAGCTTCATGGGATTCTGACACCAGCATTGGTCATGTACATCGTATTGCCATATCCTCCAACATGGTTTCAGTCGAATTTCTAGACATTGACAACGATGTCATTGATGACGACTTTGAAGAAAGCCCTGAAACCGATCCTTGGGTTCAAAAGATGGATAATCAGTGGGAACTACGGTTTGAAAAACGAGAACCACCTACTGAAGATCAGTTAGTCCAAATTGATGTAGGAGAAAACGGTATATCCCGTCCTATATTCATTAGTAAAAATCTCCCGGAAGTTGATAAGCAAGAGTTGATTCTTCTCATCCGCGAATATATCGATGTCTTCGCCTGGAGTTACGAAGACATGCCAGGTCTAGATCCCAAGATTGCTACTCACAAATTGAACATCCTCCCTAATGCGAAGCCTGTTAAACAACAACAACGATGCTTTAAACCTGAAATGATGGATGCAATTGATGAAGAAGTCAGAAAGCTCATAGCTTGTGGTTTTATTCGTGAAGAGCAGCATCCAGTTTTGAAGAAGACTGGTAAGGTCAGAGTCTGCATCGACTTCCGGGATCTAAACGACGCCTGTCCAAAGGATGAGTTTTCCCTTCCAATCACTGATGTCATGATTGACAATACCTGTGGGTTCGAGAGGTTATCTTTTATGGATGGATTCTCTGGATACAATTAAATCAAGATGAATCCTGATGATGAAAAGCATACTTCTTTTCGTACTCCTCGAGGGGTCTATTGCTATACTGTGATGCCATTTGGTCTCAAGAACGCTGGTGCAACCTACCAGCGAGCCATGAGCACCATCTTTCGAGATCATTTGAGAAAGACTGTCGAATGCTATGTTGACGACATTGCGGTGAAAAGCCGTCTGAAGGAAGATCACATCAAAGATCTGAAGACCATTTTCGATTTAATGCGCCAGCATCAACTTAAAATGAATCCCACCAAGTCATTCTTGGGTGTCTCTAGCGACAAGTTTCTCGGCTTCGTCATTACCTCTAAGGGTATACACGTGGATCCCGAGAAGATCAAAGCCATTCAAGAGATGCGTCCTCCACGCAACCTAAAAGAGCTACGAGGATTTCAAGGTCGACTTGCGTACATCAGGAGATTCATTTCGAATTTATCTGGACGTTGCAGACCGTTTACGCAACTTATGAAGAAAGGCGTATCTTTCGTTTGGACGAAGAATGTCAACGAGCATTCGACGACATCAAGAAGTACCTTATGAACCCACCAGTCTTGGTGCCACCAATCGCCGGCATACCTTTCTTAATGTATGTCAGAGCAATGGATCATTCATTGGGTGCGTTACTTGCCCAAAAGAACAAAGAAGGCCATGAACAAGCTATATACTATCTCAGTCGTACTATGATTGGTGCTGAGCATCGTTATAGTCCAGTTGAAAAAGAGTGCCTAGCTCTAATGTTTGCTGTGCAAAAGACAAGACATTATATCATTGGTCAAACAATCCATGTCATCTCCAGAGTTAATCCTCTTCGAGTACTTATGAAGAAGCCCAGTACTCTCAATTCAAGGCTGGCAACATGGGCCATCTTACTTGCCCAGTACGACATGGTTTATGTTCCTCAAAAGTCAGTTAAGGGGCAGGCCCTTGCCGACTTCTTAGCTGCTCATCCTGTTCCTGAGACTTCTAAACTCTACGATGAGATTCCTGATGAGACACTTAAAGCAAATATGATCTCCGAAGAATTTCCTACATGGCGTCTGTTCTTTGACGGAGCTTCCAGAATCGAACCAAATGGGACGATCGTTGCAGGAGTTGGAATTGTACTTGTATCTCCCGAAGGTCTGACCATTCAACGGGCTTATTCCCTAGATGAGCCTTGCTCTAACAATGTTGCAGAGTACAATGCTTTGCTCATTGGTCTTCAACTTGCTAAACAATTAGATATCCAATATCTTGAAGTATATGGTGATTCTAAACTGGTTGTTAACCAGGTTAGGGGAACATATGAAGTTCGTCATCAAGATTTGATTCCCTATCATGAAGCCGCCGTCGCCATGGCCATTTCTTTCAAAGCTTTCTTTATCGAATATGTTCGTCGGGCTTGCAATACTGAGGCAGATGCTTTGGCAAACCTTGCAGCAGTTTTGGCGATTCCTGTCCAGAGACAACAGTTGGTTGTTATCTCCAATAGAGAATTATTTTGCAGTGAAAATAATCGCAATATTGAATTCAGTAATTTCGCTGAAATCAACGCTGTCGGTGAAGATTGGAGAGCTCCTTTCATTGACTTTACAGTCTATGGAATATTGCCTGAAGATACCAAAGAGGCTACCAGCATTCGAAGACGATCTCTTCGATTTTACTATAATCATACAACCAAAACCCTTTACCGACGAACTTACGACGGTCTACTTCTACGTTGTCTTGCTGGTGATGAAGCTAAGCAAATACTACGTGAAGCTCATGATGGTGTTTGTGGAGCGCATCAACCCGGTCCTAAATTGCAGGATCGTATCCGTCGTATGGGCTATTACTGGCCTTCTATGGTTTCTGATGCCATTGAATATGCAAGAAAATGCAGAGCTTGTCAAATCCATGCGGACTTCATTCATCAACCATCAGAATTTCTACATCCTACGGTTGCTTCTTGGCCTTTTGAAGCTTGGGGCATGGATATCATAGGCCCTATTAACCCTCCTTCTTCTAAAGGGCACCGGTTTATCCTAGCCATCACGGACTACTTCTCTAAGTGGGCTGAGGCTATACCTCTGGCTGAAGTCAAAACCAGCAGTGTCATCAACTTCATCAAACACCATGTGATATACAGGTTTGGTGTACCGCGGCGAATCATTCATGACAATGGACCTCAGTTCATTAGTCAAAAGTTCACCCGGTTCTGTGACGATCATCGCATCGATAATGTTGCTTCGACAGCTTATAACCCTGCAGCAAATGGTTTGGCTGAAGCTTTCAACAAAACCATCATCAAACTCCTCAAGAAGTTTGTTTCTACTAACAAACGGAATTGGAGTGAGAAGCTTGGCGAATGTTTATGGGCTTATCGCACTACAGTTCGTAATCCTACCGGCTGTACACCTTTCTCCTTGGTGTATGGTTGTGAAGCAGTTCTGCCGCTGGAAATTCAAATACCGTCTCTGCGGATAGCCATTGCCAATGAACTTACAACAGAGAATAATGATCTACTTCGATTGCAAGAGTTGGAGGCACTCGATGAAAAGAGACTTCTGGCTCAACAGCACATTGAGTTATACCAGGCCCGCATCTCAAAAGCCTTTAATCGCAAAGTTAAAGTACGAGCATTTCAGAAAGGTGATTTGGTCCTTACAGTCAGACGTCCTATGACTATGACTCACATGAGTAAAGGCAAGTTCGATGCCAAATGGGAAGGTCCTTTTGTTGTAAACAAAGTGTTTTCTAATGGTGCCTATCAGTTAACAGAGATGGATGGCAGAATAGCTATGATGCCTATCAATGGCAAATTTCTTAAGAAATACTATGTATAAATATGTAAAAATTTCTTGAAAGACAATGTAAATAAAATTTCTTTTTATTATTCAAGAAAGATAATTACATTACATTAAGGGAGATCACTGTCATCCCTGTCAACTTTAGGACGAGGGCCAAGCCCTTCCTTATCACAAACAAAGTCAGCGAAGGAACCGAAGACTTCATTGCTTGAACCCACCAGCAACTGGCAGAGGGCTATTCTCTTGGCTTCTTCTTCGGCCGTCTGTCCTGGTCCCAACAGAAAATCCAAGATGTCTTGTGGAGGTTTTGGTGTAGAAGAACCTTCGCCTTCGTCTTTCTTACCCGGCAGGGTTGAGTCGATGAGAGGCTTAGGTGCAGAGGAACCTTCGCCTTTCTCCGTTCCAGCAGAAGATTCCCCGGAGACGATCTCGGCTTTTGGCACAACTTCAGTCTCTTTAGACACATCATTGGAAGACATCTTTTCTGTCGAAGGCGGTGATGAAATTTTACAGGAGCTTGTAGGACCGATATGTAGGAACGAGTTGTAAAGCGCAATACTCTAGAGGGGGGTGAATAGAGTAGGCAGCGGAAATTCAGCTATTTAAAAATGTTAGTAGCAAGATCACAGAATATATCACAGATATGTAAATGTAAAAGTAGAGAGCAAAGAGCAAATGCAAACACAGCGATGTATACTGGTTTCTCTCTGTTGAGGACTAGTCCAGTCGGAAGAACTCTCGCTTCCAGTTGAATCCACTATAGGAAAGTACCACAAGTTTTCATCCGAAGTTCTTGCAACTTCTACAACGCGAGCTTTGATCCGAAGAACTCGACCAACTTCAATTGTGAAGTGTATTTCTTCAATCAAGCCTCCGATTACAACCACTCTGAAACTTCTAGACCGTACCGCACTGGCAAATCGACTAGAGGATTGTAACTGGCTTGGGATTTGAAATTGAATAGCTCAGAACACTTTGGAATAGAACAGTAGGCTTATAGAGAAGAGATATGAAAGTGAATTGGTGTATTGAAATGATCGAAATCCTTCTCTATTTATAGTTTTTCCAAAGGCAGAATTCTGACAGAATTCGGGCAGAATTCTGACAGAACTCGATGAAAAAATCTCGGTAGAATCCGCAACTACAGGGAGACCAAGTTTTCAACGTTCAAAAGCAAAACGGTCACTAACCGAACTCGGACCGAATTCGGGCCGAACTCGGGCCGAATTCGCCTGGTCCTGTTAGGTTTTGTAAATCATGGTTTTTGGGCTTTTGAATGGTCAAGCAGTTAGGATGTAGTTTGGGCTTTTATAAGTGGGCTTGTTTTCAAAATGAAAGGATATTTTGAAAACGTTTCTTGGGTAGCCTATTTGCCAGTACGATGCAGTGTACATCGTATTCCTAGACTCAATAAATATGAAAATACATTGATCATAATAGGAAAACCAAGAACCCTTGATGACGACTTTCTTCAGATAATTGAGCAGACTTGAAGACGCCTTTTTCCTTGACAGCGATCGTCCAAAGATACACAGATCTGGAAATCTGAATACCTTTCGGTGGCTTCGCCCCCGAGCCCCCACGAGGGGCGCTGCCCCCTCGACCCCCGTCCGCTGACCGGGCAGCGGAACCCCCGATGCGAGGCCCCGGCTAGGTCGTTGGGCGACTTAGAGAAATCTTCTGTATAACGCCGTCTTTGGCCCATCAATAATGTTCGTTGCATATGTCCTGTTTAGATCATGTTTGATCATGCTTACTGCATGTCTTGTAAATACAAGTTTAGACGAACAAAGCAGTATAGCAATATGATAAATATATAATGAATAGTAGGACAATGCTAAGTTTAAGTAACAACATGATAATGTTACATGTTTATTAGTGACATCAATATGTTAAACTTAACTGGTTAAACTGATTAGCCATATTCAAAAATATATAAAACAATTATTGGGCTAACAGAGCTCTGTACTATTTATACAAGTCTACCGACTCTTCGTGAATTGAGGTGACGGTTCACTCCCTTCCGGATGAATCTAAAAATTCATTCATTAAATCCCCAGCATATATTCTGATGAATCAATCATTCATTCCGACGGTTCATTTTTATAACCGTTCATCACATCATCATTACGGATTTACGTGTATATCACCTCTGAATTCTATCGCAACTTGTTACGTCCCTATTACCTCTGACTAAGTTGTCTACTGAAGTAACAAATATTCGACATTTGTATTTTGCCATGTCCACATTACCTCTGAGCAAAATATAAAGAATGTAGTTATTTTCGGTATCAAGAAAATATATCACGTCCTGTACCTCTGAATATGTTTTCTCGTTCTATTGCTTATATCCTTAATAGGGGATGGAACAAGTAAATAGAATTATCCAAAATATCATTTCATTTCATTCAAAACAAGAAAGTCCATTACAACGAAAAAATGGATATTACAACAAAATTCAATCATTCAGAAGGACCGGTACTGAGCTCTGCTATACGTATCTTCAGAGTAGCTATCCTTTCGTTCTGAGAGTTCAAGATCCTCTGTCTAATCTGATTTCTGGCCGACTCAATGTCAAAGGATTGCAAGTTAGCAGTACGGACAGTTAACTCTTCATTGTGAGCCTTGGTACTAAGCTCTTTCTGATGTTTCAATTCAGCAAGACGTTCTGCAATCTCTTTACTCAAGTTGACCTTCTCCTCCTTCTTTTGCTTCGCCAAAGTCAGATGTGCTTGCAGCTTAGCAATTTCTTCTTCTACTTTCAAGATCTCTTCGTCAGTCTCTGCTATTTCAACTTCATGAGTTTCTAGCTTGGAAGATGATTCTTCAATCTGGGTTTCTATATCAGCAGAATACTGGGCGAAGGTTGATAAAAATGCCTCAAAGTCCTTTCTCTTTTGCTCAGCTTCTCGGGCCAGAGTTTGATATTCTTCTTCAATTAATAAATCTATATTCCCCGATGATAGATTCTTCATGGCAGACTTCACTTCTTCAAGCTCGTTAAGGATATGTTCTAGATAAACGGCTTGGGCTTCATCTCCGTGGTCGCGGATTCCGTTGATCAGATATTTTACGGATTTCCTGACTTTGGAGAAAGGAATATTCTCGTTCTCCACTATCGGTTTAAGTGTTAAATAGAAGGCGTTTGTATAAGATTTTATAACAATTCTATTCGCCTCAAAAGTGATAGGAGTCTCTGCTACCTCCTTTGGAGTAGCTGCAGATGCAGTTGTTGCAGCTAAGACCGATGGTGTTGTCAGAGTAGCAGGTTCAGAGGATCTCTCTTCTACCACTTGACTTATCTTTTCTGGAGGAGCAATGGTAGAGCTGGTAGCTGCTTTAACAGGTTCTTCTGCAAAAATACTTCAGTTATGTAAGTCTTCTTCAAAGGCATATAGTACAAAGTTGACAGGTTACGATTTTACCTGAACGAGGCAGTCCAATTAAAGCATCATCCCTGGGAGATACTTCCACTTGAGCTTGCGGCCTGATTTCAGGCATATCAGTAGAGCTCTCCTCCCTAACTGGAGGCTCTAACGGAGCCATTGTTGAGCTAGTTGCTCCTCCCAGTCGTTCTCCTAAAGATTGACATGCGACGTTAGTCATTATTTTAATGAAATCATGAAAGGTTCAGAACAATAGATAAATAACTTACCAACATCAGTTGTCTGAACAAGAGTGCCTGTGGATGGGATGGTTTCAGTCACCATCGCTTGACTACTTCCCGCCTCTGAACCTCCTGACAGGTGAACATTACCTTCAGCTGTTAAGAAGAAATAATCAGTACACAAAAAAATACTAGCATCATTAATATCAGTCTACAAATCAAGAAATATTACGTGGTGCGGGTATGTATGGTGTATCAATCGGCATTGTTGTCTCTTGAAGAAGACGAGCTAGCGTTTCTTCTGAAAATTCTTCCCCATGGTTACTTCCTGCACCGGAAGAACTAGGTGAAGGCTGGTCTTCTCGTATAGGGGTCTTCTCAATATCGACAGGCGCCTCTTCCACTGGTCTGTCAGCATCCAATGGTTCATCGGCAATGTTATCAGCATTCTCTTCATCTGAGTTATGAGCATCAGATGGCTCATTTATATTCTCAGCATCCAGATCGGTAGCTGTCTCCTCAAGATATTCAGTGCATGCTTGTAATGCACCGATCATTTCATTATCTGAATATATTGGATCATCGGCATGAGTTTGACGGTGATCCGATGAGTCAGATGCATCGATTGGAATCGCCTCAAGTACTGTCTCCGGAGGCACTTCAGGGAGGACTGTGATTGCCAGAGTTGAAGACTGGCCAATCACAGAAGCTGTTTCTACTTCTATAGTCCCTTCACCAGGTTGCGTTGATTCCTTTGCAGCCACTGGTTCTGGTTCAGGGATAGGAGTAGGTGAAGACATCATATGTCCAGCAGCAGCACTGGCCAAAATGGATACAGCATGGGTTGGATTCTTTCTCACAGCTACTTTCTTCAAATGCGGCCTTCTTTGAAGAGGGACATCCGGGCTGTCTGGTTCAGCTAAAATGCCCCGTTGTTTTTGTAAAGATGTAGGAGTTGTCTCCTCATTCCTTACAAGCTCTTCGGCCTGCTGTCTTGATTGTGACCTGGTAGTAACTCCTTCGGAGGAGTCTGCCGTGGTCTTCTTTTTCTTTGGATCGGGGGAAGCGACAGGATTGTCATTCTTTCTTTTCTTCTTCTCCTTCAGAGGAGATTTTGCTGCTCGGAGAGGGATATCTATGGGTTCAATAAACTCCTCAAAGAAGTTCATGTCCACGGAGGCTTCGAAGGGCTCATCAGCCGATTCTTCATCATTAGGATCCTTATAATGAATGCTAGGCTTTCCTTTCTTGGCCCGTTTGTCGGAAGCGAAGCTACGTGATAAATCATAAGTCTTCGTGAAAGTGTTAGCCGAGGTATAGAACCTTGAATAGGTGAATAACATCCTCGGTCCATGATCTGTGCTATTAGGCATGGAGAAGATAACTCTTGTATTTCTTGCGTTATAATAGCACCAAGCCCTGGCGCCATCAATCAGATATCCTTTTCCTTGCAAGCATGTTGTGGCGTTCCCCACGTGAAATTGATCATAGCCAAATTGACGTGCAAAACGGCTGGGCAGATATGGTTCGAGAATACATTCATCTTCGAACCGATACACAAGATGAGAAGGCCGAATTGATCTCAACCAATTGAACGTTACTGGATCCATTGGAGCAGCGTTCACTGAATCCATGATATTAATCGGCAGCAACTCGTAGCCAGCCGGTGGGGTTACACAATAAAAATCCCAGTTATCACCGCGGTTCAGTACTCGCCGGCAATCTGTCAAAGAGGTGTTATTCCATTTACATCCTCCATACTTTCTTAAGAAATTTCCTTCGGCAGCCTTTTCGCCGGGATTCATTAAAACTGGGCAGTGAAGTAGAAGCCACCCAAATAAATAGGTATGAGCGACTTCAATTCGCGGAAAGCCATCCTTCTGACTTTTGAGCATGCCGTCCACGAAACAGCACAGGCTGTGATTAAGTCGGCTTGTCATCGCCGATAAGATATCCATCCGGTGGCCAAACACCAGACGAACTGCTGCAAAAAGTACACCCCTATAAAAACGGTCAACTGCACTTGCTCCTGGGATTACGTATCTTCGTAACCATAAAGCAATGAAGCCGGCCAGGTGGGCTTTCTTAGACATGCGTCTATAGCCCATTCTCATAAAGCTCTCTATTCTATCCCCTGCCTTGAGCGGAGGATAATCTTCATCATTCTCGATTATTATATCTTCTTGACGAAACTTCGCCATCAAATCATTTATCTCTTCTTCACTAAAACGCTGAAAGAAGAGTGGCTTGACAGCTTTCTTTTCACTAATCTGCTTTTCCTCATCAGTATGTTCGAGGAAAAGATAAGATGCCCACCTGGTAAGGTAGCAGGAGCCTGAGCTTTCAAAATGGCAGCAGCAAATGTGATAATGGCATAATAGCTCATCAAAGACTTCTACCATTTCAGCGTTTTCCTTCTTCAGCTGATCTAGTTCGTCTTCAGTAGGAACATACTCCTCATAAGGAGAATTTCCCATAGGCAGCCTGGAGATGTAGTTCATCTCGTGAAGAGCAAAGCCAATCTCTCCTTTTGGGGTCATGAAGGTCCCCGTCCTGTAGTTGTACCTCTCAATCAATGCAAGAAATAGGTGTGGGTTCGGAGTGAAGCCGTGCACTGAAGAATAGACTGCTTCATAAAGACTGATATTAAGAAGCTCTGCTGAATATTTTTCTAAAACCCATTTGGCGATACAGCTCCACCGTTTATAATCTGGGTTAATCAAACCTTGCATCCTTAAAGTGTTGTCAGTATAACACTTATCCTTCTTAGCAAACTCATTTGCAAAGATTGGCACTCTAACTGGTAGCAGAAGGGATGAATTCTCGGGAGGGATGCAGCTTGGTTTCAGCCCTCTGAGGTGAGTGGAGTACTTGTCGGTCGTGCTGTAGAAGACGTCTCTGTTATTCACCTTCTTATAGCATATCTTACCCACTCGGGCTTGTTGAACGGGAGTAATATCCCATGCCATTTGACGGGGATAACTGGCAAATTCATATCTGGAGAGGGATAAATTTCTGAACATCTCTGGCAGATATATGACTTTGTCACCCTTTCTGAAAATCCTCTCTTCCGTCCGCTGCTTTGGTTGAGAATCTCTGCCGAAGGCGTCTTCGAACAAGAAAAGTGGTTTCTTGTGGACAGCAGCATCCAGTGATTGCAGGGGTTCACCGTTCATCAAACACAAAAGAGTTTCATTATCCTGAGTGGTCAGGATTGCTCTCCGAGCCTCTGGCAGTGCATAATGAGGGAATGTGACATGGGACAAGTCTTCTTTGAACTCAGGTTCTGACATTGTTCCTTTGAAGATCTCGTAATTGGGATCTTCCCTGGTATCAACTACAAAACAGAAAGAAGCAGAAGATTAGCATTTCAAACAAAAATATCAGACTGCGCCTAGTTACATTGCTTAAGTCAGACTGTGCCTAATTTCAGTGTTCAAAGCAAACTGCGCCTAGTTTCAGTTCTCAGGACAAACTGCGCCTAGTCTCAGTTTTACAAGACAAACAGCGCTTAGCTTTCTGCCATTAGGTGCGATCGACCAAAAAGCGCCTGATTCATCAGACAGAGATCATCCGATTGCGCCTAGTTTATGTACTAGGCGCGATCGAATAAACAAAGCCCAATTTTTTTCGATGGCAAATTTAAACTTCATAAACATGAAGTTTAAAAAAAAAACACCGAACCCTAAAGAGGGTTGGCGACTACAACTAAGCCCTAAAAAGAGCTAGTGTACGTTCTTAGACCCACCATTTATGGCTGGGTGCGCAGCCTCGTGTCGAGAGACACGAGTTTGTCCAGGCTCTCGGATTTGAAGTGAACCACGTGACTCGACCATGAGAGGAGGCGCAGTTTTCTTCGATTTCTTTGGAGACTCGAGCGGAGCGGGTCCTTTTCCTTTGTCAGCATGACGAGGCGCCATTGAAGGTGGTCGGAAAAGTTCGTCGGAGAAGAAGGAAGATCGGAGAAGAATACTCGGGAAGCTTTGCTCTCAAGAAGACTCGAAAACAGTAAAGGGTTTATGAAGGGTCTCGAAGGCTATTTATAGTTTTCGAATGAATTTCAACCGTCACAACAAAATGCGCCTAAAATCCCGCCCGAAGCGGATTGCGCCTAATCAGCCTAAAATCCCGCCCTAAGCGGATTGCGCCTAATCAGCCTGAAATCTCGCTCTGCGCAACTTTTTCAAATATCAAGCGCGGTTTGACTTGGTTATATGAAAAATTATTCAAAGTATTTTGAACTTTTGAAAATTCAAAATTCGAAAACTTTGAAGGGGGTCTTGTAGGTCCCCAAAATCAAACCGCGCCTATTTCTCAAACAGAAGATTAAACTGCGCCTACTTTTTCAACCAATGGCGCCTATTTCTCGGGCAAACTTAGATAGCGCCTACTTCTTCACTTAAAGAGGCGCGCTTCATCAACCGTGCCTAGCTGACGTGGAGTCATCATTACCCGACAAACACGAAGATCGAGGCGACGCCATCATTCTTCTGACAGCACGGAGCTCGATGATGATATGACAGCTGTCTAGGCACCAAAATCAAACCGCGCCTATTTCCATCAAGCAGACAGCGCTTACTTTCATTTGAACTCAGCGCACTTTGCAGATAGCGCCTACTTCTCAGTGAAGTAGGCGCAGTTCAACACAACATCAATTCAGAGCCTGCCACGTGTCCCTGAAACAGGCGCGCTTTGACTAAATCAACGCCTAACTGCCACTCTACATGTCCAACACGTGTCCCACTAACTGTACATGACCAAGCGCGTTTCAATCAAACAACGCCACGTGTCTAGAACAGTTGGTGCACGTTCGTGATAATGGAGTGAAAATAGGCGCAGTTTGTCAAACGTACTCAAAACAGGCGCACTTCAACCAGGCGCATTTCAGAATAACTACCCAAATCAGTTATTTCCAGAACTCTATAAATAGAGTTTCTTTTTCATTCAACACCATCGATCATCATATATCAGAGACCAGAGTTCTTGCCCAAGTGCTGCTGCGTTCTTCAGAGGTTCAAGCCTTCAAAGTTCACATCGTCCAAGGGATAAAGCGATCGTCATTCAGATTGGATTCCTACAGTTGTACTTCCCCAGAATTCTATTGTAATCTTCTTTACAAGTTTGTAATAAAACTTTTGTTTTTGCAAACAAGGAGCACAGGACACGAAGTGTCCTGTGTCGTGCACAGGACACGGTTAAAGTAGGGCACTTCACTACCTTATGAAAACTGTGTCCAGTTTTCTAATTAGGGTTCTTTATGAATTGGACACTGTGTCTTGGGTTTTGTGACACGAAATTCATGTCAGGACACGAGCACGTAGTATATTTCATTTACCAACCTTTATCTACACACATTAGCATGTTTTAATTGATGTTTTCTCATTTACCCCTAAATCGAATTATCCTAAAAGCTTTAAAATACTGAAATGTACTTCCAGTTTTTAAACTCGGTTTTTGGCAACAAAATTAACCCATCTAGATGCTGTGATGTATTGGTTTAGGACCCCTATGATATACTCCTATATCTTTTCTAACTATGTGTCAAGTTTGGGTTTGAATGTTGTTGGTTTGAGCTCAATATGTAGGTTCTTATTTTGGACTAAAAACTGTGGTTAACAAAACTGATTTCTTTTCCTTCCCTTCCCTGTCTGTTCAGAAATCAGTCCAGTTTGGACTTTCACATACACACCTATGTACTGTCATGATTCACTCACCCTCACCTTGGACACACACACATAGCTCTATATTGTATACATGTACATAGTATATAGATATGTAATGTATATATATATATATACTTGTATGCTATTCTATATATGTACTTGTATATATATATGTAAGATATGTGTTGTATACTTAATGTTAGTTACATAGGGTATCCACATTCTCTCTATGTATATATGTATTGAATGTATGCTATGTATATATGTAAAGTATAAGTATATACATAGTGCTTGTATATATATATGTGAATATATATTGTATTAGTATGCCTATATTGATTAGAGATATATATATATATAGCTATGTATAAGATGGATATAGATAACTAGTATAGCCTTGCTTGGTTTGTATGTGTACTTGCTAATATAGACTAATTTGGTCTTGGTAGGCTAGAATAGGCTAGTTTAGCTTGGATTTGACTAATATGGACTAGATAGGCTAGTTTAGACCTAGTTAGACATGGTTGACCTAGTTTGACTTCTAGGGTTGACCAGAGTTGACCAAGAGTTGATTTTGGCCTAGATTGACCTAGAATCATGTAGATTTCATTGTTTAGCTTTGTTTTATCATTCTGGACATGTTGTGACCTGTGCTGTTCTAAATAGGAGCCAGACACCACTCTTCGGACAGTACACTTGATTTGGACATTCATTTGGCAGGCGAGTACATTCTCTGATCATTTCATATCTTGTTAGAATTATTTTCCTGCTTTAGATTACTTTACTTGATGCTGTCACGTTGGTCACACGGATTAGTACTATATGGATCCTTACTTGAGATGTTATCCCCTCAGGGAGCATCGGATACTACGTGTTTGTGTGTTTCACTTGCATCTGGTATCACTATGCTTCTATGTTTCATTGATTACTTGTGACATGTACTCTCATGTTCACAGAGTCTTCCTTGAATCACCATTAGTTGGGTAGCTCCCAGACTCACCCAATTATGGGTTTACATGCATCACCCCTTGTGGGCCCTTGCATGAATCATAACATAACCTGGATGGATCCTTGTGTATTGATTGGGGGTACGGGGGAGTATGATTAGTCATGTGAATAATACCTACTTGAATCATTGGAATCATTGGAATCTTCCTTAGTTAAGCATTGAATCGTCCTATGCCATTCACATGATTAGTTTGTACTCTGACTCACTAGCCACTGTTAGTACTCTATATTTACAGTAGATATTTCCATTACAGATATCTCCTTTACTTTCTGCATGTTCTTTCAGTTTCCTGTATCTTACTCTACTGCATGTTTATATTTTCTAACCTGCTATGAACTGTTGAGATGTAAATGTGCTCGCTCAGTCCTGATGGGGCATCGTTAACTGTTTACAGAGACTGAGGATGAGGCCGACGTAGACACTTACTACGGGACAGCCGTAGAGGATAGCTGCGACCCTGGCTTAGAGCAGGAGCCCCTAGATATTGATATATCACATTTAGTCTAGCTAGCTATTTAGCCTGGATGTTTGTATATATTCTTTATTACTGTGTAGCTGGGATGTTTGTATTATCTCTGGATGTTGTGGAGTTTATCTTAGACACTTAGCATTCTATCTCTACTTGTATTCTGAGGTTCTGAATTCTCTTTACATCTTTATCTCATTATCGTGCTTCATCTTCCTTAGTTGTGATTGAGATATAAACTGCTATAACACTCCCGTTCGGGAAAGTATAAACTGTTATCATTATACTGCTAGACCTAGGACAGCGTTCTACCGCCGACACTGCGGCGTAGGCTGGGCGTATTCACGCCTCGTGCCCTTACTCTAGGGTGCGAGTCGTGACACGTTTTTAGTGGTGGCCCATGCAGGTCTAGGATATAAATGTAGAGGTATTCGAACTAGAGTATCTCTGCAGCCTGCAGTAGGATATAGATATTTTGAAGATGCTCAATCACATTAGGAAAAACTCTATTCTTGTTATCTAAACCTTGCTGCAAATTGATTTCTCTTGAATTTTAACTGTCCGCCTTTGCTATTTCGCTTCTTTCTCAGGAATTGATATCTTTGTTTAATCTGTCTTCAGGATGGTAGAGACGCGATTTCAACGTACCATTCACGGGGACACTGCTGAGGGTACTGCTACCTCGCAGCCAGCACAGCAGGGCCAGGAGGCTGCAGCTCCTGCCACCTCTGCTCATGTTGGGACTGCAGCTCCAGTTACCTCACTTTCCAGGCAGATAGCCCTTGGTGCAGGACCATCAGTTCAGCCAGCTGGACTGGGAGTCTCTGCTACGTTCGGAGGAGCACCTCCACCCGTCAGGAGGCAGCAGCAGAGTCCAGTGATTCCAGAGGCGGTTCAGCAGCCACCGTCTACAGGGTCAGTCGATGCGGCCCAGATGTTCACTTACTTCCAGCAGTTCCTGCAGGCCCAGCAGGCCCAGCAGGAGAGGCAGACCACGAAGTTCAGCAGAGGCATCGACTTAGCCATGACGACGGCCGCAGCCCGTCCAGCGGGCCAGCCGCGAGAGAAGACCATCCAGGATTTCCAGAAGATGAACCCCCGTGACTTCAAGGGCACGGAGGGCATCCTGTATGCAGACGAGTGGATAGAGCACATCGAGGAGATCTTCCAGCTGGCGGAGATTCCTGCGAGGTTGCAGGTCCAGGCGGCGGCCAGTATGATGCAGGATCTGGCCCGCACATGGTATATGACAGACCCGAGGGTCGGTACAGCGGGGCAGACATGGGCAGACTTCAAGAGGCTGTTGAAGGAGAAGTTTTTCCCGGAGGCAGCTCTGAGCGCATTGGAGTCACAGTTCGAGGCCCTGGTGCAGGGTAGCTCTACAGTCGAGGAGTACGCAGGAGAGTTCTGCCGTCTGGGCAGATTTGTTGCGGATCTTTCGGAGGCGGCGAAGGCCTGGAGATTCCGGAAGGGGCTGGCAAAGGAAGTGAAGTCCTACACCAAGCACGCCCGAGGCACCACCTACGAGGAGATTCTGGTAGATGCCTTAGCAGCGGAGGACGATCTTGAGCTGAAGCTCAAGAGGGGGAGAGACCCAGTCGGGGCCAGCAGCAGCGGAGGCCCGGCCAAGAGGCCCCATATCCAGCAGCACTTCCAGCAGCAGAGGCCAGTCCAGCAGCAGTTTCAGGGACAGGGTCGCCAGCAGATTCACCAGCAGCCGAGACAGCAGCAGCAGGGTCAGAGGCAGGTCATCACATGTACTTACTGCAAGAAGCCGGGACATGGATGGGTGGAATGCAGAAGGAGGCTGGGCCATTGTTTATTATGTGGGTCAGCTGGACACCAGATGAGGGAGTGTCCCACATCCACAGGACGGCCAGTTCAGGGAGCAGGAGTCAGGGCTCCAGCAGCAGGCCAGCAGAGGGGACCAGCCCTGCCGATGCAGCAGCAGAGATATGGTCAGCATCAGCAGCAGGCCAAGGGAGGCCAGCAGGGGCGAGCTTTCGCCATGGCAGCTGAGGACACACAGGCGATCGGAGAGCTGATAGCAGGTTCGGTTCTACTCGACTCCATTCCAGCTCATGCATTATTCGATTCGGGAGCTTCCCACAGCTTTATATCTGTATTATTTGCGATTAGACACGGTATTATAGCTGAATCATTGCCTAGGACTTACAAGATCACGACCGGGGGTGGCATAATCCTCGTGAGTGATGTTTGTAAGGGTCGGAGTGTCATATTGGGAGGCCGTGAGTTGGAGGTGAGCCTGCTTGTAATGCCATTGCCGAACTATGACATAGTACTCGGCATGGATTGGTTGAGCAGGCACCACGCCAGCATCGATTGCAGAGGGGGTAGAGTTCTCTTCAGAGTGTCGGAGGAGCCGGAGTTCGAGTACTCCAGACGTCAGGCGGAGCAGAGCAGCGGAGTCTTCTGCGGAGTCTCAGTCGAGGAGCAGACGATTCCACATCCTTTGATAGCGGAGTATATGGACGTTTTCCCAGAGGAGTTGCCAGGATTGCCACCGGACAGAGACATTGAGTTCTCGATAGACTTGGTTCCAGGAGCGGAACCCATCTCTCAGCACGTCTATCGAGTAAACAACAGTGAGTTGGTAGAGCTGAAGAAGCAGGTAGATGAACTGCAGGACAAGGGCTTCATTCGCTCTAGTTCATCACCTTGGGGTGCACCGGTACTTTTCGTACCGAAGAAGGACGGGTCAGTACGGATGTGTATTGACTACAGGGCACTCAACAACCTGACCATCAAGAACAAATACCCACTGCCGCGTATAGATGACCTGTTTGACCAGTTGAGCGGAGCTAGGGTATTTTCCAAGATTGACTTGAGGTCGGGTTATCACCAGGTGAAGGTGAAGAGGGAGGACATTCCGAAGACAGCCTTCAGGACCAGATATGGGCAGTTTGAGTTCTTGGTTATGCCGTTTGGGTTGACCAATGCCCCGGCGGTGTTCATGAACTTGATGAACAAGGTATTCCACCAGTACCTGGACCAGTTTGTGGTGGTGTTCATCGACGACATTTTGATATATTCGAAGACCGAGGAGGAGCACGAGGAGCATCTGAGGATCGTGCTAGAGATTCTCAGGAAGGAGCAGCTTTACGGGAAGCTCTCCAAGTGTGAGTTTTTCTTGACCGTGTTGACTTCTTGGGGCATGTGGTGACTGGAGATGGTATCTCAGTTGACCCCAAGAAGATAGTAGCAGTTGAGGCATGGACGGCGCCGACTACAGTTGCAGAGATTCGTAGTTTCTTGGGATTGGCCGGCTACTACAGGAGATTCGTCCAGGACTTTTCTCGGATTGCAGAGCCTTTGACGAGGCTGACCCGGAAGGACGCAGAGTTCAGCTGGTCAGAGGAGTGTCAAGCCGCTTTCGATGAGCTGAAGAAGCGGTTGACGACAGCCCCTATTTTATCATTGCCATCAGGATCAGGCGGGCTCACGATATACAGTGACGCCTCGGGGAAGGGTCTGGGTTGCGTTCTGCAGCAGCACGGGAAGGTGATTACCTATGCTTCCAGGCAATTACGTCCCCATGAGAAGAACTACCCGACCCATGATTTGGAGTTGGCAGCGGTGATTTTTGCTTTGAAGCTCTGGAAACATTATCTGTATGGAGAGCGGGTGGAGATTTTCACAGATCACAAGAGCTTAAAGTATGTGTTCACTCAGAAGGAGTTGAACATGAGACAGCGCAGATGGTTAGAGCTGATGAAGGATTTTGATATATCCTTACAGTATCATCCGGGGAAGGCGAACGTGGTTGCCGACGCATTGAGTAGATATCCGGTAGCCATGTGCTTGACAACAGACCGTCATATGTTAGCAGACTTGGAGAGCCTAGGCATTGAGGTGCTAGTGCCAGGAGTAGAGATGCAGCTTTGGGGCCTTCAGATCCAGTCGGACTTGATTGAGAGAATCAAGTCGACTCAGTTCGAGGACATCGCTCTGCGGTGTATCCGGGAGCAGGTCAGGGCAGGACTACTTGATGGCGAGTTCAGTATAGCAGATGATGGCGCATTGAGGCACGGTTCCAGACTGTGTGTGCCCAGTGGAGAGCTACGGGAACAGGTCATGCAGGAGGCACATCGCTCTCAGTACACTATACATCCCGGTGCCAACAAGATGTATAGGGATCTAAGAGAGCACGTATGGTGGAGTGGAATGAAGCGAGAAGTAGCGCGCTTCGTCGCCAGATGTCTCGTCTGTCAGCAGGTAAAGGCAGAGAGGCAGAAGCCAGAAGGATTGCTGCAGCCATTGCTCATTCCAGAGTGGAAATGGGAACATATCACCATGGATTTTGTTTCTGGACTGCCGAGGACACCAGGAGGAAAAGACGCGATTTGGGTCATAGTGGACAGACTGACCAAATCGGCCCACTTCTTGCCATTCAAAGTGGGTACGTCTACAGAGAAGCTCGCGGAGATGTACATGAGGCAGATTATCAGGATACACGGAGTCCCGGCCAGCATCGTCTCGGATCGGGATAATCGCTTCACATCCCACTTCTGGAGGAGTTTGCACCTTAGCTTGGGCTCCCAGCTCAAGTTCAGTACTGCATACCACCCCCAGACAGACGGGCAGTCGGAAAGGACCATCCAGACACTCGAGGACATGCTACGGACCTGTGTTCTAGATTTCGGAGGATCTTGGGAGGATCACCTACATTTGGTTGAGTTTGCATACAATAACAGCTTCCAGGCCAGCATAGAGATGTCACCATTCGAGGCACTGTACGGACGTAGATGTCGTACACCCTTATCCTGGGATGATGTTGGAGAGCGAGCTTTACTGGGGCCGGAGATGGTTGTTGATGCAGCGGAGAAGGTGAAGCTTATCAGGGACAGACTTCGCGTGGCGTAGGACAGACAGCGGCATTGGGCCGATAGCCACCGGAGGCCTTTGGAGTTTGAGGTACAGTTTAGAGTAGGATTAGATTTAGGTTTGTTGTTTTGTGTTGTTTGATCATGTTGATTATTTAGTAATTGAGACCTTGCTTGTGATTAGGTCGGAGACCAGGTTTTCTTGAGGATATCTCCGACTCGTGGTACGATACGTTTTGGTGGTGGTGGGAAGCTTAGCCCGCGCTTCATCGGCCATTTCTTCATCATAGGGAGAGTCAGTGATGTGTCTTATAGGCTAGACTTGCCACCTACACTAGTGGGTGTCCACAACGTATTTCATGTATCACAGTTGAGACGGTATGTGGCTGATGCTAGCCATGTACTCGACCATTCGGAGATTCAGGTGGGACCTACTCTCAGCTATCCAGAGCAGCCAGTGGAGATTTTGGATAGACGAGAGAAGGTACTGAGGAACCAGGTGATACCCTTGGTACGCGTCGCATGGAGGCATCATTCTCCAGGAGAGTCTACCTGGGAGCGGGAGGATGAGATGCGCGAGCGGTACACCTATCTTTTTGGACCCTGAGGTATACTTTCTATCCTTCTCAGCAGTTTAGTTTCGCCTTTAATTTCGAGGACGAAATTATTTTAAGGAGGGTAGATTTGTCACCACCTCATTCTAGTTTGAGGGTAATTTTGTCATTTTGTGATTATTTGATTTTAAAATAATTAATTTGAATTTATTAGAATTTTTGGGATTTATTTTGGAATTAATTGACTAGTTTTGACTTTGACTAGTTTGGAGACTTGTAGGCCAATCTAGGACTTAACCATAGTTAACATAGATTTAGTGTAATTATGTAACCCTAGTATAACCTAAGTTAACCTTTGGTTTGGTCAATAGACTCGAGTTAGTCATAGGAATTAGTTAGTCATAAGTCATGACTTATGAATTAGATTTTGGCTTAACCAATTAAGTCATAACCTAGTAATTTTGGCCCAAGGCCCAATGCATAGAAACCCTAACCCAACCCTAGCATGGCCGGCCCACTTTGGGCTGCCTAGGGATTTCCACCCTATAAGTATTCTCCCAAAATTTAGGGTTGCCTCTTTTTAGGGAAGATCAAGGTTTAAGAAAGAGGTATGTTCCAACTTCAATAATCCATAGAAATTCCATTTTATTTCCTTTCTCATCCAAACCTCTTCCATTAGGTTTTAATATACCTATACTTGCTGTCATTGGAGTTTTATTTCAGTTTGTTATTGAATCATTGGATTTGGAGCATCAAGAGATGAGCTAGAATTGGGGGTTTTTCCTTGGATCTTCACATAGAGGTATCTTTCCCATTTCTCAATGAAATTCTGATTTCTTTAGTGTTTTGGAAAGCCCTAGGTGTGCCCTAGGTGCCTGCATAGGTTTCGTGTCGAGTATCATGGGATACGTGTCCATTCTGGACGCAAATCAGTGCCCCACTCGAACTGTTTGATGTAATGACCAAGAGGCCTGTTTGAATTAATTTTTGTGATGTTATTGAATAGGAATGTTCGACTTGGGATTGCTTAAGGGTTCTTAATGTTTTTGGGTGTCCATAGTCTCGTGTCGAGTCGCTTGGACACACGGACACGCCCCGCGTACACGAGTACAGTGTTGCCCTGCTACTCGGGGGTGATTGCGCAGTGGACACGCCACTTGGACGCAGGAGTTTTGGAGGACACATTGGGGCAGTGTCTGACACGACACTCCCCAAGTTTTGTATCACATGGAGACATATCGGACACGCACGAGCACGTGCACTGGTCGCACTGACTGATTCAGTCGACAGTTTTTGGGGTTTTGTTCTTTAGTTTCAGACACGACATAAGACTCCTCGACACGGTACAGGCTGACACGTGGGTAGCTGGTCACTGGGCGAACCCAGGGTGGTGACCACGAGATGTGGGTTCACTTGTGTCGAGTGCACGACACGTGTGAACTCGAGCACCTCACAGTGTCTGTGTGTGCACTGTTAGTATTTTGGTTTTGGTTCTGCTGTTTGGACACGACACGGGTCACTTGGACACGGGTCAGGATGACACAGTCCTAGAGGGTGACTAGGTGAACACGTGGGTATGAGCACAGGACACGAAGTGTCCTGTGTAGTGCACAGGACACGGTTAAAGTAGGGCACTTCACTGCCTTATGAAAACTGTGTCCAGTTTTCTAATTAGGGTTCTTTATGAATTGGACACTGTGTCTTGGGTTTTGTGACACGAAATTCATGTCAGGACACGAGCACGTAATATATTTCATTTACCAACCTTTATCTACACACATTAGCATATTTTAATTGATGTTTTCTCATTTACCCCTAAATCGAATTATCCTAAAAGCTTTAAAATACTGAAATGTACTTCCAGTTTTTAAACTCGATTTTTGGCAACAAAATTAACCCATCTAGATGCTGTGATGTATTGGTTTAGGACCCCTATGATATACTCCTATATCTTTTCTAACTATGTGTCAAGTTTGGGTTTGAATGTTGTTGGTTTGAGCTCAATATGTAGGTTCTTATTTTGGACTAAAAACTGTGGTTAACAAAACTGATTTCTTTTCCTTCCCTTCCCTGTCTGTTCAGAAATCAGTCCAGTTTGGACTTTCACATACACACCTATGTACTGTCATGATTCACTCACCCTCACCTTGGACACACACACATAGCTCTATATTGTATACATGTACATAGTATATAGATATGTAATGTATATATATATACTTGTATGCTATTCTATATATGTACTTGTATATATATATGTAAGATATGTGTTGTATACTTAATGTTAGTTACATAGGGTATCCACATTCTCTCTATGTATATATGTATTGAATGTATGCTATGTATATATGTAAAGTATAAGTATATACATAGTGCTTGTATATATATATGTGAATATATATTGTATTAGTATGCCTATATTGATTAGAGATATATATATATATAGCTATGTATAAGATGGATATAGATAACTAGTATAGCCTTGCTTGGTTTGTATGTGTACTTGCTAATATAGACTAATTTGGTCTTGGTAGGCTAGAATAGGCTAGTTTAGCTTGGATTTGACTAATATGGACTAGATAGGCTAGTTTAGACCTAGTTAGACATGGTTGACCTAGTTTGACTTCTAGGGTTGACCAGAGTTGACCAAGAGTTGATTTTGGCCTAGATTGACCTAGAATCATGTAGATTTTATTGTTTAGCTTTGTTTTATCATTCTGGACATGTTGTGACCTGTGCTGTTCTAAATAGGAGCCAGACACCACTCTTCGGACAGTACACTTGATTTGGACATTCATTTGGCAGGCGAGTATATTCTCTGATCATTTCATATCTTGTTAGAATTATTTTTCTGCTTTAGATTACTTTACTTGATGCTGTCACGTTGGTCACACGGATTAGTACTATATGGATCCTTACTTGAGATGTTATCCCCTCAGGGAGCATCGGATACTACGTGTTTGTGTGTTTCACTTGCATCTGGTATCACTATGCTTCTATGTTTCATTGATTACTTGTGACATGTACTCTCATGTTCACAGAGTCTTCCTTGAATCACCATTAGTTGGGTAGCTCCCAGACTCACCCAATTATGGGTTTACATGCATCACCCCTTATGGGCCCTTGCATGAATCATAACATAACCTGGATGGATCCTTGTGTATTGATTGGGGGTACGGGGGAGTATGATTAGTCATGTGAATAATACCTACTTGAATCATTGGAATCATTGGAATCTTCCTTAGTTAAGCATTGAATCGTCCTATGCCATTCACATGATTAGTTTGTACTCTGACTCACTAGCCATTGTTAGTACTCTATATTTACAGTAGATATTTCCATTACAGATATCTCCTTTACTTTCTGCATGTTCTTTCAATTTTCTGTATCTTACTCTACTGCATGTTTATATTTTCTAATCTGCTATGAACTGTTGAGATGTAAATGTGCTCGCTCAGTCCTGATGGGGCATCGTTGACTGTTTACAGAGACTGAGGATGAGGCCGACGTAGACACTTACTACGGGACAGCCGTAGAGGATAGCTGCGACCCTGGCTTAGAGCAGGACCCCCTAGATATTGATATATCACATTTAGTCTAGCTAGCTGTTTAGCCTGGATGTTTGTATATATTCTTTATTACTGTGTAGCTGGGATGTTTGTATTATCTCTGGATGTTGTGGAGTTTATCTTAGACACTTAGCATTCTATCTCTACTTGTATTCTGAGGTTTTGAATTCTCTTTTACATCTTTATCTCATTATCGTGCTTCATCTTCCTTAGTTGTGATTGAGATATAAACTGCTATAACACTCCCGTTCGGGAAAGTATAAACTGTTATCATTATACTGCTAGACCTAGGACAGCGTTCTACCGCCGACACTGCGGCGTAGGCTGGGCGTATTCACGCCTCGTGCCCTTACTCTAGGGTGCGGGTCGTGACAACTTCGTATCAGGATTGCCGAGGACACCAGGGGGGAAAGACGCGATTTGGGTCATAGTGGATAGACTGACCAAATCGGCCAACTTTTTACCATTTAAAGTGGGTACGTCTACAGAAAGGCTTGCAGAGATGTACATGTGGCAGATCGTGAGGATTCATGGCGTTCCAGTTAGCATCGTCTCGGATCGGGATAGTCGCTTCACTTCCCATTTCTGGAGGAGTTTGCACCTTAGCTTGGACAGTGTCACGACCCGCACCCACTGTTTGGGCACAAGTACGTGACGACGCCCAGCCTACGCCGTGAAAACGGCGTAGAACGCTGTTCTAGGTTGCTATCTACAATCTCACACAATATATATAAGTACTTGCCGAGAATCGTCTCCGAATGGAGGACAAGTAAAAGCTATGATAATACTCAATCACAGTCTAAGCACGATAAGATAACACGGAATTCTAATTAACAACTAATACTGAAATAATAACTAAAATAAAAATACAACATGAAAATAATCTCAACAAACTTTATACAAACTCATAATCTCTAGTTAATACAACAAACTCAAAATGAGACTAATACAAGTCTACTAACTAATCTCCCGAATCACTCCTGAGTGTCGGGGTCCAAGGTAGCTAATCCATCTCCTGGTCAAGGCAAGTAGGGCAAATGTCCTCAGGGCTAACATCTGAAAAATATTGGTTTCCAGTCAGGAATGGAACGAGCACAACTCCTCCAGATAAACCCAAGTAAATGATAGAGAACTATAAAGCAGTTATAGACAATTTTATTGATGAAAAGACAGTTTATACAGGTAATGATGGCATAGAGAACAGTAAGGTACAAGAAGAAGTGTAACTAAACCAAGAGAAGAATCATAGCAATGAAGACTGTAAAGTAAAGCTAGCTGAACCAGAATAACATGTATAAGTCCAGACAGTAAAATGTAAGTCAATGTGATTTTAATGTGAGTCTAATACAATTGAGTCGAATATGATTCTAATACAATGTGAGTCGAATGTGATTCAAATCAATGTTCTAATAAGGTGAGTTGAATAAGGTGATACGAATAATGATCCACAATGTTCTAATAATGATTCGAATCAATTCTCCAAGTGTGTTTTAAAATACTTAGATAGACATGTAAACGGCTATGGGTAAATACGGCACATCACACACCTGGCCGGGTGTGGAATGGCTATCGTTCGAATATTGTTCACAGAGAGTGGTTCGAATATTTGGGAATGTCCACATGTCTAATCAAGTATTTCCCCGCCCATCTAATACGAATGAATTCATAATCTGACACACAAATCGAATACAAGTCCAACCAGTACATGAAGATGCGAATAGGTGGTGCGAATAGTTCGAGTAGTTCTAATATCAGAGGTTACACAAGTAAGATGTGTGTCGTATACATGAATCCAGGAATACCAATACGTGTTTGTAACAGAGAATCACATAAAGCTAGCTAGAACTGAAATACAGTAATTGACAAGTAAATGAGAGAACTATCAGAGAATGTACTCGCCTGATACGCTGAAAAGAGTAGTGTAATATCAGATGTCTGTACCAGGGTCACAATGTCCTAAAATAGGGAAATACAATTATGATATGTCTAATGTGAAAATAAATGAAAGAACTAATGCAATCTACATGATTTCTAAGCCAATCTAGGTCAAAGTCAAACTTGGTCAACTCCATAGTCAAACTAAGTCATATCAAGTCATATCAGGTCACAGAAAGTCAAACTAAGTCATACAAGGTCAAACTAGGTCAAACAAGTTTAAACTAGTCCAATCTAGGTTAAAGTCAACTCCTGGTCAACATTCTAGTCAAACTAGTCAAACACTAGTCAATGTGGTCAAGCTAAACCAATTCTAGGTCAAACTTAGGCTAATCAAGGTTCTGGTCAACATAGACTAATCATCTAGGTGATTAGGTCAAGGGTCAATCATCTAAGTCAACTCTATAAGGTAACCCATAACCATAGGCTAACCTGTCTTAGGATACCTATGATACCATACTATAAGGCTAAGATATAACCAATCTCCTATACAAGTACATCACATATAATATACATAATACAATCCAAACTTATCCTATAACCAAGCTAAACCATACTCTAACTCAAATTAAGACTTAACTCTAAGTATCCTACTTAACCCCATACATATCTTCATTCTACTTAGGACTACCCATATAACTTTAAATCACAACTACTCAATAATAGGTCAAAACCTAAACCAACTAGTCCATAGTCTAGGGTTTAGTCAAACTAGGTTACCAAGTCATTTAGAAACCATCTAAGTCCATTCTAAGTCAATTAGGTCAAGGTTGACTTATAGTCGACTTTGGTCAATACTCAGTCAAAGTAGGGTCAACTAGCTAACTAGGTCATGGTCAAGGTTTAATTAGGGTTAGGCCTAATGCCATAGGCTAATAGATCAAAACCATAGGCTAATATCACTTATAGGTTTCTATGTAAACCTAGCCTATACAAGGTATCATACATATATATATATATATACTATATACCCTCACATAATATATCATAATACCAATATATATATATAATACATATATATATACTCTCTCATAACTCACATCTATACATACAAGACATATCTAACATATATATATATCAATATATATATATATACATGTATAATATCTAACCTATATATATACACTATATATATAACCTCACATATATAATTATATATACCTATCTCACATATGTATATACACTATACCAATATATAATACATTATATATAATATATACATATACACATATATATAACCATATCACATATAATTACCACTACCCATACTAATATGTATATATAACACATATATATATCATATCAACTATATATATATATAACATATATATATACATATACTTATATATATACATAGACTTATATATAGAGAGAGAGTGATAAAGTTAGAGAGTGATTAGGGTTAGGGACTGAGGTTAGGGTTGGGTGTTTAGGACTGAACTCAGTTCAGAAACTGAGCACAGTCACACACACACACACTGAATATATACACACAGTGTATATATTACACATACATGTATATATACTCACACACACCTATACACACCTCTATATACTATGAAACTTGACACACACACACATCTACATATATACTATACATATACAGTATAAAATACACAAATACACATGTATACATTGATTAAAATCAAATCAAAAACCAAAATAAAAACTGGAAAAATACAGAGAAAATGGGATTACAGAAACTGAGAACAGAGAATGGGGGTATTTCGAATTTGAAACCCTAAACATTGCTAAGATCCCAAATGGGTGGTTGGTAAACCTAGGGTTAGGTGTCTTCTAGTGTCCTAGGTGCCTGAGACACGACCACGACACGACACAACGTGTCCGTGGGTCAAAATACAGAATCGGGTAAAATTTTAGGGCTGTGTCAGGCTAGTGTTCCTGTGTCTCGTACTCACGACACAGGACACGTGGGATCTCGTGCACCTAGGGGTAGGTTCGCCTAGGGGTCTACTAGGTATCCCAAAACCTAATTCGTGTCCAAGTGTGTCCGTGTCCGAGTTACACGCACGTATCAGTGCGTGTTCTGTGTGCGTGTCAGAACAGTGTGTGATCAGTGCGAGTGGATTTTCTCCCTCGACACGACACCAGCGTGTCTGAAACTTTGGGAGGGGTGTGTCAGACACTGCCCCGACCCTCAGACCAAGTTTCAAGTGTCTACGTCGCGTGTCGTGTCCGCTAGGAGCCCCGAGTAGCAGGGGAGCTACACAGTGGCTCGTGCACGTGTCGTACAGTGGGGACGGGGCCTCGTGTGCCTCACACGTGGCACATGGGGCCACGTGCTCGTGTCAGTGGGTCGGCCTAGGGTCTAGGTTCGTGTCCGTGTCACTGCATCGTGTCCACAACATGTGTGGATACGAAACAAGGTGTCAAACACCTACGTGTTTCCAGTGTAAACAGTGTGTGTCAGTGAGTGTAAACCCAGTGAGTTCGTGTCCGATTTGGACACGAACAGTGTCCTGTTTTGTGCTCAGACCTAGGAAAATGTGTCCTACCCATCTAGGGCTACCCAAATATATAATTTGTTTTACAAAAACAGAACATTAATTCCTAAGTGGCATTTCACCAAACACCCTAATTAAAACCTAGATACGTGTCCGATACGGACACCAAACCATATCAAAATCCTACCAAACTTGACCTACATGACCATGGTATCCTAATGCATGCAACCATGAAGAGAAATCACTATTTTAGTAGGGTTTAGGGCACTTTACCTATTTGGCCAAAATCAATGTAAACCACTTCAAGGGGGGGTTTCTTCTTCACCTTGGGGTGTCCAAATCCTTGTGCAACCTTGTTACTAAGCCTCCCTTAGCATCCTCAAGTGTAGGGGGTTCCAATGGAACAAGTTTGGTCCAATTTGGAGCTAAAATGACTAAGTTATGAAGTGGTGAAGGTAGAGGAAAAACTAGGTATTGAAAATGAAGGTTTGTGAAGGTGGGGGTGTACATATAGGGGGGGGGGACATGTCATGGCAGCCAAGGGGGTCTCCTTGGCCGACCAAGCAAGGGGGGGGTGTCCTATGGCCTTGCTTAAGGGAGAAGGCAAAGACTTTAAGGGTAAAGGTTTGATATTTTACTAAAATCAAGGTAAATATCTAAATGAGATATTTTCTAAATGGAAATAACTAGATATTCTATAGGCTTAACATTACTTTAGTTAAACCCTCTAACTTAGTCTCTAGGTCATGACTAACATCTTGATTAAGGCTAAACTAGGTTAGTAACTAACATGACACTATTCACCTAATAAATCACATTAATTCTAAAAAATTCTAGAAAATTACCAAAATACCCTTTTGATCAAAAAGGGATAATTTGACATCCTAATCACATGGTTAAGCTCATATGGTCATGGTTAGTCTCTAGGTCACATAATCTATAGGGTTACACTATAGTTACACTAGTCAAAATCACAAAGTCATAAGTCATGACTTAACAAAATAGTTTTAATCAATCTAAAATCACCAAAAATCATATCATGACTATAACTCCATATTTAAATAATAAAATAATAAATTTTCAAAAATACCCAATTTTCAGAAAACAGGGTGTTACAAGTCTACCCTCCTTAAAATAATTTCGTCCTCGAAATTAAGGCGGTCGTACTCCTTCTAGGTCAAACCCCCAGTCAATCAGAGTCAATAAATAGCTATCCTATAACATGCAATCATAGTCCTACTGGTCGTGATTTCACAGTCTCAACAGGGTAATTATGCTATCTAGCATATCACAAGCATATCCTGACAGGTACTAATGGAATCACACAACAAGATGGGAAAGAAGGACAGGAAGGACAAACCTGCTAACCCATTACCTGCAGCGTCGGTCTCCTCGACCGTCATCGCAAAAACTCCACCCCTCTGGTGCTGAGCTACAGGTGGCCTAGCTCCATCTCTATGACCCGATGCTCCGTCATATGCGGGTGCCGTAGGGCAATCCCTGACCTGGTGAGCAGCGGATCCACAAAATAGACAAACCTTCTGCCTCCTATAACAAGTCTCCCAAGTGTGCCCCGGCTTCTTGCAGTAGGCACAACTGATCGTCTTCGGGTCCTGCCCCCGATACTGATGCTGCATCTGCTGAACCCTCACTGGTGCCTGTGCTTGTGCCTGCTGAATCTGAATGTGAGGCCTCTTGGCCTGACCTCCACTGCTACTGGCTCCATAGGTATCTCGGCCCCTCTTCAGTTTCAATCCAAGGTCATCCTCTGCCGCCATGGCTCCTACCAGTATCTGCTCGAAAGTGGCGTCGCGACCACTTTTGGTAAGCGACTTGACCTCCTTGATCAAGCCCCTGCGGAACCTCCTCGCCTTCACGGCCTCGGTAAGACCCTCTACGAACCTGCTAAGACGGCCGAATTCTCCGGCGTACTCCTCAACGGTCTGGTCTCCCTGAACTAAACTCTCGAACCGTACCTCCAAAGCTCCGAGTGCTGTATCCGGGAAGAATTTCTCCTTGAACAGTATTTTGAAAGCTGCCCAAGTCTGATCTGCAGTGCCCACTCTAGGGTCCGTCTGATACCAAGTACGGGCCAGGTCCTGCATCTGGCTGGCCGCTGCCTCGATCTGTAATCCAGCTGGTATCTGCGCTAATCGGAATATCTCCTCTATGTGCTCTATCCAATCATCAGCATATATGATACCCTCTGTACCTCGGAAGTCTCGAGGCCCCATCCTCTTGAAACTCTGGATGTCTGGAGTCTTCTGCTGCCATGGCTGTCCCAGTCCTCCTTGTAGCTGGGCAGCTACCCTCTCTACTGTCGTCATAGCCAGCTGATGGGCATTATCTATGCCCTTGGTGAAGTCTGCTGCCTGACGCTGCTGCTGGGCCTGCTGCGTCTCCAGGAAATGCTGAAAATATGAAAACATATGTGCAGCATCTACTAATCCAGAAGGCATCGACGGCTGAAACTGCTGCTGCTGCTGGAACTGCGGCTGACGAAACTGCGGGGGAGGCACATCTGGGGTAGCTGGGGTAGTCCTCGGAATAGTTGGAGGAGGACTCTCAAAAGTAGTAGGTACTCCTACGTGAGCAGACGTAAGGAGTGGTACAGTCTCAGCTGCAGGCTGGTCTGCACGAGGAGTGGCAGACCTCTCAGAATCTGCCGGCACAGAGCGATGTGACCTAGTCTCCACCATCCTGAAGACAGATCAAAAGGAAGTCAAAAACGATGCAAGGATGATAGTACCAAGAGGACAATTTGAAATAGATTATACAGATTTGAACAAAAAGTCAGTAGATTCAAATCCATGGAAATTTCCTAGTTGTGATTGAGTATCCACTCTCTAAGCCTATTCCTTAATTCCTGTCGCAGGCTGTAGTGATACTCTAGTTCGAACACCACTACACAAACTCGACCTGCATGGGCCACCACTAAAAACGTGTCACGACCCGCACCCACTGTTTGGGCACAAGTACGTGACGACGCCCAGCCTACGCCGTGAAAACGGCGTAGAACGCTGTTCTAGGTTGCTATCTACAATCTCACACAATATATATAAGTACTTGCCGAGAATCGTCTCCGAATGGAGGACAAGTAAAAGCTATGATAATACTCAATCACAGTCTAAGCACGATAAGATAACACAGAATTCTAATTAACAACTAATACTGAAATAATAACTAAAATAAAAATACAACATGAAAATAATCTCAACAAACTTTATACAAACTCATAATCTCTAGTTAATACAACAAACTCAAAATGAGACTAATACAAGTCTACTAACTAATCTCCCGAATCACTCCTGAGTGTCGGGGTCCAAGGTAGCTAATCCATCTCCTGGTCAAGGCAAGTAGGGCAAATGTCCTCAGGGCTAACATCTGAAAAATATTGGTTTCCAGTCAGGAATGGAACGAGCACAACTCCTCCAGATAAACCCAAGTAAATGACAGAGAACTATAAAGCAGTTATAGACAATTTTATTGATGAAAAGACAGTTTATACAGGTAATGATGGCATAGAGAACAGTAAGGTACAAGAAGAAGTGTAACTAAACCAAGAGAAGAATCATAGCAATGAAGACTGTAAAGTAAAGCTAGCTGAACCAGAATAACATGTATAAGTCCAGACAGTAAAATGTAAGTCAATGTGATTTTAATGTGAGTCTAATACAATTGAGTCGAATATGATTCTAATACAATGTGAGTCGAATGTGATTCAAATCAATGTTCTAATAAGGTGAGTCGAATAAGGTGATACGAATAATGATCCACAATGTTCTAATAATGATTTGAATCAATTCTCCAAGTGTGTTTTAAAATACTTAGATAGACATGTAAACGGCTATGGGTAAATACGGCACATCACACACCTGGCCGGGTGTGGAATGGCTATCGTTCGAATATTGTTCACAGAGAGTGGTTCGAATATTTGGGAATGTCCACATGTCTAATCAAGTATTTCCCCGCCCATCTAATACGAATGAATTCATAATCTGACACACAAATCGAATACAAGTCCAACCAGTACATGAAGATGCGAATAGGTGGTGCGAATAGTTCGAGTAGTTCTAATATCAGAGGTTACACAAGTAAGATGTGTGTCGTATACATGAATCCAGGAATACCAATACGTGTTTGTAACAGAGAATCACATAAAGCTAGCTAGAACTGAAATACAGTAATTGACAAGTAAATGAGAGAACTATCAGAGAATGTACTCGCCTGATACGCTGAAAAGAGTAGTGTAATATCAGATGTCTGTACCAGGGTCACAATGTCCTAAAATAGGGAAATACAATTATGATATGTCTAATGTGAAAATAAATGAAAGAACTAATGCAATCTACATGATTTCTAAGCCAATCTAGGTCAAAGTCAAACTTGGTCAACTCCATAGTCAAACTAAGTCATATCAAGTCATATCAGGTCACAGAAAGTCAAACTAAGTCATACAAGGTCAAACTAGGTCAAACAAGTTTAAACTAGTCCAATCTAGGTTAAAGTCAACTCCTGGTCAACATTCTAGTCAAACTAGTCAAACACTAGTCAATGTGGTCAAGCTAAACCAATTCTAGGTCAAACTTAGGCTAATCAAGGTTCTGGTCAACATAGACTAATCATCTAGGTGATTAGGTCAAGGGTCAATGATCTAAGTCAACTCTATAAGGTAACTCATAACCATAGGCTAACCTGTCTTAGGATACCTATGATACCATACTATAAGGCTAAGATATAACCAATCTCCTATACAAGTACATCACATATAATATACATAATACAATCCAAACTTATCCTATAACCAAGCTAAACCATACTCTAACTCAAATTAAGACTTAACTCTAAGTATCCTACTTAACCCCATACATATCTTCATTCTACTTAGGACTACCCATATAACTTTAAATCACAACTACTCAATAATAGGTCAAAACCTAAACCAACTAGTCCATAGTCTAGGGTTTAGTCAAACTAGGTTACCAAGTCATTTAGAAACCATCTAAGTCCATTCTAAGTCAATTAGGTCAAGGTTGACTTATAGTCGACTTTGGTCAATACTCAGTCAAAGTAGGGTCAACTAGCTAACTAGGTCATGGTCAAGGTTTAATTAGGGTTAGGCCTAATGCCATAGGCTAATAGATCAAAACCATAGGCTAATATCACTTATAGGTTTCTATGTAAACCTAGCCTATACAAGGTATCATACATATATATATATATATATACTATATACCCTCACATAATATATCATAATACCAATATATATATATAATACATATATATATACTCTCTCATAACTCACATCTATACATACAAGACATATCTAACATATATATATATCAATATATATATATATACATGTATAATATCTAACCTATATATATACACTATATATATAACCTCACATATATAATTATATATACCTATCTCACATATGTATATACACTATACCAATATATAATACATTATATATAATATATACATATACACATATATATAACCATATCACATATAATTACCACTACCCATACTAATATGTATATATAACACATATATATATATCATATCGACTATATATATATAACATATATATATACATATACTTATATATATACATAGACTTATATATAGAGAGAGAGTGATAAAGTTAGAGAGTGATTAGGGTTAGGGTTGTGTTTAGGGTTAGGGACTGAGGTTAGGGTTGGGTGTTTAGGACTGAACTCAGTTCAGAAACTGAGCACAGTCACACACACACACACTGAATATATACACACAGTGTATATATTACACATACATGTATATATACTCACACACACCTATACACACCTCTATATACTATGAAACTTGACACACACACACATCTACATATATACTATACATATACAGTATAAAATACACAAATACACATGTATACATTGATTAAAATCAAATCAAAAACCAAAATAAAAACTGGAAAAATACAGAGAAAATGGGATTACAGAAACTGAGAACAGAGAATGGGGGTATTTCGAATTTGAAACCCTAAACATTGCTAAGATCCCAAATGGGTGGTTGGTAAACCTAGGGTTAGGTGTCTTCTAGTGTCCTAGGTGCCTGAGACACGACCACGACACGACACAACGTGTCCGTGGGTCAAAATACAGAATCGGGTAAAATTTTAGGGCTGTGTCAGGCTAGTGTTCCTGTGTCTCGTACTCACGACACAGGACACGTGGGATCTCGTGCACCTAGGGGTAGGTTCGCCTAGGGGTCTACTAGGTATCCCAAAACCTAATTCGTGTCCAAGTGTGTCCGTGTCCGAGTTACACGCACGTATCAGTGCGTGTTCTGTGTGCGTGTCAGAACAGTGTGTGATCAGTGCGAGTGGATTTTCTCCCTCGACACGACACCAGCGTGTCTGAAACTTTGGGAGGGGTGTGTCAGACACTGCCCCGACCCTCAGACCAAGTTTCAAGTGTCCACGTCGCGTGTCGTGTCCGCTAGGAGCCCCGAGTAGCAGGGGAGCTACACAGTGGCTCGTGCACGTGTCGTACAGTGGGGACGGGGCCTCGTGTGCCTCACACGTGGCACATGGGGCCACGTGCTCGTGTCAGTGGGTCGGCCTAGGGTCTAGGTTCGTGTCCGTGTTACTGCATCGTGTCCACAACATGTGTGGATACGAAACAAGGTGTCAAACACCTACGTGTTTCCAGTGTAAACAGTGTGTGTCAGTGAGTGTAAACCCAGTGAGTTCGTGTCCGATTTGGACACGAACAGTGTCCTGTTTTGTGCTCAGACCTAGGAAAATGTGTCCTACCCATCTAGGGCTACCCAAATATATAATTTGTTTTACAAAAACAGAACATTAATTCCTAAGTGGCATTTCACCAAACACCCTAATTAAAACCTAGATACGTGTCCGATACGGACACCAAACCATATCAAAATCCTACCAAACTTGACCTACATGACCATGGTATCCTAATGCATGCAACCATGAAGAGAAATCACTATTTTAGTAGGGTTTAGGGCACTTTACCTATTTGGCCAAAATCAATGTAAACCACTTCAAGGGGGGGTTTCTTCTTCACCTTGGGGTGTCCAAATCCTTGTGCAACCTTGCTACTAAGCCTCCCTTAGCATCCTCAAGTGTAGGGGGTTCCAATGGAACAAGTTTGGTCCAATTTGGAGCTAAAATGACTAAGTTATGAAGTGGTGAAGGTAGAGGAAAAACTAGGTATTGAAAATGAAGGTTTGTGAAGGTGGGGGTGTACATATAGGGGGGGGGGACATGTCATGGCAGCCAAGGGGGTCTCCTTGGCCGACCAAGCAAGGGGGGGGGGGTGTCCTATGGCCTTGCTTAAGGGAGAAGGCAAAGACTTTAAGGGTAAAGGTTTGATATTTTACTAAAATCAAGGTAAATATCTAAATGAGATATTTTCTAAATGGAAATAACTAGATATTCTATAGGCTTAACATTACTTTAGTTAAACCCTCTAACTTAGTCTCTAGGTCATGACTAACATCTTGATTAAGGCTAAACTAGGTTAGTAACTAACATGACACTATTCACCTAATAAATCACATTAATTCTAAAAAATTCTAGAAAATTACCAAAATACCCTTTTGATCAAAAAGGGATAATTTGACATCCTAATCACATGGTTAAGCTCATATGGTCATGGTTAGTCTCTAGGTCACATAATCTATAGGGTTACACTATAGTTACACTAGTCAAAATCACAAAGTCATAAGTCATGACTTAACAAAATAGTTTTAATCAATCTAAAATCACCAAAAATCATATCATGACTATAACTCCATATTTAAATAATAAAATAATAAATTTTCAAAAATACCCAATTTTCAGAAAACAGGGTGTTACAGACAGTCAGCTCAAGTTTAGTACTGCATACCACCCTCAGACGGACGGACAGTCGGAGAGGACGATCAAGACACTCGAGGATATGTTGCGGACTTGTGTTCTGGATTTCGGTGGATCTTGGGAGAATCACCTGCGCCTTGTGGATTTTGCTTACAACAACAGTTTTCAGGCCAGCATTGAGATGTCACCTTCTGAGGCTCTGTACGGGCGTAGATGTCGTACACCCTTATCCTGGAATGATGTTGGAGAGCGAGCTTTACTGGGGCCGGAGATGGTTGTTGATGCGGCCGAGAAGGTGAAGCTCATCAGAGACAGACTTCGCGTGGCGCAGGACAGACATCGACATTAGGCCGATAGCCACCGGAGGCCTTTGGAGTTTGAGGTACAGATTAGAGATAGGATTAGATTTAGGTTTTGTTGTTTTGTAATTTTGTTGATCATGTTTGATTATTTTTAGTAATTGAGACCTTGTTTGTGATTAGGTCGGAGACCAGGTTTTCTTGAGACTATTTTCGACTCGTGGTACGATACGTTTTGGTGGAGGTGGGAAGCTTAGCCCGCGCTTCATCGGCCCTTTCGTTATCAGCGGTAGAGTCGGTGACGTGACATACAGGCTAGACTTGCCACCTGCACTAGTGGGAGTTCACAACGTATTCCATGTATCACAGTTGAGACGGTATGTGGCTGATCCTAGCCATGTGCTATGTCACGCCCCGATTCGGGAATCGTTCGCCTCCGCTTAGATTCACGCCGAATCGTTCGTCCTCGCTAAGGCGTGATGCCGTACAAGTCTGGAATTGCACTTGTACAAGGCGTGCTCGTGTTCCTTTTTATAAAGAGACATTTTGAATAGAGATTCGCAGCGGATGATAAGAAGTTTTGGCAACACAGATATGATCTGAAATAAGTTCTTTATTGATATCTTTGAAATTACATTGCATAAACATAAGGCTCTCAAACAGCCGAGATGAAAGGCCAAACTTGGCTACAACTTGCAGAAATATTGAAATGAGATACAACTTGTTCCATACATCATATCCCTTTATTAATAATGCGGCAATAACCACCTTCAGCAAAATGCCTTCTTCTTCAAGTGGAAACTTCAAGATGTACGAAGCTTCTAAAGAGTCGGACAGCAAGCCTTCAACGTCTACGATTATCCACTAAGTTCCCGGCACCTGTGGAGACGAGGGTCAGTACATTGCCACATATGTACTGGTGAGCGGCCGTAACCAATCTCACCACAAATCAACAGTAGTAAATTACATGAATGTTCACTATTGATTTGCATTCTTTCTATCTTGCCTTAGGGTCCATTAACAATTCATATATTAGATGAGAAATATAAGGAGCATACAGTGATGTTAGAAACATAAGCAATTCATGTTGATCTAACATAAGCAGTTCATATTGATCACCAGTTTGGTGAATCTTACCCACGGTCGATAGCCATCCCTGTACATATTTATGAATACCACTTACTCTGCCTGCATAAGACAATGTTAGCTATGCCACCTGTCTATATGAAGGTCACTGACTACACGTCATCTGGGACATCTTGGTCGGACGGCACCCCTTCAGCGGTGGGTAGCTAGCCCATCCGGAAGGTTCCCGAAAGACCGTGCTACTACTTCAGCACTGTGCTACTACTTCAGCACGGCGTTCCTCCTAGGCCGAATCGGTTCCGTGGCCTCGGATTACCGTTCGAGGAACTACCTTGTATACAAGTTGTCCATGACCATGCATGCAATGCAACTTAACTAATAAGAGACACGACATGCATGATAATAGCATCTCCCACACATATTCATAGTTCTCATTTTATCTTGCCAACATGCCTTGAGCCATAGGCTCGCATACTCGTTCATCCAACCAAGGGACTATTCATGTTTAACACATTCTTTCGAACCGGAGTTCGATATACTTACCGCCCAATACTTGGGTCTTTGCATCACCTGTTAAACAATTCATAAAGCATACGAGCATCATTCGACTTGCAACATAAGCCTAGCCATGTGATAATTTATCTTTCATTATCTTTCCCGTATTATTACTAGGCATCTTTTATTAAGCACCGAACGCAATAACAAGTCTACCATTGTTATGCGCGAAGATCAAGGATCGTCGAAGGATCAAAGCCACTCACTTGTTGGTGAATTGCCGAGAGAAAGAGGTCTTCCACGCAACGTCACCCGAGGTTCACCGCATTAGCACCTGCATTGGCACCAACGTCTGGTCAGCATACTTCTTCTCTTTCTCTCAGTGATTCGATATGAAATGCGTAGACGGTGAAAGTAAATCCATGAAAACATTCATCGAAAACAATCACGAAAACGCACACAAAAGCCAACAGCAAAAGCGACATCGAAAACCAGCAGGGCAACGGTCTCGGGGCAAGCGACTCTTATATAGAACTCTTCCCCCAAGACGCGCGCCACTGCATCTTGGGCATCATTCCAAAAGAGTCCAATCCATAACGAGGAAAGGATCTCAATTATTATCCCGCGATCCTGGTAAAGTTTCCCCAATTCTCATCCGACTCGGCCATTCGGCCGCTAGCCCGCACCGTGCTCCGCAACGGATTCGGGGCATTACATGCTAGACCATTCGGAGATCGAGGTTGGACCTTCTCTCAGCTATCCAGAGCAGCCAGTAGAGATACTGGATCGACGGAAGAAGGTTCTGAGGAACAAGGTGATACCCTTGGTACGCGTCGCATGGAGGCATCATTCTCCAGGAGAGTCTACCTGGGAGCGGGAGGATGAGATGCGCGAGCGGTACCCTTATCTTTTTGGACCTTGAGGTATACCTTTCTATCCTTCTCAGCAGTTTAGTTTCGTCTTTAATTTCGAGGACAGAATTATTTTAAGGAGGGTAGATTTGTCACTACCACATTTCTAGCTTGAGGGTATTTTGATCATTTTTGAATTTTTGGGAATTATTTGGAATTATTATGTATTATTTAGATTTATTAGAATTAATGTGATTTTTGGTATAATTTAATTAGTGATTATTCTAGACTGTGACTAGTGTTGACTTTGGAGACTAACCTAGAAGCTAACCCTAGCCATGACTACTTGATTAGATTATGAAACCCTAGATTAATTTAAGTTAATCATATCCTAGTCATTAGAAACAATTTGGAAATAGGAATTAGAATAGAGAAGGATTAATGGCTTATGACTTCACAAGTCATGATTAATGACTTAAGCCCATAGAGGCCCAAAACCCAATACCATTGAACCCTAACCCTAATTTTCCTTACATGGCCGGCCACACCCACCTAGGGATTCCCCCTCTATAAGTACTCTCTTCCACTTAGGGCTAGCCTCCCTTAGAAAGATCTCAAGTTGGAAAAAGAGGTAAATCCCCAACTTTAATAATTCCTAGAAAATCCAATTTAATTCCTTTTCCATTCAAACAAATTGCAATAGGTTCTAAATTACTTCTATTTGCTGTGTATGTGGAGAAATTTCAGAGTGTGGACAATTTGGAGAAGTTTGGTCATCAAGAAGAACACCCCTTTTTGGAGTTTTTGAGCAATTTGAAACCTATAGGTAATTTCCTTAAAACTCTATTAAATTGCTGTTATTATTGCATTCTAGCCTAGATCTAGGTGTCCCCTAGCTAACCCTAGATTTTTGTAGGATATTGTGTCCAATTCGTGTCCTAATTGGATACGTATTAGTCCCAATAACCAACTGTTTGATGAAATGCCCCAAAGGGCATTTCGATCTAATTTTAGGGAAGTGTTTGAATAGAAATTTAGATTTTGGTTATGCTTATTGGTTTCTGTTGCTCTGAGGTGATATTGGTTTTGTGTCGTATCGGTTTTTGGACATGAACCCACATTTTTCCACCGTACAGTTCTGTCCTGCTACTCGAGTGTGAATGCACAGTGGACACGACACTTGGACATATGATATTAGACACACACGAGGGGGCATTGACTGACAACACTTGTGTCAAGTTTCAGAGTCCCTCGTGTCATATCGGACACGCACTTGAGCCTGCACTGGTTTTGCACTGGGTTAGTTTCAGTCGGTTTTGGGTTCTGATACGTGTGTCGTATCACCCATACGCACGTCGTAGACACATATCAGGGTGTCCCCAACCTAGACCTAGTCCCCCTCAATACTGGGACACGATCACGAGATCTGTGTCGCACGGTGTCGAGTGCACGACACGTTGGAACACACGCACCACACCGCCTGTGTCCAGTTTTGTGTTTTGGTATTTTAATGTGTTTGGACATGTTTGTGTCCTCATGGTGGGACACAAACATACTGAATAGCATGTGTACAACCTATATTTTCATTACCAACCTTTAGTTTTATATATTAGCTTGATTTCGAACTCAATTTCTCATTTCCCCAATTTTTTCTGACACTTAGAATAACTTTCAGTTTTTCAGTTTAAATCCCAGTTTTAAAAACGAAATTTGGCATCTATTTTATTCCAATGTAATACTCCTAATTGCATGTTTACATTCTAATATAGTTTATCTATATACAATCTGCTAGCTTGTCAAATTTGGGTTGATTTGGGATTGAATTGGTTTCAATATTGGTTTATGAAGATTGGACTGAATACTTAGTATTGGAGTTTGTGTACTGATTTGGGGACTGCTCTGTTTTCATTATTTCCTATATCTGAGATTGAGTTTTATTACACTATTGTAAGTTAGTTGGGTTGTACAACCCTTCACCACTTGACACTCTTTATGTCACACACTGTTAGCTGTCCAATTCTGGACTGTACACACTAGTTCACTCACACCCTACTGAACACTCATGACACACACACACATTTTCATATATGGACACTCTTTCACTCACTGTTGAACACTGTTAACTGTTTTCACACACCCACTCTAATCCTTCACTTTGACTTGCCTTCACACTTGTGCACACACACACACACATGTTGACACATGTTTTCCCCCTCACTCTATGCATATATGTATGTATATATATTAATGTTATGTATACATAAATAATGTGTATATAGGTTTATATGTAATAGAGTATATGTATCTATCATATAATATATATGTAAATGTACATGTATCTATATATATATTGTATTATATATATATGTAGTTGTAGAATGTATAATGAAATGTGTATAGAGTATATATTCTATATATATGTAATATATCTATGAATAATGTATGTATATAAATATATGTATAACATAATGTTGAAATGCCTATATCTATATTGTGTAAGGTTGGTTTAGCATTATGTTGTAAAGGCTAGAATAGCTTAGTATAGACTAGTATAACCTTGTTTAGACCTAGAATGGATAGTTTGACCTAGGTTTGACTTTAGGGTTGACCAGAGTTGACCAAGAGTTGACTTTGGTCTAGATTGACCTAGATTCATATAGAATGCATTGTAGTGCATATTATTACCATTCTGGACATGTTGTGACCTGTGCTATTCTAAATAGGAGCCAGACACCACTCCTCGGACAGTACATTCATCTTGGACATTCAGATAGCAGGCGAGTACATTCTCTGATCATTTCATATACTGTTAGAATTATATTCCTGCTTTAGATTACTTTACTTAATGCTGACACGTATCTTTCACGAATTAGTACTATATGGATCCTTTCCTGAGATGTTATCCCTCTACGGGTGCATCGGGTATTTCATGTTCATGTACTTTATCATGTGCATCAGGTACTCCTTGTACTCGTACTAGTTCATGTATTCATATGTTCTCATGTGCTTTCATGTACTATCATGTGTCTCATGTACTACTCATTACATGAGTTCACGTATCTTTAGCTGTATTCATGTGCCAATAACGTAACTTGAATGGATCCTTGTGTATTAATTGGGGCGGGGTGAGTAGAATTGGTTATGTGATCATTATCCCCAGTAGGTATTCATGTGCCTCTTAGTTGTATTCATGTGCTCCTAAGCCGTTTACATAACCATATTGTACTCTAAATCACTTAGCCACTTACAGTATTTACTTATCATGTATTTACTTTCAGTTACAAATTATTCTCCTGTTTTTCCCGTACTTTCTTTCCAGCATTTCCCGTATCTGACTCTACTACATGTTTATATTTTCTAACATATTATGAATTGCGTGAGATGTATTGTGCTCGCTCCGTCCTGACTGGGCACCGTTGATATATTTACAGAGGATGAGGATGAGGCTGGTGTAGACACCTTCTATGGGGCAGCTGTAGAGGGTAGCTGTGACCCGGACTTAGAACAGGAGCCACTAGCTGTTGACATCTCACACCTAGTTTAGTTAGTTTACATTTCAGTTGTATTTCTGGATGATTGTATATTTTGAGACTTGTATTAGAGTTGGATTATTTCTGGATGTTGTTGAGTTGTTTATCTTAGACACTTAGCATTCTCTCTATTTGTATTGCTCGTGGTTTGGGATTCTTTTCATATCATTCTATCTTATCGTATTTCTACCTTAGATGTGATTGAGATTGTATTATGTTATGTCACCCCCATTCGGGGAGTATAACTGTGCAGTACCTTATAACTGTTAGATGTTGTGACCTAGGACAGCGTTCTACCGCCGATACTGCGGCGTAGGCTGGGCGTATTCATGTCTCGTGCCCTTACTCTAGGGTGCGGGTCGTGACACGTTTTTAGTGGTGGCCCATGCAGGTCTAGGATATAAATGTGGTGGTATTCGAACTAGAGTATCACTACATCCTGCAGTAGGATTAAGATATTTTTGAAGGTAGTCAATCACACTAGGAAAAACGCTTTATCAGATTCCGTATATCTACATATTTGCTGCTTATTGTCTTCCTTTGAATATAACTGTCCGCCTTTAATATTTTGACTCTTTCTCAGAAATTGTTTCTTGTTTGATCTGTGTCTCCAGGATGGTTGAGACGCGATCGCATCGCCATGGACCGGGGGATGTTGCAGAGGGGACTGCCACCTCTCATCCTAGGCAGCTAGCCCTTGGTGCCAGGCCATCGGTTCCAGCAGCAGGCGTCGGATTTTTTGCCACTTTCGGAGGAGCACCTCCACCAGTTCGGAGGCAGAGTCCAGTGATACCGGAGACCTTTCCTCAACAGCAGCCTCCACCAGCAGGGATGGTGGACGCAGCCCATCTGTTCTCGTTTGTGGAGAGGATCTTGGAGTCGCACCAGCAGTAGCAACAGCGACAGGCCGCGGAGTTCACCAGGGGCATCGATGAGGCCCATCAGTTGGTTTGCACCACGGTTGAGAGGGTGAACACCCAGGGGCCAGTACAGCAGCAACCGCATCGGAGGGAGAAGGATATCCAGGACTTCCAGAAGATACATCCTCGGGAGTTCCTGGGCACGGAGGGCATCCACTATGCGGATGACTGGATATAGCACATCGAGGAGATCTTTCGGTTAGCGGAGATTCCAGCCAGGTTACACATAGAGGCAGCGGGCAGCCAGATGCAGGACCTGGCCCGCACCTGGTACCAGACAGATCCCCGGGTGAGAGTAGAGGGCCAGACCTGGGAGCAGTTCAAGGAGCTGTTCAAGGAGCAGTTCTTCCCAGATGTGGCATTGGGAGGTATCGAGGCACAGTTCGAGAGCCTGGTTCAGGGGAACCAGACAGTTTCAGAGTATGCTGCGGAGTTTTGTTGGCTAGCCAGATTCATTGATGACCTGACGGAGATGACGAAGGCGAGGAAGTTTCACCGAGGTTTGATCAGGGAAATTCGGTCACTGACGAAGAGTGACCGGAATGCCACTTATACTCAGATTCTGACGGAAGCTATGGCAGCGGAGGACGACTTGGGCCTGAAGTTGAAGAGGGGCCAAGACTTCCAAGCAGGAAGTAGCAGTGGGGGTCAGGCCAAGAGGCCCCATATCCAGCAGCCCTTTCAACAGCAGAGGCAGTTTTTACAGCAGATTCAGGGACATTGTCGTACACCTTTTCAGCAGGTGCAGCAGCAGTAGAGGCATCAACAGCAGGCACCCCGTCAGCAACAGGTAGTCGTTTGTGCCTTCTGCAAGAAACCGGGGCATATGATCCATGAGTGCAGGAAGAAGCTAGGCAAGTGCCTACTTTGTGGTGCTGGAGATCACCAGTTGAAGGATTGGCCTGGGGCTTTTGGGCCTGGAGCTCAGGAAGGTGGAGCCAAGGCTCCAGCAGGCCAGCAGCGGGGACCAGCCCTGCCGACGCAGCAGCAAAGATTCACCCAGCATCAGCAGCAGGCCAGGAGAGGCCAGCAGGGGCGAGCTTTCGCCATTGCAGCAGAGGATGCAGAGGCCGTCGGGGAGCTGATTGCAGGTTCGATTCTTCTCGACTCCATTCCAGCTTTTGTATTGTTTGATTCCGGGGCTTCCCACAGTTTTGTATCTGTATCGTTTGCGATTAGACATGGTATGGTAGCTGAACCGTTGCCTAGGACTTGCAAGATCACGACCGGGGGTGGCATTATCCTCGTCAGTGATGTTTGTAAGGGTCGGAGTATTATTTTGGAAGGCCGTGAGTTAGAGGTGAGCTTGCTCGTAATGCCACTACCGAACTACGATATTGTACTCGGTATGGATTGGTTGAGCAGGCATCACGCCAGCATTGATTGCCGCGGGGGTAGAGTTTTGTTCAGTGTGCCAGGCGAGCCGGAGTTCGAGTATTCCAGACGGCAGGCAGAGCAGAGCAGCGGAGTTTTCTGCGGAGCTTCAGTAGAGGAGCAGCCAGTTCCACATCCGTTGATTGCAGAGTTTATGGATGTGTTTCCAGAGAATTTGCTTGGACTTCCACCAGATAGAGACGTTGAGTTCTCGATAGACTTGGTTCCCGGCGCAGAATCGATTTCTCAGCATGTCTATTGGGTGAACAACAGCAAGCTGGTGGAATTGAAGAAGCAGGTGGATGAGTTGCAGGATTTTCCCGTACTTTCCCGTACTTTCTTTCCAGCATTTCCCGTATCTTACTCTACTGCATATTTATATTTTCTAACATATTATGAATTGCGTGAGTTGTATTGTGCTCCTCCGTCCTGACTGGGCACCGTTGATATGTTTACAGAGGATGAGGATAGGCTGGTGTAGACACCTTCTATGGGGCAGCTGTAGAGGGTAGCTGTGACCCGGACTTAGAACAGGAGCCACTAGCTGTTGACATCTCACACCTAGTTTAGTTAGTTTACATTTCAGTTTTATTTCTGGATGATTGTATATTTTGAGACTTGTATTAAAGTTGGATTATTTCTGGATGTTGTTGAGTTGTTTATCTTAGACACTTAGCATTCTATCTATTTGTATTGCTCGTGGTTTGGGATTCTTTTCATATCATTCTATCTTATCGTATTTCTACCTTAGATGTGATTGAGATTGTATTATGTTATGTCACCCCCATTCGGGGAGTATAACTGTGCAGTACCTTATAACTGTTAGATATTGTGACCTAGGACAGCGTTCTACCGCCGACACTGCGGCGTAGGCTGGGCGTATTCACGTCTCGTGCCCTTACTCTAGGGTGCGGGTCGTGACAGTATTCCTTTTCTTTTTGCCCTTAAAGTTTATCCTTTTAAATATGAAAATTGAATTCTTATTGGCAGATATTGTAGCATCATTTACTGTAAAGAGAAGAAAACAACAAAATGGACATGCTCTAATTAATAACCAAAGAATAAAATATAGTCAAACAAATTCAAATAATGGTGAATCCCATCTCAAGATACCTAGCACATCATTAATATCAAGTCTTTGGACAGTGACATTAACTGTAAGTGGTACTCTTGGTGTAGTGATCAAACGTTGACAATAAATCATGTCAAATAATAACCCTATATTTGGATTGGGTTATTATTCACATGTAAACCTTATAATTGTCACACATTTATCACCACAAGTATGCGTGCAATTCGGCCAAGTATCAACCCTTCCTTTGGGCTGACTAATACTCGCATGAATGTACACACACAAACATCCAACATCCCTCATAGACTATCTACGCAAGAGAGGTCACTTTGGCGACATCTTGTTTCAATGGGTCTATTTGGAATATTAGACAACTATTGCTAGTCAAAAAGGCACCAAAATTTTGAATGTTGACTAAATTTTATAAAACCAAAACATGTCCAAAATCTTATGTACATGCATATTTATAAGATTATTACTCAAATAAAATAATCAAAAGCATAAGCATGAATTTTAATTTGACAAAATTGGATATTATCAACATAACAAAATTCACGTAATAATCTACTGAGGATGTGCATCCAAAGAAAAAATCGTAGACATTAACGAAAAATAATAACTCCAAAATATATATCCAAAACTGAACATATTTGGTCTAAACTGAACATTATCGGCACTTTTTTCCCCTTTTAAGTATCCAAGTATCTAAAGAAAATATTTTAAAAGATGAATAAGTAAACTTTAGACTAAGTTTGAGCCTAATTATTTAATAACTGAATCCATCAATATAGATCACTTCAAATAATCATAAAGATTATACCAAAATTCTGTCAAAGAATAATGAAGATTTTTGAATACTTCCACTCGTACCTCATGAGAAATATGAAAGGCTTAATTTACAATGTATCTGAAACTATTTCAAAATAGTGTGAGCAACTATTCTTTAATGAGCCTAAAAAACAAATACACACAAGAAGAATGCCACCGACTCCAACATATTGGACTTGAACATTTTGGTAGACCAACAGGCCGAGGAAGCTAATCTAAAGCAAAAGTAAAGACGAGATTATGTCCTCGACATTTGCTAGCTTCATCATAATATTGTAGCATTCAACTACATGAACACCACAAAACAAATAATCTCAAATATGCAACACCACTGACTGATTAACTAACAATTAAACCATAGAATTTTGAGTAGAAACTAGAGACATCGAGATTGCGAAACCGGAGAAATTCCTTAGAATTCCAAGCTATATATCCATAGGAATCAAACCACATAACTGGAGTTGGCTCTTAATATATATATTGACATAAATAAATAAAATATTCTCACACCAATATATATATTAACATAACTGGAATTAATATATATATTGACATAAATAAAATATTCTCACATAACTGGAATTAATATATATATATATATATATATATATATATATATATATATATATATATATATATATATATATATATATATATATATATATATATAACTGGAGATGGCTTTAATATGGAGGCGCACAACATTCAAAATATAAGGAGTCACACCAATATTCAGATTGAAAAGCATCTACAGAACACATGAAATATTGGAGGAGAGCAACCTCTAAATCAAATATTATAGATAGAATCCGAATTAATAACAATAGTGCAAACTGTAAAAGCAATACCATCTGTATCCCTTTGTGTGGTGTTGTAGCCCAAGAAGACGCATATAGTAGGTCAAACTGATACTGTTACATTTTGAAGATGGTGTGAGAACAAGTACATGTGCAACATAATACTCAAATTAGAGAATAATTTGGAACATATATATCCGTATAACTTTTAGTAAGGAGAGACAACCAAGAATAGTTCAAGGAATCTAATTGGTGAGAAATAGAAGGGTATGTATAGTCTCAAGTACATAGTGACATAGTCTCTCAGCGAGACTATCTTTCTGATGTTCATGCTAACAAAAGAACCGAGACAATGTCCCCAAAGAAGCAAGAAAATCTTTGAACTGATGCTATGTATATCCCCCTGAATCTGAGTAAAAAAATTTGATCTTGCGAGAAAACTGAATGACAACCATCGTACCAAATTCAAGATCGTCAGACTTTTAAGAAAGCATGTAGATTCATGTGTTGCGAATACAATCATCGAAAAAATAACATAATATGGATTCCACCCTCTGAAATATTATGAAAGGTCGGGTATCCAGATGTTCGAATGGATCAAGTTTAATGAAAATGATGAGATATGCTCGCAATAAGGAAATATACTGGCTTTTCGTTTGCACAACTTGCAACTAGTACAAGGAGTTTAGGAGAAAATCTTCTAAATTGCCATAAAAAGATAAGAACTACAGGCAAGACAACGACAGATGTCCAAGACGTCGATGCCAAGTGTCACATGCAGAAGGAGTGGGGGTGTTAAGGCGGTTAAGTGACGAAGAAGGACGAGAGGGAGCATATAGAAGGTAGGACGAGTCTACATAGTAGAGATCGTCATTTTGTTGTATGTAGCCAATTTATTTTTATGTGCAAGCTTCGTACACTGTGCATAAGGAGGATGTGAAGGTAATAAAGTATTGCATGTCAGTCAACTGAGATACTGAAGAGATTCATCAATAGCTTAGGAACATAGTAAACTTGCAAAACGAAAAACTGAGGTATGTCGGACATGTTTAAACCAATTTAGAAATTTACCATTTATTTGTTTGCCTTGAGTGCTAAAAAATATAAGGAAAAAAAGAAGAAAAAAAGTGCAAGCTAGTGCACAACTCCAGCAAACTAATAATGTGATGAATGATTCAAAGTGGATTTGCAAACATGTCCTGAAAATTCCTTTGACAGATTTCAAACTTTCAAATAAGCAACAACTTAAACATTTACAGTGTGATGGTAGCTTGACTTGGGCTTTGATAACAACAGCTATATATAGCATACAACATGTTGATGTTCAATGGACTGGATGACTCTGAACATTTGTAGAAGAGCCAAATCAAGAGGCTTGGATGATCAATCAACTAAGACTAGACCCGCTTCCTAAATTTGTATTAGAAATAGAGTTCAGACCACCTATGAGAAAGAAAAGAAAGAAAAAACCACCTCCTACCAATCTTCTTCTCCAACAAAATTAACCCCAGACAAAAGTGTAGCAAAACTAATAATAACTAAAATTTGGTAAACATTAAAATAAAACATAAGAATCAGGTACTAAACAATAAAACTATAGGAAATCATGATGCATTAGATATTTAGATTGGACAAGAGTGGTTGGCTGAGGTCTTTCCAATCCTTTTCTCAACTGTTTGTAATGCATCAGAGGACTTCTCACACGTACGTTTAACTCAAGTAGATCTATTTGGCCTCCTGCCAGATCAATATGGACAAGATCTGCCTTAGAAAAAACGCAAAATTTTTGATGTGGCTTGTAGTTGAAATAAGTTGCTGACTATATTGAAAATCTCAAGAGAAATCTTGCTAAAAGAATGTATATTATGCCGGAAAAAAAATCAAAGAAAGAAGGCTCACACATGTTTTAATTAAATGCTCTATATAAAATTATCATATATATATATATATATATATATATATATATATATATATATATATATATATATATATATATATATATATATATCCTGGATAAATACATAAAGCTAAACATGCACACCAAGTCTGGATAAATACATAAAATCAAACATACACACGAATCCTGGATAAATCAAACATGCAAACCAATTCTGGATAAATACATAAAATCGAACATACATACGAATCCTAGATAAATCAAACATCACACCGATTTTGGATAAATACATAAAATCAAACATACACACAAATCCTGGATAAATCAAACATACACACAAATCCTGGATAAATCAAACATACACACCAATCCTGGATAAATACATAAAACCAAACATACACACTTCAGCTTGTGGTTTCGTCGTCCACGTCATATGAGAGAAAGGAAAAGGCTGCAGAAACACCTTTATCGTTGTCTACCACAAGGTGTAGCATTCAATCTTGTGCCGGAGAAGAGAGAGCTCTTTGTAGTTAGTGTGTCAACTCCAGTTCCCGGTATCATTCATGCAGCTTGAAAACATAAAATTCAGTCATGTCTACTAAAGAAAACATCAAAAAAAAAAGAGGAAATAACGAGATTAAAAACATAAATTAAACTTTTCCTCTATTCAAAGCTAAATATTTTCATATTATTTTATCTTCAAAATTTTACAACAACACTTCTATCTTCAAATCAATTATAAGTAAATTTATTTTTGTTATTATTTTAATATAATAATATACAATATATTATTATATATCTATACTAGTATATAATGAGGAAAGTAGGCTTCCAACGTTTTAAATTTTTAAATGTCAGCAACTACATTTACTAATTAAAATTGTTCGTTACATTTAATTTGGATAGTTATGTAATTACGTATAGAAAAATAAAGATTAAGCAGGTTGTTTGTTCTTTCCAAGTATTATAAAATACGTACAAGACACGTGCATATATACTAATTATTTATATATAATAATGTTGAGATAGAAGCAAAATTATATGAATTATGTGGACAGATAACAAATATATTGAATTTTAAATTAATGGTATAATTATTATATTAATTATATGGGTTATTTAGTAATATTGGTCTCATATAATTAGTGGATATTAGGGTTTGGGTGTCGAAAATGAGACGGTGTTAGGTTTTGGGTCTCCAAATCCCATGCTCACTTGGCTACGTGATGTGATTTGGAGATCCAAATCCTAACGTCGGTCAATTTGGGAACCCAAATCCTAATATCTGCTATTATATAATGAGACCATGTTACTAAATAGCCCACAAAATATTTAGAAATAAAAAAAGAATACAAGGCAGGCAAATACTTGTAAATATTGAAGCTGAAGTTTCACGTACCATTGTAACACGGCTTTACGTAGTAGAAAAGAAGTTAATCCCGGAAAATAATCTTTTCTTGGTTTCCGTAACATGTAACAATAAATGGACTGGTGAGAAAATATTGAACACCAACAATAAATAGACTGCTGAGCAAAATATTGGATAAACAGAACAATCGAAATGGCAACTAAAAGAAACAAATCTTCTCCTCTTCTTACATATATACACATTTGTGGCTGGAAAGGCTACTGCCAACGACATTGCCAAGATACACATATACACTACACATTTCTCCCGTCACTGTATCGAAAAGGGCATCATGGCCGGTTGAGGAGAGCTGTCCGGTCGCCGCAACACCTCGCCTTGCCGAGGTTGACGTTCCTTCGACCCCAGACCGATCCCTCGGCCGAAATATACGCACTCACAAGAAATACACTCGTCCGCAAAAAAAATCTCTTAAACATGTAGTCAAAATATAGGCACTGCACAAGAAATACATTCATTCATTCGCATAAAAAATCTCTTAAACCTGTAGTCAAAATATAGGCACTGCACAAGAAATACATTCATTCGCATAAAAAATCTCTTAAACCTGTAGTCAAAATCACATAACTAATCTAAATCACATAACTATAAGTCTAAATCACGTGCTCCTTGCCTTTTTCTTTTTATATTTTCTCTTGGCTAAATCATCCTAATGGTACCCCAATTTTTTTTAAAACGTTGATTACTATATAGAATTTTTTTTTTACAAGTTTACAATATATATTAGTTTGACCCTCTAATGTATAAAGAATAAACTAGCTCAAGTGGTAATTCTTTTGGCTTTCAATTTAGAGGTTACAAGTTCAAACCTCACCTTTCATCACTTTATTAATTATTTTACATATTTTAGAAATATTTTATTTATAATGTTTTGCTTCCTCTTTTGTAACAATTTGAAAATATAGTCTTTGTTTTTTGCTCATTCTTGTTTGAGTGTCAGTATATTTTTTGCTATTGAAGTCCAATTAACATGACAGCTTTAAGCATTTCTATATGTAGTAGCACGGCCCCTCCATAATTTTAATCCTGGCTCCGCCCCTGATTATAGCGTTCAACGGCACCTTAACTTTCTACTGCTCGATTTTGACATCCCAACTTTATAAATTGCTCTTTTGGCACATCGGGACCACTTCAAAATAATATCCTAGCATACAAATATTTAAATTGTGCTTTGTACTGCAAGATATTTTTTGAAGTGATCTTGATGTGCTTCAAAATTGACGAAATGTGCTTCAAAAAAACAATTTATAAAACTGGAGTGCCAAAATCAAGCAGTGGAAAGTTGAAGTGCCAAAAAACGCTCGGGTGCTATAGTTGGGGTGTCATTAGGATAATTTAGCCTTTCCTTTTCGAAAAGTATGATCCTTAGCTATATCGAAATCAAATATAAGATAGTTATATGATGGTTTCAGGAGCCAAGAAAACTATCCTTGCCATTAACTAAAGAAAATCTCAGTTCATAGAATGAAGAAAATGTCAATTAGATCATATCAACATTCACCAGAGCATAATACGTGAGATCATACGAGCTACATAACTGCCATGTGAACCAGATCAACTGGCACTAACCTATCTTCAGCATAAACCAAAAAATGAAACTATATAAAATAAGTATATTACCTCCTTTGGAGACTTTCATGTCAAGATCTTTCCAAAAAGCTATGAAATCGTTGTGCTTTTTCTGTGACTTGTAAAATAAGTTCACGACGAAAAGCACCTCCCGCAGAACATCTCCTTCTCTTCCTCGCACGGAATAAGCAGTCTTCCGTGTCGAGCACATATGAAGCCTGGGGTATAGTCATTTACACAGACACGTGGCTAAAGCATGAGTTACAAATAGTATGTACATTATTTTGGAATTTAGGCTGTGTTTGATTGGGCTTTTTTTCCATGAAAAATATTTCCATCACCAATTTCCCACCAATTGTAGTGTTTGATAGCTTATATTTTCCATGGAGTTATTTTCCAAAAAACTATCATTTTCCATATTTTCTTCTAAAATGGTGGAAAATGAAACTTGTACAACCCATAGAAAAATATCATTTTCCATGGAAAATAACTATTTTCTGTGGAAAATAATGACAATCAAACACCCAAATTAAGTTTTCCATGGAAAATTTTCAAAATTTCATGGAATTTTTTTTCCTAGGAAAACAATTCCATGGAATTAATTTCTTTTCCACGTACTTTCCACATTGCAATCAAACACACCATTAGACAACTGGTCAAATTTTAACATAGTGAGCTTTAACCACGTACCTTTGAGGAAATACATGATACTTTGCATTCCAAACCATTCAGTAGCATAGTTCCCTCCATGGCTTTCACAATCTCATCAGTTCCAAATTTGCGTTTATTCCTGCAGTTACATACATCGATACTGCCTAGTGAGCATTCCACTTACATAAACTCAAGATCACGATGATGCACTCTCCATATCTTCTCATGAAGACGCCATTTACCTCCTTATCATCTGAAGCACTTGAGAGTAACTCGTTGTACAGGTAAGTGACGAAACTCGGATCTATAGAAACAGCTGTCAACTCGGGTTTTTCATGTCCATATTCCATTAGCTGGATGGACAACATGTTTGGATTCGAGTACTGCAAAAAAGATTAATATCATAAGACTCTAAACTTAAGCTTTATTCAGCAATCAGATATTTATTTAACATACAGGACGAATGCACGAGTTTTCTAAAAAAATGAGTTACATGCAAGGTTCACAGCATCGGTATCGGACTATTCCTATGAGTATTGGTATCGGCGATATTGGTAGTATCGACGGTTTCGGATCGGAGTATCGGATTTGTTGGTATCGGAAAACAAATAATTATTAATAAATTATTTACATTTAAAAACATATATTTTATACATTTAGGCATAATTTTAAGTATTTTCAGTGTTACGTAGTAGTTTTGAAATTAAATGAAATAGTAGTCACCCTTACCGATTGGTTTACATACAATAGATTGGTTTACTTCTTTTACATGCTTTTACAACCTTATTATACTTCAAACCCCTTGCTGATTTGTCTTTTTTGTTTAATGTTTTTTTGCCGAATTGACCAGAAAAGGGACCCCCAATGTCAGTATCGGTAAGTATCGGGTATCGGTCGGTATCGGATCGGGACATGCCAAACCGTATCGGTATCGGCCGTATCGGATCGGTATCGGCCGATACTTTAAACCATGGACTTGTCAGTTAAAGGTGAATACGGCTTCATTTGCAATTGAAGCCAATTCGATTCGACACTACAAATGCAGCATTTGCGTCCATGTTACAACTACATATTCTGTAAATATGGAGAAAATTCACCAAACCAACCATGGGAACTCTTCCATCAGAAGCCATCAAATGTAACAGTCCCTAACAGTAAATAGCTGAGACTAGGCAAAGAGAGAAACTAGGAAACATACACATTCAAAACGGTATATGCTCTCATCATGAAGGAGGGCCCGAGCATTTTCATGATAAACTATATCAAAAAATCTTACAGGCCACCTTGATTTCTCATATTTATAGAGTTGAAGAAGCTTCGCGTCCATCTCATCTGTTGCGATTGCTTGAAGCTGCAAGAGATGCAAATTCGTCAACAGAGTAACTTTTGAAGCAGAAAATCATAAAAAAGAACACACCTGCTTCACAATTTTATATATCAGTTTGTCCAAAGTAAAAAGAACGTACGACTGAGTTCCAACGATAGCACGACAATCATCTTCAAACTTTGTATTGTCAGCAGAACCGTCAAGTAGATTGTATAGTGCACTCATAAATCTGCGGGAATTCAGACAAATGAAACCATTCTTACACATGCTCACATGTTCTCAAGACAACAACATAGACATGAACATAAATTACTTGGCATATAGATCAGGAGGGCTTGAATCCTTTGAAGATCTCCATTTCCTTTCCGAAGTTGTCGAATTCGTCTTTGCTGAAAGTATCCTCTCATACAAAGTCTGCAATGAAATAATATCATAAGCTATGAACAATTATATCACATATGCATCTAAAAAGCATCTGCCTATACAAAAAATCGGTACTCACCCGATGAAGCCAATAAAGCACATAAAACGAATCATTCCCACAGAATATGCGTGAGCCATTGTCTTCCTTGCCATGTAAGCCCGAAGGTACGCGCTTTGCAAGTGGTTCACCGTGTGTAACAAACGCTCTGAGAATGATAATGACGTAATTTCTCCCTCCGCATCATGTGCGTCAGCCATTCCCTCACCCTCACTTTCAGCCTTGGCGTCCTGATCTGCATCCTCATCTTCCTCCTCACGATCTTCACGAGAACCCTCTTCACCATCAGCTGACTCACTACCTGAAACTTCTTCACCAGCTTCAGATGCATTTTCACTGTCCTCTGTAGACCTTTGAGCACTTTCTTCACCCTCGTCGTCAGCATCTACATCATTCTCTCCTCCCACCTCACCGCGAACTTCTTCAGCTGGTCTGACTTGATATTTTCTGCCAGCAGAACCATCCTTTACTTCAGGCACAGCATCAAACGCAGCAACTTCAAAGGACACAAAGTTATCCTCTTCAAAATCCCCATTTGGTGATAACTCGCCCTCTTCCCTTTCAATTTTAAAATTACTATGAGTATCAGAACTCTCAGGGTATTGGTGCCCTTTGTTACTTTCAGTAATGCAGCCACCATTTGCAAATACTGGCCTCACGCGATCTCCTCTCTGAATAACACACTAAACAATGTCAGTATGAAATATGGAATACTACAAGAAAGAAACTAAGTTTCCTCGTGAAATCTTCCTGCGTGCAACTTGAATTCATAATATTACAAGAAAAACTCAGCTTTAGCAACAAAAAATAGTAGCTTCAATAATGAGAAGACACAACATGTAATCTGCATGTGATAAAATTCTAAAACAAAAAGTGATTGTTGCTGAGAACCACCATAAGGTATGGTGATTCTATAGAGTGCAGACAAAATCACAACATCACCTTCTATTTGAGGCCAGGAAAATAAGTTAATTATCAACATTTTCTCGTAGCATAGTATTTGATCAAGGACCGAAATTCAAGAAATTAACAGAAATTTTCTCGTAGCATAGTATATGATTAAACAACACTCTTTTGTGAATTGGCTCATTACCGACCCCAATGAAATCATGCAAGTGGTATCGCTCGCCGCGATGCGGGACCAAAAATCCATGCATGTTTGAATACCCTCAATCCACCAAATAATATTTCTCTACCAATAACAAACAAATAATTATTTATGTGAAAAAAGAGCATTTTTTTGTAGGGTATGGAAAACACAATTACCATCCGGTCGGCGTTGAAACATTTCAATTTGTAAGGTTTCAAGGATTACGCGAGTCATTAGAAGTGTCTCCCCACCTATAGTAGACAAATGTTAACATATCAAAATCAAAAGCAACTAGCACATTTTGAATTATGTTGCCCTTTCGTGCACGACAAGAAGTATGAATAACACTAAGGGCCCAAGCATCAATGAAAGTCCCATCAATAACCACAATCGCTTCCTATAAGTTTATTAACAAAGCTGCAAATGAGTTTTTCCAATATTGAAGATCGAACATATCGATGTGAATTAAAAAAAAATAAAAGATACATTAAACCAGGATAGAATTCATGAGAATTTGTTATCCTTTAAAAAAAATAGTTGTATTAGGGAGATAAATAAGAACGATTGTTGCTCTTGCCAACGCTCTCAGCACCTCTTTAAAATGTCGATCTATAACCTCCGTCGAGTGTTGAAATCGATCTGCAGCTACTCAATGTCTTTGACTATGACCAACAATGTATAAAAATATAGCTACACTCTCTTCCGATATTAGATGTCTGTGTGGTGACTCTTCTAGGAAGTTATCATTTATAATGAACTCACACAATGCCGAAAAGTATTGATAGTTCGTACAAAATATACGATGACACTTATCAACTGGACCATAAAGTTTTTCTTGGATATATTTCAAACCTGTGAGAGCATATGTATGATAATGATTTTTTTTTGTTAGGATAATAAGAACTGAAGAGTAAGAAAAGTCTCTAATTCGTTATTATCATCCGATGAGTCTTCCAGTGCATGGGTATTTGTGTTGTTATTCACTTAAGCCACATGTTTTCTGTCAAACAAATACGTTATATTCCAAGTAGACAAAATCCCTCACCTATGAGTAAATAAAGGATGCACTATGATTGACAAAATTACTTATCACATTGAATAATTAAGTAGGCCCAAGCATAACAGAGTGATTGCAGGTACTTAACATATAAAAGCTAAAAACATAACACGAAAAGAGTCGAATAGCTGGTGAAACCTACTTAAAGGAGTAGGTCCGTTCTACTCCAGTATAGAAGAATACTGTAACTTTGCAACACCAAGCATGTATAGTATGGGCACAAAGAGGCCGGATAAGAGTGGGATTCAAACAAGTTCTTACACAGAAGATTACAAGCAAGTGACAAGGTGGAAACAAATTATTCATATATGGAAACAGGGAATAAAACAAAATTATTTTGTTCCTTGAACTGATTTTGTGCATTGAACTCTACACTCCTCTAAATTCCTTCATTTGAACCCAAACCTGGGGCATAACATGTTGGTATATGTCAATAACTTCTGAGAAGATTGCAGGTTTAAAGAAGATCGTCATTTAAGTAATGACAAGTGACGGGTAGTTACAACATAAAGTAAACAGTGATGATTTTAAAAGAAAACATTTCAAAAGAAACAGATCATATAATACTTGAAGACTATTGATTCACGTCATCTCCTTAAAAGTCATTAAAATCTCATTATCTTAAGATTATCGAAACAGAAGTCATGGATATAATAGTACCCTGACATCAGAAGCCTAATGCTAGCCAGGAAAATTGTGATAATAATCATTGCAACTATTAGTCAAAGATTACTCATAAATAAATTCTGATTACCTTCTTTAGCAAGAATTGCTTGCTCTATTGACTCATGAACATCTTTAAGTAAAGGTACTCCCATGCGGTAAATTATCGTCTTGCCATAACCTTTTAAGAGAAATACCTCCAAGTCATATGTCCACTCGAGCACAGAAACCTGACAGCAAAGAGAAACTTGAAATATAATTGAAGATGTACTGCAAGGAAAGTTCATGCTGATTGGAATTGTAAGTTGTAGTATGATGCAGTAGGACAAATATGCAAATAAAGACAAACAGAAATAACCAGGTCTAGCTGCAATCGCATAAAAATCACTGTTAACCTTTCACCTTAAGTCATGAACTCCAAACAAGCATATTTAAGCAAGGTTGTAAAAGGCGCTAGGCGCTAGTCGGACGGGCACCCGCCACCTAGCGCCTAGCCTGCCTAGGCGGTCGTCTAGGCGGCCGCCTAGATCTAGGCGGTTCAAAAATAAATAAGAACCCCCAAAACATGCATAGTCGGGCGTCGGGTGGGTCTAGGCGGGCGCCTAGGCGGGCATCGGGCAGACACCAAGCTCTAGCGCCTAGGCGGCTGCCTAGACCGCCTTTTAGAACCGTGTATTTAAGACATGTTCATAAATAAACAGAATCTAAATAGAAAAAATCTTGAGGAAGTTAAAAAGCACTGTTAACCTTTCACCTTAAATCATGTTCCCACAGCATACTGTCCAACCTGCAGATAAATTACCAATGTCCATATATATGTGACCAACTGTGATACTCATATATCTGTGACCAATTGTGTTACTTTCATATTTCTCGTCAGCACAAGACTCAAAAAAATCCAACTTTACCATTCTAAAACCAAAACTCATATAATGCAATATAATTCATTCACAACCATTACATATAGTACTAGCCATAAATAAAGTACTAGCCGAGACCGTAGAAAAGGCCCAAACAACACAGTTGGTTAATGCATTGGCAACCATTACAATTTACAACAAGCGTAAGTACTAGTCCGAAGACCAAAGACATAATAGAGAAATTGTTCAAGTGCAGACAAGCAGAGAATACTCCTCAGATTGTTCTTTGCCACTTCGACATCCATCAAAGGCACAAATTCATAATATGAGGTTGATGGAACCATTAATTTCTATTGACGTGCAGCTGAGATCGCGTGTTTTTAGATGTCAAATTGTATGTGTCACATGATCCCGATCCTATATATATATATATATATATATATATATATATATATATATATAGAGAGAGAGAGAGAGAGAGAGAGAGAGTAGTAGTAGTAGTAGCAACCCTGAACCAAGCCTTAGATAGCAACACCACAACCGTCGCCATATGGAGAAGTCTATGATTTTAAGTTGCAAGAGGGCTCATATTCGACTTGGATCCATCATCGTCACAGACAATGGTTGATGGAACCCCCATTCTCTTTATCACTCCTGACAAATGGCTGCAACCGAGCTGCCTCGCCACCAGAAGTACCATTACCATCTTCATAGCCTAGAAAAATTAGAGATGTAGAAGGACAAGAAACAACAGCAGTAACAGCAAGGTGGGAAGGGGAAGAGGAAGAAGAAGAGTGGAGAGAAAATAAAACATCACCAGAAGCAAAAGAATGGTAGTACAAAGTAAGAGAGAGAGAGGAGAGAGGAGCGAAGCTTGTTCTTCTTCTGAGTTGAGTAGCTGCTGAAACCACACACCCCCTAGGTACATAAGGAAGAGGAGGATGATTTGGAGATACGGAGTCGGTAAAAGAAACCCCTAATTATTTAAGGAAATTACTAAGGGCAGCAAACGGTGATAGGGGCTATTACATATTCTTTTTAAATTACTAAGGGCGGCACATATCCCTTTTTGATCCAACATCATCCTCATGAGCGATCGCTCCCTCTGCCAACGAATGGCTGCAGTCCGTGCGCCACGCCATTATCAAAAGAAGAGATGGGGGAGTATAAATTAGGCAATTAAAGTAAACATAGGGCAATTCAAGGCATTAAAAATTGAGTTTATTTTTGTCAATCAACCAAAATTTGTGTGAATGCTCACCAATCCACCTCCACCATTGTCATCGTCATAGGGAAAAATTCATGATATTTAGCTGCAAATTAGACACCACCATCATCGAAATGAAAAGTTCAGGGTCTTTAGTAGCAACTCACTGAAGAAACGAAGAAAGGATGAAAGGAAGAAAGAAGAGGCTCAGATGAGGCTTCGATCCATCATCAATCACAATATGGAGATGTAATCCCATTCTCTTCATCCCCTTTCTCACAAATGGCTGAAACAGAACTGCCTCACCATTGGAAGGAACATGCAAAGAAGAAATTTGGGGATTAGGGTTACTCATCATCATCGCCTCGTCATCGCCTCTTCATGTAATATATCCACAATATAATCCCGTTCTATTCATCCCTCCTCCCGACAAATGGCTGCAACGGAACTGCCTCGCCATCAGGAGGAGGGAATGCCAGCAAAACCATCATCATAGCTCCTATCACTTTTTGTGTTGACCTCAGTAATTTCTGCTGTAACCACACACCCCTTATACGTATATAAGAGAAGGATGATTTGGGGATCTGATGGAACCAGTCGGTAGAAGAAACCCCCAAAATTTATGTAACCCTCCTAAGGGTTTTTTTGGGCAAATGTTAAGGGCACTAACACCACCACCTTCGCCATATGGAGAACTTCATGAAATTAAGTTTCAAGAGGGCTCAGATTCGACTTGAATCCATCATCGTCACTGATGTAGAGATGGAAATAATAGGATGATTTATTATTGATGAGAGACTACATATATATAGGAGAGGCTGTAGGGTTTTGTGAAAGGGGAGAGAGTGGTGGATGACGGCTAGGTTTTGGCTCTGATACCATGTATAGATGGAAATAATAGGATAATTTATTATTGATGAGAGACTACATATATATAGGAGAGGCTAGCCCCTCTCCTATTATTCTAAGCAATGTGGGACTAAAGCCCATTAACTAATAACTCTAATATAACACTTAATAACTAACAATGCGGTTGAAGGAACCCCCATTCTTTTCATCACTCCTGTCAAATGGCTGCAACCGAGGTGCTTCGCCATCAGGAGGAAATCCCAGCCAAATCATCATCATCATTAATTTCCCCACATTGCATTAGCAATAAAGCAACATACTATCGTCAGTAGTACCATTACCATCTTCATAGCCTCAAAGAAGTAGAGATTTACCATGTTTAATCACCATGATCAAAGATCTCACTACCCCTATCCTCTACTATCTTTCCTCTACCTCACCATTGGCAAAGGGAGTGAAGTTGTGGTTACTTGGACTAAAACAACACAACTATATATATATATATATATATATATATATATATATATATATATAGAGAGAGAGAGAGAGAGAGAGAGAGAGAGAAAGAGGGGGGAGAGAAAGGGGGGAGAGAGAGAGAGAGAGAGAGAGAGAGAGAGGAAAAAAGTAGTAGCATCCCGGAACCAGGCCTTGCTACCAACACCATCGCCATATGGAGAAGTTCATGATATTTAAGTTTCAAGAGGGCTCAGATTTGACTTGGATCCATCATCATCACTTACAATGTGGTTAATGGAACCCTATTCTCTTCATCACTCCACCTGACATATGGCTGCAACCGAGCTACCTCGCCATCATCAGGAGGAAATCCCAGCCAAATCATCATCACCATTCATTTCCCCACATTGCATTAACGGTAAATCAATATATTATACTCAGTATACCATTACCATCTTCATAGCATCTGATGAAGATGAATAAGAGGCAGCAGTAGTAGCAGCAACAGCATCAATGGCTGCAGTGGCTGCAGTGGCTGCCTCGTCATTCACGAAGGAAGAATTAGGGTTGAGGTTTGGGGCTACTCGGTCTAAAGTAGCATGATGTTGAGATGAAACCATCATCGCCATAGCCTAAAACCAGCACATGGAGATCATGGTCCCTAAGGTGTGTCTCCTTCCTCCTATGACTGGCTGCATTGGAGCTGCCTTGCCATTGGCAAAGAGGGAAAAATAGATGGACAATTAAGGTTTACTCATCATCATCAACCCGAGAGAGAAAAGAAGAGTAGAGCAAAAGAGGTTTGCATACAAGTCCCTTAAATTGTGCTTATGTTTACAAAAAGTCCCTTAAATCTTGTTCAGGGCATCATCTTAATGTTGTGGTACTGGGAAGAGGAAGAGGAAGAGGAAGAGAGAATAGAGAGAGAAGAAACCATCACCAGAAGCAGAAGAGGCACATATCCCTTTTTGATCCATTATCTTCATCATCATCACGAGCGATCGATCCCCCTATTACCACCACCCTCTGCCAACGAATGGCTGCAACGTCCGTGCGCCACGCCGTTATCAGAGGAAGAGATGGGGGAGTATAAATTAGGCAAATGAAATGAAAATAGGACAAAGTTCAAGGCATTGAAAATTGAGTCCATTTTTGTTCACCCATCAAAACTTGTGTGGATGTTCACCATTCCACCACCACCATTGTCATCATGAAAAAAATCATGATATTTAGGTGCAAATTAGACACCCACCACCACCATCATCGAGGTGAAAAGTTCAAGGTCTTTAGTAGCAAATCAACAAAGGAAGAAAGAAGAGGCTCAGATGAGGCTTCGATCCATCATCATTGACGATATGGAGACGTATGTAATCCTATTATCTTCTTTCCCTTCCTCACAATAGCTGCAAAGGAACTGCCTTGCCGTCGGAAGAAGGAATGGGCGGAGAAGAAATTTTAGGGTTAGGGTTTACTCATCATCATCGCATCTTCCTGTAATATATCCACAATGCAATGCCATTCTTCTCATCCCTCCTCCCGACAAATGGTTGCAACAAAGTTGCCTCGCCATCAGTAGGAGGAATTCCCAGCCCAGCCTCACCATCGTCATCATTTTATTCAGTAAACTCCGCTCTCTTCCCACCTGGGTAAAAGAATAGCTGTGGTGGTTGCCTCGCCATTCATGGAGAAAGAAATTAGGGTTTGGGGTTGGTCGGCCTAAACTAGAACAATGATGAGTTCAAACCATCATCATCATCACTACTACCACCACCATAACCGAAGGGTCTGCTTGGACTGGGGAAAAATAAGCATAGTTAAGTAGGGTTAAGTAAAAGGAATTTGTGAGGGAGAGGGGAGTCATTACATATAACCTTGCTTGGATTGGAGGGAGAGTTAAAGTGGGGTATGTTGCATAACTCTTGCCTGTGGAGACGACGACGATGGTGATTATCCCCATACCTTACGCCAAACGAATGGTTAACGTAGTTGCCTCGCCATTGGTGTAGATTGGGGGAAGAATAGACGAATAATTATAATTACATCATCAACACTCACACTCCAGAGAAAGAAAGAAAGAAAGGAAGGAGAGAACCACACCCAACAACCCCCGATCTCTACTATTATAATGCAGCTTGGAAACGGCTCAAAAAAGAGATGAGAAGTTTGGACCCTGGTTTAGAGTTTAAGACCGAAAAAAAGAAAGAAAGAAAGAAAGAAAGAAAGAAGAGGCTCAGATGAGGCTTCGATCCATCATAATTCACGACATGGAGATGTATGTCATCCTATTCTCTTCATCCCCTTGTTCACAAATGGCTGCAACGGAACTGCCTCGCCATTGGAAGGAGGAATAGGGGAATAGGCGGAGAAGAAATTGGGGTTAGGGTTTACTCATCATCTTTGCCTCTACCTGTAATATATCCAAAATGCATTCCCATTCTCTTCGTCCCTCCTCCCGACAAATGGCTGCAATGGAGCTACCTCGCCATCGGTAGCAGGAAATCCCAACCCAGCTAAACCATCATCACCATTTTATTCAGTAACAAAAATCCTGGAGGAACTCATGAGTCCTTCCTTAACAAAACGATCCATCATCGTATCGTCATTCTCTTCATCCCCTTTCTGGAAAATGGCTGCAAAGGAATTGCCTCGCCATTAGTGTAGATTGGGGGAAGAATAGACGGAGAATTACAACCAATTTGACTACAGAAACTCAAATAATAACTGATGAGTTACTCTAGGATGGTATTAAGTTATATAATATTAAAGTTTAGGGTATCAAGTTGAAAAACGTGAATAGTTGAGGGTATCAAGTTGAAATTAAGCCATTTTTGAATTAAGAAATGGCTGCAATCGAGTTGCCTCGCCATCAGGAGGAAATCCTTGCCAAATCATTATCACCATTGATTTCCCCAAATTGCATTAGCAGTAAAGCAATATATTGTACTCAGTAGTACCATTACAATCTTCATAGCCTCTGATGAAGAAGAAGAATGAGAAATAGCAGCAGTAGCAGCAATATATACTGCTCTCTTCTTTATTGCTAAAAGAATGGCTGTAGTGGCTGCCTCATCCATTCGCGGAGGAAGAATTAGGTTAAGGTTTGGGGCTAGTCAGTTTAAAGTAGCATAATTTGAGTTGAAATCACCATAGCCTAAAAGCAGCACATGGGGAACATGATCCCCATGCTCTGTATCCTTCCTCCTAATAAATGGCTGCATCGGAGCTGCCTCGCCATTGGTAAAGAGAGAGAAGAGACGGACAATTAGGGTTTACTCATCGTCATCAACACGAGAGAGAAAGAGTAGAGCACCACCACCACCAACAACAACAACAATAAATAAGCAGAAGCAACCATGATAAGCAATCCCAAACCAATCCTAAGATCATCCTTGATCGGCCAAGGTACATCATCACTCACAATGCGGAGATAGAACCCCCATCCTTTTCGTCCTCGTCCTTCTAACAAACAGCTGCAGCTTAGCTGCCTTGCCGTCTGAAGGAAGAGAGGTTTGCATATAAGTCCCTTAATTTTTGCTTATGTTTACAAAAAGTCTCCCAAATCTTGTCCAGAGCATCATCTTAACACTTTGGTACTGGGAAGAGGAAGAGTGAAGAGAGAACCATCACCAGAGGTAGAGGTAGAAGAAGAGGCACATACCCTTTTTGATCCATCTCCATCATCATCACGAGCGATCAATCCCCCCATTACCACCACCCTCTGCCAACAAATGGCTGCAGTGTCCGTGCGCCACGCCATTATCTGGGGAAGAGATAGGGGAGCATAAATTAGGCAATTAAAGTGAACATAGGGCAATGCTCAAGGCATTAAAAATTGAGTCCAGTTTTGTTCACCCACCCAACGTATGTGAATGTTCACCATTCCACCCCCACCATTGTCATCATCATAGGGAAAAATTCATGATATTTAGCTGTAAATTAGACACCACACCATCATCATTGACGTGAAAAGTTCACGACTTTAGTAGCAAATCATCGAAGAAAGGAAGAAAGAAGAGGCTCAGATGAGGCTTCGATTCATCATCATTCATGATATGGAGACGTATGTAATCCTATTCTCTTCATCCCTCTCACAAATGGCTGCAATGGAACTGCCTCGCCATCGGAAGGAATAGGCAGAGAAGAAATTTGGGGGTTAGTATTACTCATCATCGCCATCGCCTTTTCCTGTAATACATCCACAATGTAATCCTATTCTCTTCATCCCTCCTCCCGGCAAATGGCTGCAGCAAAGCTGCCTCACCATCAGTAGGAGGAAATCCCAGCCCAGCCAAACCATAATCACCATTTTATTCAATAAACTACGCTCTCTTCCCACCATGTGGAGAAATAAGTTAGGGTTAGGGTTTGGGGCACATGGCCTGAATTATGTGGAGACGACGACGATGGTGATCATCCTCATACCCTCTATCTCCTTCCTCCCAAACGAATAGCTGCAATGGAGCTACCTCGCCATTGGTGTAGATTAGGGAAAGAATAGGCGGAGAATTATAATGAGGGTTTACTCATCATCATCATCAACACTACAAGGAAAGGAAGAGCAACAACAGCACCATCAGAGAGAGAGAGAGAACCATTGGAGAGAGTGTGTTTTTGTGCAATTTCTATGAAGAAACTCTGCCAACTAGGATAGAAATTTCCTTCTAGTACAATGCCAAGTAGGATAGAAACTCAATTTTAGAAATCCCCATTGGAGATAGCCTTAGCTACCAACCCCACACCTTCGCCATATGGAGAAGTTCATGATATAAGTTGCAAGAGGGCTCAGGTTTGACTTGAATCCATCATCGTCACTGACAATGCGATTGATGGAACCTCCATTCTTTTCATCACTCCTGACAAATGGCTACAACCGAGCTGCCTCGCCATCAGAAGTTAGAAATCCTAGCCAAATCATCATCACTAGCGATCGATCATCGCCACCATCACGAGTGTCGATCCCCCATTACCACCACCCTCTGCCAACGAATGGCTGCATTGTCCGTGCGCCACACCATTATCAGAGGAAGAGATGGGGGAGCATAAATAGGCAATTAAACTGAACATAGGGCAATGTTCAAGGCATTAAAATGGAAGAAAGAAGAAGAGGCTCAGATGAAGCTTCGGTCCATCATCATTCACGATATGGAGATGTATGTAATCCCATTCTCTTCATCCCCTTTCTAACAAATCAACGGAACTGCCTCGGGATCGGAAGGAATAGGCGAAGACGAAATTTGGGGTTTGGGGTTTAGGGTTTACTCATCATCATTGCCTCTTCCTGTAATATATCCATAATGTAATCCCATTCTCTTCATCCCTCCTCCCTACAAATGGCTGCAACGAAGCTGACTCGCCATCAGTAGGAGGAGGAAATCCCAGCCCAGCCAAACCATCATCACCATTTTATTCAGTAAACTCCGCTCTCTTCCCACCAAGCGGAGAAATAAATTAGGGTTAGGGTTTGGGCTGCTCAGTCTGAACTAGCAAAATGCTCCCCTCTCCCTCACTTAACTCTGCTTTTTTTTTTCCTCAATCCAAACGGACACTTAGGTTATGGTGGTGGAGATGACGACGATGACGATGGTAATGATCCCCATGCCATCTATCTTATTCCTCCCAAACGAATGGCTGCAACGGAGCTGCCTCACCATTGGTGTAGATTTAGGGGAAGAATAGACGGAGAATTAGAATCAGTTCGACTACAGAAACTCAAAATAAGAACTCAAATACATGTATCAAACGGTTTTTCATAGCCGAAAGGGCGTGGGTTCAAATCCCACTGTCATCAACTCCATCATAGAATCAGAGGTAGAGGACCAGGAGATTTACTTTGGTTAATCACAATGAGAAAAGATCCCACTAGCACATCTCTTCTGCTATCTTTCCTCTACCTCGCCATTGGCAAAGGGAGAGAACGCAGTTGCATGAGAAATTATTCAGAGGGACTGGTTCACCATGTGACAGTGGGAGCCCATCCAATGGTATAATGACACATGATTATATATATATATATATATATATATATATATATATATATATATATATAACGAGGCTTCAAAACGGCTCAAAAGTGAGCCGTCTAAGCCGTACGTATGTCATGGTCCATTTTATTTTTAAAAAAAATTATGTAAAAACTTGTTGGGAAAAGTTTAAGGCTTAATTGCACTTTGCTACCCTCAACTATTCCGCTTTTTCAACTTGATACCCTAAACTTTTTTTCGTAACAAATTGGTACCTCAACTATTATTTTTTGTCAACTTGATACCTAAATTTTTAAAAATTCCGAAATTTTCCTTCCCTCTTCCTTCCCTCCACCCCCTTCCCCACTCCAGCCACCCCCCCTGCTAGCTCCGGCCGCCCCCCTGCTAGCTCCGGCAACCCCGTCGCCGCCGCCGCCTCCTCCTGCTGCTGCTGCAGCTGCGCCTGCTGCTGCTGCAGCTGCGCCTGCTGCTGCTGCTGCTGCGGCTGCGGCGGCCGGCAGCGGTGGGGGTAGGGGTGCTTGGCCGGACGCGAAGGGGTGGCCGGAGTGGGGGAGGGGGGGTTAGGGGGAAGGGGGGGTAATTTTCGGGAAGGAGGGGTATTTTTGTCCAAATTTTTTTTTAGGTATCAACTTGTTACAAAAAAAAGTTTAGGGTATCAAGTTGAAAAAGCGGAATAGTTGAGGGTAGCAAAGTGCAATTAAGCCAAAGTTTAAATTTGTTATATAAATTCAACATGGGGAATCGAACTCAACCAAACAAAAAAAATACCTCCCACCTTAACCACATGAGTTAGAAGAGATATTTAACTATAATTGGATAATATTCTTATTATACGTTATTATACGTGCAATTACTAGTATATATAAGAGAGAGAGAGAGAGAGAGAGAGAGAGAGAGAGAGAGAGAATCAGTAACAGCCCGGAGCCAGGCCTTGCTACCAACACCAACACCAACACCAACACCATTGCCATGGAGAATTTCATGATATTAAGTTGCAAGAGGGCTCAGATTTGACTTGGATTCATCGTCATCACTAACAATGTGGTTAATGGAACCCTCGTTCTCTTCATCACTCTTGAAAAATGGCTGCAACCGAGCTGCCTCACCATCAGAAGGAAGAAATCCTAGCCAAATCATCATCACCATTAATTTCCCCAAATTGCATTAGCAATAAAGAAATATATGATTCTCAGTAGTACCATTACCATCTTCATAGCCTCTGATGAAGAAGAATAAGAAACAGTAGCAGCAATATATAATGCTCTCTTCCCCATTGCTAAAATAATGGCTGCAGTGGCTGCCTCACCATTCGCGGAGGAAGAAAGGAAGAAAGAATTGGCTCAGATGAGGCTTCGATCAATCATCATTAACAATATGGAGATGTAATCCCATTGTCTTCATCCCCTTTCTTAGAAATAGCTGCAAAGGAACTGCCTCGCCATAGGAAGGACTAGGAGGAATAGCCAGAGAAGAAACTTGGGGATTAGGGTTTACTCATCATTATCGCCTCTTCCTGTAATCTATCCTAAAGAATAGAAGGAAACAATCACCAGCCATGGAGGGTGAAGAATAAGAAGAGGGGTACACAAACCCATTCCTAATCTCTCTCTCCAAAGGCCTCCATACTTGAACATATAAGAGAAGAGAAATGCTTCACTCGGTCACCAGCCTTCCCAATTATGAATTGTTATTATTATTGCTACTAGTGTTATTGCGACAAAGGATGGGATTAAGGAGACCGGAACAAACTGAAGTCATAGTGAAGCATCAATCTATATTCAGTAGTAACATCATCAACATAGAATCAGGGACGACGCTTAGAAGATTTACTTTGTTTTATCACCATGTGCAAAGACCTCACTACCACATATCCTCTGCTATCTTTCCTCTATCTCGCCATTGGCTAAGGGAGAGAAGGCAGTTGAGGTTATTTGGACTAAAACATCACAATCTTGAGTTTTATATATATATATATATATATATATATATATATATATATATATATATATAGAGAGAGAGAGAGAGAGAGAGAGAGAGAGAGGGAAGCAGTAGCAACCCCGAACCAGACCTTGGCTAAGGGAGAGAAGGCAGTTGAGGTTATTTGGACTAAAACATCACAATCTTGAGTTATATATATATATATATATATATATATATATATATATATAGAGAGAGAGAGAGAGAGAGAGAGAGAGAAGCAGTAGCAACCCCGAACAGACCTTAGCTACCAACACCACCACTAACGCCATATGGAGAAGTTCATGAAATTAAGTAGCAAGAGGGCTCAGATTCAACTTGGATCCATCATCGTCAGTGACAATGTGGTTGATGGAACCCCCATTCTCTTTATCACCCCTGACAAATGGCTGCAACAGAGTTGCCTCGCCATCAGGAGGAAATCCAAGACAAATCATCATCACTATTAAATTTCCCCTCATTGCATTAGCAGTAAAGCAATATGTTAAGGTCAGTAGTACCATTACCACCTTCATAGCCTCAAAAAAATATAGATGAAAAAGAATAAGCAGCAGCGGCAGTAGCAGCAACGCAACAACAGGGGTGAGCATTTGGTCGGTTCGGTTCAAACCGAACCAATTTTGAGAAAACCGAACAGAACCGAACCTATTTCAAAATCGACCGAACCGGACCGACTTTTAACACAAACCGAACCGAACCGAGATGAAAAGTGGCTGCAATTGCTGCCTCGCCATTCTCGGAGGAAGAATTAGGCCTCGTTTGGTTCGTGGAAAGGAAAGGAAAGGAAAGGAAATCAATTCACGGTATCAAGATGAAAAGTTAAGGGTATTTAATAGCAAAACACCGAAGAAAGAAGAGGCTCAGATGAGGCTTTGATCCATCATCATTCACAGTAAGGAGATGTAATCCCATTCTCTTCACCCCCCTTCTCACAGATGGCTGCAACGAAACTGCCTCGCCATCGAAAAGAGGAATAGGCAGAGAAGAAATTTGGGTCTTAGAATTTACTCACCATCATCGCCTCTTCCTGTAATCTATCCTAAAGGATAGAATGTAAGAATCATTGGCCATGGAGGATGAAGAATAAGAAGAGGGGTCCAGAAACCCATTCCTAATCTCTCTCTCCAAAGACCTCATACTTGAAGTTATGAGAGAATTGAAATGCTATTATTATTGTTATTATTATTAGGTTGGGATTAAGGAGATCCCGATCAAACTGAATTCATAGTGAAGCATCAATTTATATTCAGTAGCATCATCATCATCATCATAGAATCAGACAAGAGGCTCAGAAGATTTACATTGTTTCATCACCATGAGCAAAGATCTCACAACCACCTCCTCTGCTATCTTTCCTCCACCTCGCCATTGGCAAAGGGAGAGAAGGCGGTTGTGGTTACTTGGACTAAAACAGCACAATCTTGAGCTCAAATAGTCAGTATGTGTGTGTGTGTATATATATAGATAGGGGGAGAGAGAAGCAGTAGCAACCCGCCTTTGCTACCAACACCAACATCATTGCCATATGTAGAAGTTCATGATATTAAGTTGCAAGAAGGCTCAGATTCGACTTGGATGATGGATCCATCACCTTCATTGACAATGTGGTTGATGGGTTAGGGTTAGGGTTAGGGTATTTAATAGAGGAAAGGAAAGGAACCAATTCACGGTATCAAGATGAAAAGTTCAGGGTATTTAATAGCAAAACACCAAAGAAAGAAAGAAAGCAAGCAAGCAAGCAGGCAAGCAAGAAAGAAGAGGCTCAGATGAGGCTTTGATCCATCGTCCATTCACAGTAAGGAGATGTAATCCCATTCTCTTCACCCCTTTTCTCTAAGATGGCTGCAACGAAACTGCCTCGCCATCGGAAAGAGGAATAGGCGGAGAAGAAATTTGGGGGTTAGGGTTTACTCACCATCATCGCCCCTTCCTGTAAATCTATCCTAAAGGATAGAAGGTAAGAATAATTGGCCATGCAGGATGAAGAATAAGAAGAAGGGTCCAGAAACCCGTTCCTAATCTCTCTCTCCAAAGACCTCATACTTAAACTTATAAGAGAATAGAAATGCTTCACTTATTATTATTATTGTGACAAGTTGGGATTAAGGAGATCCCAATCAAACTGAATTCGTAGTGAAGCATCAATTTATATTCAGTAGTACCATCATCATCATTATCGTAGAATCAGAGATCAGAAGATTTACATTGTTTCATCACCATGAGCAAAGATCTCACAACCACCTCCTCTGCTATCTTTCCTCCACCTCGCCATTGGCAAAGGGAGAGAAGGCGGTTGTGGTTACTTGGACTAAAACAACACAATCTTGAGCTCAAATCATCAGTATGTGTGTGTGTATATATATATATATATAGAGAGAGAGAGAGAAGCAGTAGCAACCCGCCTTTGCTACCAACACCAACATCATTGCCATATGTAGAAGTTCATGATATTAAGTTGCAAGAAGGCTCAGATTCGACTTGGATCCATCACCTTCATTGACAATGTGGTTGATGGAACCCCCATTCTCTTCATCACTCCTCCTGACAAATGGCTGCAACCAAGCTGCCTCGCCATCATGAGGAGGAAATCCAAGTCAATCATCATCACCATTAATTTCCCCACATTGCATTAGTAGTACAGCAATATATTATAGTCAGTAGTACCGTTGCCATATTCATATCCTCAAAGAAGTAGAGATGAAGAAGAATAAGAAACAGCAGCAGTAGCAGTAGCAGTACCAGCAATATATGCAGTTGTTCTATGTCCCAAAGAGCATGGGTTCAAATCCCAGTCAATTCATGATATTTAGCTGCAAATTAGACACCACCACCATCATCGAGGTGAAAAGTTCAGGGTCTTTAGTAGAAAATCACCGAAGAAAGGAATAAAGAAAGAAGAGGCTCAGACGAGGCTTCGATCCATCATCATTCATAATATGGAGATGTATGTAATCCTGTTATCTTCGTCCCCTTTGTCACAAATGGCTGCAACGAAACTGCCTCGCCATCTGAAGGAATAAGCGGAGAAGAAATTTGGGGGTTAGGTTTACTCATCATCATCGCATCTTCCTGTCCCATTATCGCCATCCCTCCTCCCGACAAATGGCTGCAACGAAGCTGCCTCGCCATCAATAGGAGGAAATCCTAGCCCAGCCAAACAATCATCACCACTTTATTCAGTAAACTGGTTAGGGTTTGGGGCTAGTCGGTCAGAACTTAGCACAATGAGGAGTTAAAATCATCATCATCATCATCATCACCACCACCATAGCCTAAGGGTCTGCTTGGATTGAAGGAGGGGGAAGGGAGGGGGGGGGGGGGGGGGGGGATAAAGTCGGGTTAAGTGAAGGTTAGTTGTGAGGGACGAAGATAACTTTGCTTGTGGAGACGACGACGACGATGGTGATGATCCCCATGCCCTCTACCTCCTTCCCCCCAAACAAATGGCTGCAACGGAGCTGCCTCGCCATTGGTGCAGATTGGGGGAAGAATAAATGGAGAATTAGAATCAATTCGTCTACAGAAACTCAAATAAGAAATCAAAACAATAACTTGTCCTTAAAAGAATCAAGAGATCATATGCATGTCATCCACCGTTTTTTCATAGCCGAGTTTTAAAAATTAAGAACTCATGAGTTACTCAAGGATTTTTCAATCCAAGCAGACCCTTAGTTGCAAGATAATCGAGAAGACACTCAATTTCGACTTTGATCCACCATCACTCACAATGGCCATAGAAGCCCCATTCTCTTCATCGCTCCTCCTGACAAATGGCTGCAACCGAGCTGCCTCGCCATCAGCAGTAGTAGTAGGAGGAAATCCCAGCCAAGGTTAGAGGTAAAAACAAACGAGTAATGCTACAGTTACAACCAAATGCTTACAACCTTCACCCATTTACGGACATGTGGGCCAGGCCACCACCTGGCCCACACACACACCCCCCCAACCACCACCACCACAAATCTAAGGGTCTGGTGAGGGGTCCGATTTGGATGGTTTTTAAGTAACGGCCTTTAAACCAGCTCAATCCATGCTTGGTAATTCACTAACGAACGGTTCTGAAAGTTTTTTACACGAATAAAATTAGATAGGGAAGGGTATTAGTAGTTATAATTACATATTTTTGGTAAAAATAAAAATGGAATAAAATAATAAAATTAGATAGGGAAGAGTCTGCTTGGATTGAGGAGGGAAAAATTAAGTAGAGTTAATTAGGGTTAAGTGAAGGAGAGTTAAGTGAGGGGGAGTAGAGTAGAGTCAATACATATAACCTTGCTTGGATTGTAGAGAGAGTTAAGTGGGGGGTGTTTAAAAACTCTTGCTTGGATTAGAGGTTTTGAGTGAGAGGATGATTAATAAAAATATGATAGTTACCAAAATAACCTTATTACATATGTCATAAAATTAAATTTGATTCAAATTTTAATTAGAACTTGTCAAAATATTCACAAATTAGGAAGTTATGGATTAACATGTTGAGAACAAAAAAAAGGAGAAAAAAATCATGATATTTTATAAAACAAATAAGAGTATTTATGACTTTTTAAACAAAACCATCAATCACCCTCGTTAACCCTCTGATTTGGGGGTTAAAAAAATGGACAAAAGAGGGTGAAATAAACCCTCACTTAACCCTCTCCTAAACTCCCACCCTCAAACCAAGCATGGTTTTATTTCCCCCTCACTTAACTTCCCCTCACTTAACTCTCTTAACCCTCAATCCAATCAGACCCTCAAAACCCATCGATTTGGGGTGTTTATAAAGCCACCTAAAATTACATACACCGATTTTTTAGGGGATTTGCAAAACCAGTGCTAGGGTTGTGCACAATTAAGTCAAACCGACCAAATCGAACCAAGTCAAACCGAACCGATAGGTTTTAAACCGAACCGATGGTTTGATCGGTTTGGTTCGGCTGCAAATTTTGTAAAACCGACCGGTTCGGTTCGGTTCACGGTTTGGTTATGCCAAACCGTTTAAAACCGAACCGAACCAAACCCTATGTGGGTGTTAAATAATTAGGTTTGGTTGACACTATATTGAATTGTATGACACTATGAATTGGTTGATACTCATATGTTCAGAAGATGACAATAACAAATTGGTTGACACTCGTATGTTTTTTCCATAGGTTTTTCGATACAGATGACTGATACTCATATTTTTTTTTCCATAGGTTTTTCAACCAAAAATATTATCTTTTAACTATCCTTATAGATTACTAATCCTCTTTCTTTTTTTCTGTGATCAAAACCGACCAAGTCGAACCGATCCAAATCGAACCAAGTCGGTCGGTTTCAAAACCGAACCGACCATTTGGTTGGTTTGGTTCGGTTTTGCTTATTTTCAAACCGATTAACTTCGGTTCGACTTCGGTTGTGACTAATTAGGTCGACCACCGACCGATGCACACCCCTAACCAGTGCCTCAAAAAAATTAGCGAACAGAGGTTTTCATAAACGATCGGTTCAAAAATACCCAAAACCGGTGAAAACACCATTACCAAGTAGACACTAGGATTCAGCTACAATTCGTCACCATATTTCTATTATTTTTCTTTTTTTTTTCCTTTTTTTTTGCGTTGTTCGTCAACCATATTTCAATACCACCTATCTCCATCGAAAAATTAAACTCTGCTCTCTTCCCACCTTGGTAAAAAAATGGCTGCAGCGGTTGCCTCGCCATTGGTGGAGACAGAAATTAGGGTTTGGGTTTGGGGCTACTCGGCCTGAACTAGCACAATGCTGAGTTCAAACCATCATCGTCGTCACCATCACCACCACCACCACCACCGTAGCCCAAAACCAGCAGATGTAGATAAGAGTCACATTGTGGAGACGACGACCTGCCTCGTCATTGTTGTATATTTGGGGGAAGAAGAACAGACGGAGAATTAGAATTAGGGTTTAGTCATCATCATCAACACTCCAGGGAAAGCAAAAGCGTTAGCAGCAGCGAGAAGAGGACACTAAGAGAGAGAGAGAGAGACCTTCTTCTTCTACTTCTGCTGCTGAGTTGAGTTGAGTCGAGTCGCCTCCCCCCACCCTCCTAAAAGAATGGCTGCCTCGCCATTGGTGGAGGAAGAAATTGGGGGTTAGGGCTACGCGGTCTACAGTAGGTGGACCGGGACCAAATTGAAAGGGAAATATTATTGGCACCTCAAATTTTACTCGAGGACAGCCCAATTTTTTTTCCCAATTTATTTAGGCTAATTATAAGGGCACATCAAAAGTTGATCATGACACATCTCATTTCTAGCAGTCCTGAGTACTTTATGGACTGCCAGAAATGGGACTTTATAGTCTGGCAGTTCATCTCGTGTTTAACTGGACTGAAACATTTTCTGACAGTCCATAAAGTCCCTAGGACTGCCAGAAATTGTGGCAGTCCTAAGTTTAACTGGACTGTCAGAAATTGGATATCCCTGATCAACTTTTGTTGTGCCCTTATAATTAGCCTTTATTTACATGTTTGTCATTCCAAATTTTTTTACTTGAGAACAACTCACATATTTGGATTTGAACTTTATTTGAGATTAGTCCACATATTTGGATTTGAACAGCAAACTTAACAAAGTTGACAGTCCTAACATAAAGTACGATTGCCAACTTTGTGGACAGTTCTATTTTATGTTAGAACTGTCAACTTTGTTGGTAGTCCAAAAGGGGGTTGGGCAGCCTGAGTAAAAATAACATCAAGTTGGGTTTGCCTGAAGTAAGGATTGTCCTAGAGTAAAATGTGGAGTGTTTATAGAATTTGCCAATTAAAATGGATCGTTTATATCAACTCTTGAAGGTATGTTAGGATTGAAAATTGTGGAAAGTAAAACTTACGGCCCCCTTGTAGGGGTGCAGATCAGGTGGGCTAAATCCGAGTCCGACCGGATAAACCAGTTAATGTGTTGGGCTTGGGTTAAACAAACCCGAGCTCTGATTCGGGTTCGGGTTAAAATACTTGAACCCATCAAAAATCGGGTTGGACTCAAGTTCATGTGTCGGGTTACCCAAAGAACCCGTAACCTGACATACATATAATTTGTACATATTTGTATATATACAATGTTTCATACTCCTTAAATAAATAACGTAAACCTTAAATTTCTCCGTCCAAAATATTCAACTCCTTATCCTAAATCTCATTTCAGTTTGTATTTTGTAATGATTGAGGCTTGATTGTTATTTGATTATGTGTTTAATATTAACCATATTTGAAGTTACTTTAAAAATTATATTAGAGTCTGATATATTCCATGGATCCGACCCACCCAAACCCAAGGAACCTGATTCTTTTTCTATTCCTCCATATGTTGACCCCAAGGTCAGGTTGGACTTGGACTCAGACTAGGCTTATGATCATCGGGTTGAACTCAAACCCGACCCAACCCGTCCGAATTGCACTCCTACCCTCTTGTGAATAGTTTTCCTTTTCTGGTAATGTTGTTTGGGTGTTTTGTTTGGAAGCCAATACCCTCCCCTCTCTTTTTCTCTTTTTCTCTTTTTCTTTTTCTTTTTCTTTTTCTTTTTCTTTTTTGATATGTTTTTTTCTCCGGCTAGATAAATGTCACGGGGATTCAAACATGCGCCTTCCGGACCCCTATTGCTACCACTAGGCCATAAACCCACATACAACAATACCCTCCATTGACTTTCAAAATTCCAACTTCTATCACAAGCACATGAATTTAGGTAAAAGAAGCGTTATGAAATTAAGCAAATATTTTATGAAAGAAAAAATAAACAAATTAAGATTCTTATTCAAGTCCAAATCAAACATGTGAATGAAAAAAATTGAATTTTTCGGACGACATGTTCCCAACATAACCAAACATGGGTATGAGAATGTTGAATTCATTTTCCATGAGAAAAGAATGAAAAGTGGATTCATATGAATACAACACCATCATCCAAACACCCCAATTTCATGCAATTCTTATGTTCTCTTCAGTTTCCAGATTGAGAGATATTAGATTGTTGGTAGAACTGGTACGTAGAGATTATTCATTATTAGAAATGTTGTATACTTAAAATTTATAGTGTAATTGAATTGATATTTCACTGGGTAACGAGATATAACTCTATAGTATGATTATTTGTGAAAATAGTTGTGGTATCATTGGAATTGTCTTCTCCTCAATGTCTTCTCCTCAATGGAAATGAGAACTTGATGAAGGAGCAACGGCTCGAGGAACTATGACTAACGGAATGATGGAAATTGTTATAGATTCATTACGCATTTCAGTTTTTCTTATGATTATGGACTTGTACTTTTATAGATAGTTGCATAAGCATGGGCGTGGACAGATTGTGCATAAGGTTTTAGTTCTCAATCGGTGACCAGAGCACTAGAGTCGTATTGACCGAGGAGGAACGGTTGTTTCTGCAAGATGGACCTATATGAGTATTACGAGACATTTAGTGGAACTAGCTATTTGCACTAGAAATGGACAACATAATACCGTTGACGTATTCTAATATGGCGGAATAAGTTGATGATCAACATATAGTTAATGATCATTTTGTAGGTGTTGTAACCCCTAACCCCTTGTTTTGTATGGAAGAACATGGTCGTTAGTAAAAACTCTGTGAATAATAATAAACTGTGTTATATGCATGTTGTCACTTAGAATTAAATATTAGAATTAAAAGGAATAGTGAAAGTTATTTGCTAATACAAAGAACTTAGAATTAAATATTAGAAAGATCACCTAAGCCAATTGCTTCACATAAATATTGTGTTTGACTTACGTGGAATTGGTTTCATCACTCACTAGTTCATTCCCAAATATACTGGTCCTCTCCCTTACAGGTTCGAAGATCCACTCGGTGACTCCGAAAAATAAGAAGAATCTTACTAGCTCATCGCTTGATTAGATTTTGAAGGTGTTATTGCTTTTTAATAACGGACGTGATGTATGAAAACTTGTCATTTTAAAGTTGTTTATGAAGATTGTAATCTGATTTGTGATTTTACGTTATTTAGGAAAGAACTTCATCAAGTTAAAATTTGTTTTTCTTTGTTATGATTTTGTTACGATTCAATGTTAGTTTTTCACGAGTTCAATTTAGATTTATATGATATCATGTCCAGTGGATTATCAATTCTTATAATCGGGATATGACAAATCAAAATTATGAATCTTTTGCAAACTTCTAGTAGCCATTTGTGCTTGTTGTGCTGGTTTGCTGGTAGATGCTCCATTGTTCAAACTAAGGTTCACAATATCGGTAAATCGGACTATTCCTATGAGTGTTGGTATCGGCGATATCGGTAGTATCGGCGGTTTCGGATCGAAGTATCAAATTTTTTGGTATCAAAAAACAAATAATTACGAATAATTTATTTACATTTAAAAGCATATATTTTATGCATTTATACATAATTTTAAGTATTTTCAGTGTTATTTCTTAGTAGTTTTGAAATTAAATGAAATAGTAGTCACCCTTACTGATTGGTTTACATACAATATATTGATTTCCTTCTTTTACATGCTTTTACAACCTTATTATGCTTTGAACCCTTGTTGATTTGTCATTTCCCTTTGATTTTCTTTGTTGAATTGACCGGAAAAGTGACCCCCAATGACGGTATCGGTCAGAATCGGATATCGGTCGGTATCGGATCGGGCATGCCAAAGCGTATCGATATCGTCCGTATCGGATCGGCATCGGCGATACTTTAAACCATGGTTCAAACTATGCAAACTGCTACTCTACTGTTCAGACGTGGGAAAAAAAAAAGAAATATTTTAGCAAATGTTCCCATTCCAAATGTTGAAACTAGTATATATCCCTACTATTTTTTTTAACTAACAAATACCCACATAAAACAATTTTTTTTAAATATCCCCCAAAAGAACTTGGTTTACTGCTAGTGACATTTACACAAATGAGTTACCACTTACCACCTACTTTTTATTGTTTTACTGTTGTTATTATTCCAGTTTGTGGTTTTAGTGATTCTAGCCTGGAGGGGCCATAATATAATTTTCCCTTTTCTTCCTAATATTTTTTTAAATTTTAATTTGAACCAAGCAAAAAAGTTCTAGTAGTCTTCAATATTCCTAGTTTCCGTTTGTCTTGTTCTCATCATTTGTCATTTTTGGTCGGAGGTTATGTATAAAGACGAGCATTCTCTGATGTAAGTCTAGTTGGCGACTGACTATACCACTTATGTGCGATGCTTCCAAATAGAGGTAGGTTCAACCTATGTCACGAAGTAAGTTTTTGTCGCCACTTTGACAAATCGAGACGGAGTTCCTTTCTTTTTCCTAAGTGGAAATCTAGCCCATTGGAGCAAATTAAAAGAGAAAGGTAAATGTAACTTTTTGCATAAAAGTGTTCAAGTCAGGCTAACAATTAAGCCTTCGATTTGGCCAATCTGCTTGGAGAACTCATAACGTTGTTTCGTAAGCCTTTTAGCTAGCATCCTTTATTATTTTGTCTTGTTCGAGATTTGTTTTTTCATATTGGCTTGACAGTCAAGTGAGCGACCTAACGGCTATATCACCTTTCTTTGTTTGACTGGACGACACCAATCTCTTCTCCCTCTGATCGCCTCATTTAACAATCTGCCTCACTTAACAATCTATAGCGATACTAAACTCACGTCCTTGAAATAAATTTTATGCCTATAACTGCACAATATAATGCTTACCTCCTCAAATGCCTATCATTTGCAGGGATCATTTTTAAATTGAAATTTTCTTGGTATCAAATGGGAAAATAATTTTATAATTGCAAAAGGATGTCGTTATTGGCACTCCTAAAATGTCAACCTGTACTCCTTTTTAATTTTTTTAACATAAATTAAAGAGGAGTACATAATGACATTTTAGGAGTGTCAATAACAGCACCCTTACAAAATTACAAAAATGTGCAACATAAAATCCTTAGTGTAAGACCTAATTTGGGATCAAAATTTGCCAAAACAAAACTCAGATACGGAATTAGAATGACAAAAGTCCGTTAACAAATTATAGTTCAGTTTTGATGTTTGAGACTTTAAAAGCAGATGAAAGAAATAGTGTAGAGTGAAAATTTCAAAAATAAAAATAAAAACCCGAGATTAAAGTTTGTTTTACTAACGCGCAACAAATTTGGTAATGGTGCAACTCCGCCCAAAAAAAAAGTCCATCAGTTACCCAAAAATAGTAAATGGGATGACTTACTCAATTTCTTACAAAATTTTGAATTAATTGTACAATTAGAAAAGACAATCTAATGGCTGCTATTTCGAGAACATTTGAGAATGCTTAAGTGTAAAAATTCCTATATATATATATATATATATATATATATATATATATATATATATATATAATGACCTCTAGCCTAGTGGTTAAGTGAGATGTATACGGCCCGAGTGGTCAGGAGATCGATTCCCGGTGGGAGCGTTCGCCACAATTACCTTCTTTCAATATATATATATATATATATATATATATATGTGTGTGTGTGTGTGTGTGGAAAAATTTTCAATACATCCCATGTTAAAAATCTGTACCGATACATCCCAAATCTGAACCATTGGATGTTGATCCAATGGTTCAGATTAAAGCCGAAGTCAAAGTAAAAGGTAAAGTCAAAGTCAAAGTAAATACCTTTTACAATTTTCAATGCATTTTCAATGCAATTGTTTGGGATGTATTGATACATCCCATGTATTGTAGAAGGACCATATATATATATATATATATATATATATATATATATATATATATATAGAGAGAGAGAGAGAGAGAGGGGGGGGGGGGGGAGGAGGGCTTGAATTTGAGAAATCAACAAATTAAAGCTTGGTTTGGAATTGCTGCTTTTCAAAAGCCACAAAAAGCTTCCCCAAAATCAACTGAATTCTTATAAGTTGTTTGTAAGCTGTTGTTACCAACAACCGTTCTAAACCGCTTTCCAAGAAAATTAAAAAAATTATAAGGAACCTCCAATAAGCAATCCCCCTACCAATTGATGATGGGAGGAATCCCTACAAATATTATACAAAAAGAATAGGGACCAGAACCAAAAAAAATCCTGTACAAAAAGTCATCATCACCCAAAAAAATCCTGTTTTTTGGATGAAGGATGGGATTAAAGAGATCCCGTACAAATTGCATTCATAGTAAAGCAGTATATTATAGTCAGTAGTACCATCATCAATGGTCGTTGTATCCTCAAAGCAGTAGGGAGCAAGAAGAAGAAACATCAGCATCATGTCACGACCAATATTTTTCGCCCCACCAAAATAAATATCAAACTAAGGAGTTGAAGTGGAAGAGTCTAGAATTTTTCAGAATATGTAGAAACCTCTTGAACTCTCATGAGGCTTCCCTCAGTTTCTAGAAGTTTTACTCTTCCTATCATGAAAATGTTTTATGTAAGTATCTAGAAGTTTCTTGATCTAGAAATTTCTTGTGAAGCTATAAAGGGGGGGACCTCATTTGTTCCCCACCACACAAAAAGTTGTAAATCTCTCTCTAGTATAGTGAAGTTTCCAACATTCCAATCTCCCTCTTTTGCTCACGTTTTCTCATTCTCGCTTTAGCGATCTAGCTAGCGTTTGGGGAAGGCTTGCACAGGTCTTCGAGGAAGAAGTTTGTGCGCCGCACAAATCAAGGTGTAGACGAAAACACTGTCCGTGACAACAAGCAACAAAGGCTCATATTCAACTTTGATTCATCTCTCGCCTCTGTTCTGCTCTCTTCCCCCTTGCTAAAAGAATGGGCGCAGTGGCTGCCTCGCCATTCAAGGAGGAAGACTGGAACTTGAATTGATGCAATGAAAGGGCCACTGTGCATTTTACCACTAGATGCACAAGTCATGAACCGGCATAGGCCAGAACTTGAATTGATGCCATCAAAAGGGATAGAAAGACTTGAACTTGAATTGATGCAATGAAAAGGGATACAACTCGAATTGATGTCATGGAAAGGGATGCAGTATTTGCTAATATGACAGAGGAAATCACATCTAACATAGGAACAGAAGATGAGCTAATGTAGCCAACACAAAAAATGGATAAATATGCGTATAACTTTCGATTGATATCAATTTGCTGGAACAAGGTTGAAAATGTTGAAAAATCACAAAATAAACTTAGTATAAAACTTGAATAACAAAGAAGATAATAACAATGCACAAGAATTGCACAAAATAAGTAAATGAAATAAATATATGGATACCTTTTATTTTGAACGAAGCATGGTATTTCTTAACAGTTGAAAAGGGGTACAACTCAAATTGATGTCATGGAAAGGGATGCAGTATTTGCTAATATGACAGGAAATCGCATGTAACATAGGAACAGAAGATATGAGCTAATGTAGCCAACACCAGAAAATGGATAAATATGTATTCAACTTTCGATTGATATCAATTTGCTGGAACAAAGATGAAAATGTTGAAAAATCAGAAAATTAACTTAGTATAAAACTTGAATAACACAGAAGATAATAACAATGCACAAGAATTGCACATAATAAGTAAAAATGAAATAAATATATGGATACCTTTTATTTTGAACGGAGCATAGTATTTCTTAACAGTTTCACATCCAAATCAACTTAGTTGATCCAAAAATGCCGAGCCGCGGGAGTACTCAGCACCTTCACGTGTCAAACTCACGAGCTAATGAGCCGAGCTTCCTGTAGCTCGGCTAGTTAAGGTAATTGAGATCATTCTCATTATCAAGCTCAGGTCATTAATGGAATCGAGTCGATCCGAATCATGCTTTTATCGAGCCGAGTCAAGTCGAGCTTGCAAGCTTCTCTGTTCATTTGCAGCCCTACCCTGTGCTATCTTTCCCATGCTAACAAATGGCTGCAGTGTCTGCCTCGTCATCAGCAGGAGGAGAAAGCGTTACTCAGACTAACATGACACAGTACTGAGTTCAAATCATCATATATGTAGAGAGAGAGAGAGAGAGAAGAGAAACAAAAGAAAAGGCGGCAGCAGCAGATGCTCGGATCAGTGATCCGTCACCAGATCTCATTACCACGTCTCCTCTGCTTTGCTCTCTTTTCCCTGCTAATGGCTGCCTTGCCACTAGCTAAGGAAGAGAAGATGGGGTATAAATTATGGTAATAAAGTGCAAATTACCCCCAAAAACCTCAGAATCGGCCTATAGATCAATCATCACTCACATTGTGCAGATGATCCCCGTTCTCTTTATCTTTTGCCCCGTCATCAGATGAGGGAAGAAAAGGCAAAAAGGCAGAAAACAAGTTTGGGTGGGAAGGGGTTTGAGTTTAGCCATCACATGACGATCATCTTTGTCATCTAGAATAGTTCAGGATATTTAGTTGCAAATTTGCAAACAAAGAATGGAAGAAGAGGCTCTGATTCCGCTTTGATACATCACCACTCACTATGTGGAGATGGTTCCCATTTTCTTCATCCTCCTATAGAATGGCTCAACAGAGGTGCCTCGTCAACGGTAGGAGGAATAGGTAGAGAAAATTTTGGGGGTCAGGGTTTACTCATCATCATCGCCTCTTCCCAAAATTTAATCCGAAGTAATAAGAGGAAAAAAAATCATATTGGACATGGAGGGATGAAGAAGATGGGTACCAAAACACGGACCTGATTTCTCTCTCTCAAAGGCCTCAGAGAAGATAAATGCTTAACCCTAGTCACAAGTTCAGCATTCCGAAATAATTCAGCGAGGTCTAAAAGTTCGTTGATCGGGAAAATCCAAAAATAGGGCATTAGCTCGGAAATATTAGCCCCCCCCCCCCCCCCCCCCCCCCCCCCCCCCCCCCCCCCCCCCCCCCCAAAAAAAAAAAAGTAGTGGTAAAGTGAATACAGGGCATAATTCGAGGTATTAAAGTGAAAATTAGCTCCCCAAAATATTCTCATTTCTCAGATTCAGCCTATCACTCGATCATCATCCACATTGTGGAGATGATCCCCATTCTCTCCATCTTCACTTCTAACAAATGGCTGCAATAAAATGATGCCTCGACATTGGAAGAGAAGGTGGAGAGAAAGTTTGAGGCTCGAATTTAACCACCACCACCATCATCATCATAAGAAAAGTAGTGAGAAGAGGCTCAGAATCGACTTTCATCCATCACAGTGATGAGAGACAATACCATTACCAATTTCTCATCCGTACCACTCTCAGTCTAGAATAGCATAATGCTGAGTTCAAATCACCATCACCATAGCCTAAAAGCAGCAAATAGAGAAGAAAAGAAAGAATAAAAGGAGAGGTTCAGATTCGGCTTGTCCATCACCGCACACAATGTGGAGATAGACCCCATTCTCTTCATCTCTCCTTCCAATAAATGGCTGCAACGGAGCTGCCTCGCCATCGGGAGGAGGTAATCCCAGCCAAATCATCATCACCATTTCTTTTTCTTTTTCTTTTTCTTTTTTTTTCCCTTTTTTTCCCTTTCCCTTTTTCTTTTCCTTTTTCGTAGAACAATAACCACATCGTCAAAGCAATAGAGGGCAAAAAGAAGAACAACAGCAGCACTTTTGAATTATAAATAATTAAATAAACTTTGGACCAGGAACAAATCAAGTATTCTACAAAAAATTGGGACCGGAACCAAATTTCCTCCGAAAAGATGCTACAGCAACAGAACATACTCAGATTCTGCTTTCATCTGACTACCACCTCTCCTCTGCTCGATTCTAGTTCCCCTCTAACTAATGGCTGCACTGTGTGCCTCGCCATTGGCGAAGGAAGAGAATCGGAGAAGAAATTAAAGTATTTCCATTTAATATGGTTTTCCAGATTTGCAGTTTCCGAAAAGCCCAACTTAATTTGCAAAGTGCCGAATATCTCTGAGGTTTTCAAGATTGATGAAGTTATTGTAGCCCAAAAAATCCTTGAGCAATCAACATTCATATTGTGTTGATCCCAATTCTCTTCATTTTCCCTTTTAACGAATGGCTGCAAAAATATTTTTAAAAATACCTCACCTTTGGAAGAGGGTGGTAAGGCACAGAGGAAATTGGGGGCTTGAATTTAACCACTACCACCACCATCATCATCATAGGGAAAAGTTCACGAACTAATATTTAATTTGGGTGTTTGTGGAAAAATAGTTATTTCCATGGAAAATTATATTTTCCTATGGGCTGGGGACAGTTTCATTTTCTACCATTTGGTAGGAAAATATGGAAAAAGATAGTTTTTTGGAAAATAAATTCATGCAAAATATAAGATATCAAACACTACAATTGGTGGAAATTTTGTGATGGAAATATTCTCCATGGAAAAAAAAAATCCAATCAAACACAACATTAGTTGCAAATTAGCGAAGAGGCTCAGATTCGGCTTCAGTCCATGATCACTCACAATGTGGAGATGGACCCCCATTCTCTTCATTCCCCCTTCCAACAAATGGCTGCAACAGAGCTGACTCGCCATTAGGAGGAGGAAATTCCAGCCAAATCATCATCACCATTTTTTTCTTTTTCTTTTCCTTTTCCTTCTCCTTCTCCTTCTCCTTTTCCTTTTCCTTCTCCAATCGGAGAAGAAATTAAAATATTTCTATTTAAATGGACAACCAAACGGTTTTCCAGATTTGCACTTCCCGAAAAGTCCAACTTAATTTGCATAGTGTCGAATATCTGAGGTTTTCCAGATTGATCAAGTTATTGTAGCCCCAAAAAAAACCTATTGAGAAATCAACATTCATATTGTGTTGACCCCAATTCTCTTCATTATCCCTTCTAACGAATGGCTGCAAAAATATTAAAAAAACTACCTCGCCATTGGAAGAGGGTCGATAAGGCAGAGAGGAAATTAGGGGTTTGAATTCACTACCTCCACCACCATCATCATAGGGAAAAATTAATGATATTTAGTTGCAAATTAGCAAGAAGAGGCTCAGATTGGGCTTCTATCCATTATCACTCACAATATCGGAGAGATACCCCATTCACTTCATCCCTCCTTCCAACAAATGGCTGCAACGGAGCTGCCTCGCCATCGGGAGGAGGAAATCACAGCCAAATCATCATCACCATTCTTTTTCTTTTTCTTTTCCTTTTCCTTTTTCTAGACAAAGGATGGGATTAACAAGGTTCAAAGTATCTGTATCGTAATCAGTATCAGGCCATCCCTATAAGTATCAGGATCGGTGGTACCGGCAGTATCGGAGGTTTCAGATCGGAGTATCGGATTTTTTCGGATCAGAAAACAAACAATTATTAATAAATTATTAACATTTTAGAAAATATGTTTTATACATTTAGGCATAGCTTTAACATTTTCAGTGATGTTTCTTAATAGTTTTGAAATTAAATGAAGTAGTAGTCACCCTTACCAATTGATTTGCATACGATAGTTTTCTTTTCTTCTTTTACATGCTTTGATAGCCTTTCTATGCGTTTTTACCCTTGCTGATTTGTCTTTTTTGTTTCAATTTTCTTTGCCAAATTGACCGGAAAAGAGACCCCCAATGTCGGTATCGGTCAGTATCGAGTATCGGTCGGTATCAGATCGGGACATGCCAAACCGTATCGGTATCGGCTGTATCGGATCGGTATCGGCCGATACTGCGAACTATGGGGATTAAAGAGATCTAATAAAAGTGCATTCATATAACAATAACCACATCAGCATATCCTCAAAGCAATAGAGGGCAAAAAGAAGAACAGTAGTAGTAGCAGTTTTGAATTATAAATAAATAAATAAAATAAACTTTGGACCAGGACCAAATCAAATATTTTACAAAAAAACAGAACAAGCTCAGATTCTGCTTTCAGCTGAATACCACCTCTCCTCTCCTCTGCTCGATTCTAATTCCCCTGATAACTAATGGCTGCACTTTATGCCTCGCCATTGGCCGAGGAAGAGAATGGGAGAAGAAACTAAAGTATTTCCATTTAAATGGACAACCAAATGGTTTTAAAATATTTGTGGTTCCGAAAAGTCGAACTTAATTTGCAAAGTCCCGAATATCTGAGGCATTCCGGATTGATCAAGTTATTGTAGCCCAAAAAAAAAACTATTGAGCAATCAACATTCATATTGTGTTGATCCCAATTATCTTCATTTTCCCTTTTAACGAATGGCTGCAAAATATTAAAAGAAAATATAATACCTCGCCATTGGAAGAGGGTAGAAAAGACAGAGGAAATTGGGGGCTTGAATTTAACCATTACCACCACCATCAACATCATCCTTGGGAAAGGTTCACGAACTTATATTTAATTTGGGTGCTTGATTGTCATTATTTTCCACGGAAAATAGTTATTTTCTATAAAAAAATAATACTTTCCTATAGGCTGGACCAGTTTCATTTTCCACTATTTTAGAAGAAAATGTGGAAAACAATAGTTTTTTTGGAAAATAATTCCATGGAAATATAAGCAACCAAACACTACTAATGGTGGAAATTTTGTGATGGAAATACTTTTTATTGAATAAAAGCCCAATCAAACACAGCATTAGTTTCAAATTAGCAACAAAAGGCTCAGATTCGGCTTCAATCCATGATCACTCACAATGTGGAGATGGATCCCATTCTCTTCATCCCTCCTTCCAACAAATGGCTGCAACGGAGCTGCCTCGCCATCGGAAGGAGAAAATCCGAGCCAAATCATCATCACCATTTTGTTTTCTTTTTCTAGACAAAGGATGGTATTACAAAGATCTAATACAAGTGCATTCATAGAAGAATATATTATATTTATTAGTACCACCACATCATCATATCCTCCAAGCAATAGAGGGAAAGAAGAAGAAGAAAAAGAGCAGCAGCAGCAGTTTTTGAATTATAATAAATAAATAAACTTTGGACGAGGACCAAATCAAGTATTGTACAAAGAAATGGGGACTTGAACCAAATTCCCTCCGAAAAGATGCTACAGCAACAGAACTAGCTCAGATTCTGCTTTCATCTGAATACCACATCTCCTCGATTCTATTTCCCTTATAACTAATGGCTGCACTGAGTGCCTCGCCATTGGCCGAAGAAGAGAATCGGAGAAGAAATTAAAGTATTTCCATTTAAATGGACAACTAAATGGTTTTCCAGATTTGCAGTTCCCGAAAACTTCAACTTAATTTGCAAAGTGCTGAGGTTTTCCAGATTGATCAAGTTATTGTAGCCCAAAAAAACCTATTGAACAATCAACATTCATATTGTGTTGATCCCAATTCTCTTCATTTTCCCTTTTAACAAATGGCTGCAAAAATATGTTCAAAAAAAACCTAGCCATTGGAAGAGGGTAGATAAGGCACAGAGGAAATTGGGGGCTTGAATTGATGGATTGTATCTCGTTTTCGGTTGAGCGCTCAAAAGGGAGGTGACAATGGAGTTGGTAATTTAGTCCCACATCGGATAGGAGATGGGATAATGAGGTGTAGATAATTGATATTGGTTCAGGTCTTACATGAGAATTTCATTTTAAGACACTGGGCCAACTCCGATTTGGGTCACACCGCGTTCCTCATTCACAATGTGGAGATGGACCCATTCACTCCATCCCTCCTTCCAACAAATGGCTGCAACAGAACTGCCTCACCATTGGAAGGAGAAAATCCCAGCCAAATCATCATCACCATTTTTTCATTTCTTTTTTGAGACGAAGAATGGGATTAACGAGATCCCATGCAAATTGTTTTCATAGTAAAGCAATATATTATAGAAAGTAGTACCATCCATCATCATAGCCTCGAAGCAGTAAGAAGAGGAAGAATGAGAAGAAACAACAGCAGCAGCAGCACAGGATCAGATTCAGCTCTGGTACAATACCACGAGCAACGATCTCAAGCTCCTCCCCCCACCCTTCTAAAAGAATGGCTGCCTCGCCATTGGTGGAGGAAGAAATTAGGGTTAGGGCTACGCAGTCTAGAGAAGGAGGACAGGGACCAATTAAAAGGGACATTCTTGGCACCTCAAGTTTTACTTGAGGGCAGACTAATTTTTTTCAATTTATTTACAAGTTTGTCATTCCAAATTTTTATTTGAGGACACCCACATATTTGGATTTGGACTGCCAACTTTGGGTTTGGACTACCAACAAAGTTGACAGTCGTAACATAAAGTAAGATCGTCAACATTGTTGCAATCTTAATATAAAGTATGACTGTCAACTTTGTCGACAATTCTACTTTATGTTAGGACTGTCAACTTCGTTGGCAGTCCTAAAGGGGGGTTGGACAGCTCGAAGTAAAATTGGGGCTGCCCCAAGTAAAAATTATATCAAGTTGGGTTGTCCTGAAGTAAGGACTGTCATGGAGTAAAATATGGAGTGCTTATAGTATTTGCCAATTAAAAAGGAGAGTTTAGTTCAACTCTTGAAGGTATGTTAGGATTGAAAATTGTGGAAAGTAAAACTTAAGGCCCCCTTGTAGGGGTGCAAATCAGGTGGGCTAAATTCGAGTCCGACCGGATAAACCAGTTAATGGGTAAACATACCCGAGCTCTGATTCGGGTTTGGGTTAAAATATTTGAACCCATCAAAAATCGGGTTGAACTCGAGTTCATGTGTCGGGTTACCCAAAGAACCCGTAACCTGACATACATATAATTTGTATATATTTTTATATATACAATGTTTCATACTCCTTAAATAAATAGCGTAAACCTTAAATTTCTCCGTCCAAAATATTCAACTCCTTATCCTAAATCTCATTTCAGTTTCTACTTTGTAATGATTGAGGCTTGATTGTTATTTGATTATGTGTTTAATATTAATCATATTTGAAGTTACTTTAAATATTATATCTGTTGGGCACGTGCAAAAGCGTTTGCCAACCCACCTGATCAAAACCAACCCCTGTCTAACGGACACCAAATACAAGATGAAGACAAGTATATGGCGGTGACATACGTCAACTGGACAAATCCCAACCTTTAATAAATCAGATGAAATTACAAGATTGACATAACTCACGTTGAACCCTTTGCCCTAATAGGTTCACCCCCCTAAGAAGAAAAACAGAAGATTACAATTGAGATCACTCACCAACCCGTAGCTACCTCCCTAACTGAAGTTGACGACTCCTAGATAAGATCTTCTTCTTCCTTCTGTCTTGGATGGCGAAGTCCTAAGAGCAAAGTACGGACTTCCTCTTAGACTTTCTTGTGGACAATCACCCTGAATCTCTACTTTGTGCTTTGTGCTTTGTGCTTATATTTTGTGCCTACACCCTCACCCCATATATATAGGATGAGAAAATCCTATTTTAGGTCATAATATAATTTCTTAATTAGGAAGCCCTCAAATAAGAATCCTATTACACATAAAATAGCCCATCAATTATCCTATTTTACATCATAATAAAATTTCCTAAAATAAGAATCATATTATATCTAAAATAGCACAACACCAATTATGGGCATCCAAATCTAATCAAATCAAATCTAATATTTAATTAGATTTGGATTCCACAAGTATGTTATTACCAAATCCAGACTAGACTCCAACAATGTCCCCCTCCAATTTGATGAGAGGGTATTGACCACACGGGTCCTCAACTGGACTCCATGCATGTCGTCCCACGACAGTATTCCTGCTCCCCCGTGCCACTGGTCTCCGATCCCCCGAGTTGCTTTGCATATTCCTTTGTCTCCAGCTCCTCGATCATCACGTCGACGCTAGCTGCCACGCGTAGCACCTCCTGCACTACTGGGATCCTGCCGATATCAATGACACGACCAAGACCGAAGTCCTACGATCAGCCTCACCGTACGTCTTGCGCAAGAGAGATTGAACCTAGATTGCAATACGAAGTTAAAGTCCCCAACACAGCACCAAAAATACAGAGTTTTAAGGGTAGAGTGTTAAAACATATATAAACTCCAACAGAAATATGAAAAAGTAAAAAGAAGAAACCTACATGTCACGTTCAAAATTTTGAATCCTTTAATTTGAATGTCCTTTTCCTACTGCAATTTTCTTAAGAACAAAGAAAAGAGGAAAAAAAATCGTCATGCAACAAATTCAAGAACAATTGTGAAGCATTAAATAAAAGACTAGTTATTTTAAATAAAAGAGGGGAAGACATGGTTGGGTACAACCAGTGCCCGCCATGATTGTGTCCCTTCTTCCCTATTCTCTTCAATTCACAACTTCACAACCCCCTGCCTTCCATGGCAGCCCTTCCCAAACTTCTCCTCCGATCCACACTTGGTCACAATGGGCAGTCATGGCTGCCCTTCTTCCTTCTCTTATGTTCACACCCTCAATCAGGGACGGCCCTGGCCCAGAGGCAGGCTCAGCAATGGCTCAGGGCCCAAAGACTAAAAGGGCACCAACATAGGCGTATCTATAATAGAACAAGGATGTACTATATTAGGAACGCGGTGTGACCTGAACCGGAGTTGACTTGACCAATGAGGTTCGATATTGAATTGGGTACATATGCCTTAAAAGAGAATTCACATGTAAGGCCTGAACCAATTCCAATTATCTACACCTTACGATCCCAACTCCTACCCGATGTGGGACTAAATTACCAACACCATTATCACCTCCTTTGAGGGGTCAATCGGAAATGAGATACAATCCAACAATCTCCACGTTAGCTCATTCCCTAGCAGAATAACCTTAGGACCCTTGCTACCTTTGTCCGTTCCCGCTAGCCGAACAACCTTAGCACCCTTGCTACCTTTTTGTTTGTTCCCGCCAGCCGAACAACCATAGCACTCATGCTACCTTTTATTTGTTCCCGCCAGCCGAGCACCCAGGAGATCCAACATATTGTCATCTCGATCCGTTCGATCACAAAACCAAACCGACACGTTCATCCACATCACCATTATGTGCCAACCAGAACGTCTTGTTCCACCTTGGATGCGTCAAACCCACATTTGAAGCCAATCCGTGTAGTTGCATATGCTCCTAACTCCACCTTGAGAAGATAGCCCGTGCATTAGTGTATACGCATAAACGTTCAGCACCATCTGTCTCGAACCAATTAGAGTCGCCCAAACCAGCCCTATAACCATGAGCTCTGATAGCACTTATTTGGAACGGGGTGTGACACGAACCGGAGTTGGCCTATGAGGTGCGATATTGAATTGGGTCCATATGCCTTAAAAGAAAATTCTCATGTAAAGCATGGACCAATTCCAATTATCTACACCTCATGATCCCACCTCCTACCTGATATGGAAATAAATTACCAACACCATTGTCACCCTCTTTGAGCGCTCAACCGAAAACGAGATACAATCCAACACTACGGGCCACCCTTAACTCAAAAGAGTTGTGGTGTAATGGTTATCATGTTAGACTTGCAGACTAGAGGTCCTTAGTTCAAATATTGATCGCAACATTTTTTTTGAATTAGTTTTTTTTGTCATATCATGTATAGGGGCCTATTAGGGGAATTCGCCTCAAGCTCCCGTGAGCTCAAGGTCGACCCAGCCCTCCACCCTATCAACTATAGTAAACCCCTTCTGGTATTGTTGTCACCCCAGCCCCTGCTCTAGTGCAGGCCAGGTGGCGTAAAGGGGAATTTTCAAAATATTTTTTACTTTGGGTCATTTCAATAGTTTTTAAACAATTTTAATGTTAGAAAAAATAAATTAAGATAAGCTATAGTAGTCTTTCTTCACCATGAACTAACGACATTTTGAAGAATTTCGACGTCATAGACTCTCTATGTGAAGAAACCGACATCAGGAGGTAAACCTTTAAATATGGCCTACATTAGGGGGGTTTTCCTGTAGTTTACCCTATTTAATACTCATCATCAAGGTCCTGGTAACAAAAACCATACAAGAATATTCATATATAGTGCCACTAAACATTTTACCAATAGATGAATCAGACAAACCAGCACAGGCCAAGACCAGAATTAATGCCAAGAAAAGGGATACAGTATTTGCTAATTTAGCCAACACCAAAACTATATGTGTGTGTGTTTGTGTGTGTGTGTGTGTGTGTGTGTGTGTGTGTGTATAGTGTGTGTATGTTACTTTTGTTTTGATGACAATTTATTGGAACAAAGATGAAAATGTAATCACGAAACTAACTTGATATAAAACTAGAAAACATCATAAGATACTCATAATTCACAAGAATTGCACATAATAAGCACATGAAATAAATATATGGCTACCTTTTATTTTGAACATCCTAGTATTCCTCTCAGCAAGGATCCTTCTAATATAGCAGGAAGTTTAAGTCACCATTGATCTACACACAAGTAGCCACTAAGAAGAAAACAAAAGATAATAAAATAACTCAGCACAACCATGTAAGCAAGTTGCCACTAATAACATGTGGCTATTCAAATTGATTTTCAAATCTCTTAATAAAATTAAAACATTATTGCACGTAGCATCATCTTACCATTTCAAATAGTCCAGCAATGTGCTTCCCAAACTATATTCTATACAGCTTACAGAAGGAGATAAGTACATAATAAAAAGCAAGGAATAAAGAATGAACGCAATAACAAAAATGATGTGAAGAGAAACAAAAAATGAAACAAAAAAGGGAAAGAGGAAGAAGCTGTGATTCACCTTTCATCCACCGTGAGATGATCTCATGAAAACCTCTTCTCTGGCCCTCTCTTTACCCCACTAACAAATGACTGCATTGGCTGCGTCGCTATCGTCTCAGAGGCAGGTAAGGTGAAGAAGAAATTAGGGCCAGCATCGAACAACACTAACTTCAGACAAAACAAAGAAGAGAGCCGATACGTTGCCTGTCCCAAGGGCATGAACGTGCTGGCCCGCGGCCACATGGCGGCCAGCCATTGGCTCCCTGGCTGAGGTGGGCCAAAGCTAGCAGGGGGAGCTAGTGGCTGGCTGCCACGTCGCTGCGGGCCAGAGCGGTGGCTCACATGGGGCACGCCAAATATGCTTTTTCCAACAAAGAACAACGTAACTCCATTTTGAAACTGCCGAAACCAACACTCACAAGAAGGGCCGAAACCAACTTTGATGTATATTCTATCTATTCTATATACGATATATTGCCAAAAGTTAGGCTTCACAGTGAATTTTTCTTCCAAAAATATCCTTGCATATCTATATTAATTAAAATGGTTCATTAATTTTAACAAGGACAACTTAGTAATTACGAAGACAGTCCTTTGGTCTTCCTAAGTTAATTAAAAGAAGGCTAAAATGCGCGTGCATATATGCTTGTAATATATGCCAAAAGCAAAAGAAGAAAATTTGAAGAAGAGGCTCAGATTCACCTTTGATCCATCATATTCTGGAAATTCAATCCGTTTTCTCCTTCCTTCCACCGAAGGGCTACAGTGGAATTGCCTCGTCATCAAAAGAGGGAAGAAGTCAAGGGCATGATTTATGGTCAATCTATCTTAGATTCGTCCTTTATCATAATTGCCTCTTCACCAAATTTGGCTCACCCACACATACACACACTGGGAAAATTATAGGTCACATGGGAGAGAATGAAACTGTCTCGACCTGAGCGCTTGGTTGCCACTACAAGGCCCATGTAAAGAGCCAAAACCAACTTTGATACTAATATTGTAAACCTTGACAAACTCAAAGAGGGAGAGTGATTATATATATATATATATATATATATATATATATATATATATATATTCAACAACAAAGAGGGAGATCTTTGGCTCGATCCTTGGATGGGCAATAGATCCCTGCTGGAGTCCTTAGGTGAGCATATGGGCAGAGAGGCGGGCAGAGGGCTGAAATGCAAGCTTATCCTCAGAGACGGGACTTGGAGGCCATAGGACTACCAGTACACAGCACAGTTAGGAGAGGAGATCCGCCAGGTCACCATAGATCATCACCAGTCTGCTGATTCCTGGAGATGGACCCGCCGGATGCTGATGGAGGTACAGGAGCTTTCCGCTACAAAAGCTGCTACAACCTAGTACGGACCACTCACGACAGGATTGCGGACTTTGACTTCATTAAGGAAAAGGGGATTGCACGAAAAATGCAACTTTGTTTCTACAAACTGTTATTAGGCCGGTTGCTGACGAAGGACAGGCTTCTCAGATTTGGGGTGCAGATCTTTGATCCGAAGTGTGTCCTGTGTGGTGTGGAGAACGAATCCATGGGACACATCTTCTTTGAGTGTCCTGTGACTTAGCATATTTGGGCTGAGCAGTATTGAAGGTTGCTGGGAGGAGGAGACAATGATAGAGATATCCAGGGGATCATCGCCTGGATCAGGGAACGTCGAGGAATGGAACAGGGTTGAGCCAAGACAGCCAGAGTCTGCCTTGCAGCGTCGGTCTGGCACGTTTGGCGAGAACGTAACAGGCATATCTTCGAGGGACTGATAACTCCCCCTGTAGGAATTCTACATAATTTAGAATTCGATGTATCTGTAATGGCCCCTTAACCAGAGTAGGAGAGATGGGAGAATAGTGTTACTTTTACTGTGATGTTTGTGGAATAAAATTTACCACTCAGTCTGAACTAGCATGATGAGTTCAAACCATCATCATCATCACCACCACCACGATAGCCTAAAAGCAGCAGATGGAGATAGAGTGACATTGTGGAGACGACGACAATAGTGATGATCCCCATGCCATCTATCTCCTTCCTCCCAAAAGAATGGCTGCAACGGAGTTGCCTCGCCATTGGTGTAGATCGGGGGAAGAATAGACGGAGATTTAGAATCAATTCGACTACAAAAACTCAAAATAATAAGTCATGAGTTACTCTAGGATGGTATTATGTAATATTAAAGTTTCGGGTATCACGTTGAAAAATGTGAATAGTTGAAGGTATCAGTTTGAAACAATTTATATGAACCCGAACAGGTTTTTAAGGTGAAAGATGCATGGATACGAAAACTAACTAAATCATACTTGGGTGAATTTGGCCAACTTTTAACACTGAACACAAATAAACAAAATAGGATACCATGACCAATTCAGTCCACAGTTTGCAAGAAAGGAAATCTTAAACATCATTACCAAAATATGCAAGTTCATACTATAACAAAATGGGGCCACAATTGGCTAGTAGATACAAAAAATGAGGACCACACCACTTGTTCTACAGATATCTTTCCAAAACAACCAAGGACGATAGTAAATCAAGAATACCTCAAGAAAAAAAAAATCAAGAAAACCATGATAATAAAGATAGATTTAAGCGGTAACCAAAAGTATCAAGGATTCATATAATAACTACATATTATAAGGCCCGTGGTAAAAAAACGACATCTGCTTTCATTGGGAAGACATAAAACACAGGCAATAAGAAACTCAACTAACACTAAAGGCTGAAAACATGTATTTACATAGGTTTAGGAGCATTAGTACCTGGTATTGTCATATCATAATTGTCTGGTAATCTATAGTGTGGGTTAACGGATTAGAGTAGGGTAAAAGTTACGGGTTTAGGATTGAGTAAAAACGAATATAACCAACTTGGGAGTGTAAGTTATAGTGCCATTAGCAGAGTTGAAGCCAATACATGGCCTTCATGATATTGTACTGGTGCTAAGTAAGTTTCTCCACATACCCAAATTGGCTTACAAGTTGACTCATTCTAGTGTTGAATTGCGAGAAGAGAGCATTCAACTGATTGAGGATCTCCTTCTAACCTCTAGAGAGATACCAGCCCAGCCAAACCATTATCACCATTTTATTCAGTAAACTACACTCTCTTCCCACCACGCGGAGGAAGAAATTAGGGTTAGGTTTTGGGGATACTCTGTCTGAACTAGCACAATGATGAGTTCAAACCATCATCATCTTCACTGCCACCATAGCCTAAACCAGCAGATGGAGATCTAAAATTCATGATATCTGAGAGAGAGAATATATATATATATATATATATATATATATATATATATATATATATATATATATATATATAGAGAGAGAGAGAGAGAGAGAGAGAGAGAGAGGCAGTAGCAAGCCCGAACCAGGCCTTAGATACCAACACCACCATTATCACCATACGGAGAAGTAACGATATTAAGTTGCCAGAGGGCTCAGATTCAATTTGGATCCATCATCGTCACTAAAATTGTGGTTGATGGAACCCCCATTCTCTTCATCACTCCTGACAAATGGCTGCAACCGAGCTACCTCGCCATCAGGAGGAAATCCCAGCCAAATCATCATTGCCATTAATTTCCCCACGTTGCATTAGCAGTGAAGCAATATGTCATAGCCTCAAAGAAGTAGAGATGAAAAAGAATAAGACACAGCAGCAGCAGCAGCAACGGCAGCAAATATACTGCTTTCTTCCCATTGCTAAAAGAATGGCTGCATTGGTTGCCTCACCATTCGCGGAGGAAGAATTAGGCCTTGTTTGGTTCGCAAAAAGGAAAAGAAACCAATTCATGGTATGGAGATGAAAAGTTCAGGGTCTTTAGTAGCAAATAATCGAAGAAAGGACGACAGAAAGAAGAGGTTCAGATGAGGCTTCAATCCATCATCATTCACGATATGGAGATGTATGTAATCCTATTCTCTTCATCCCCTTTCTCACAAATGGCAGCAATGGAATTGCCTCGATGTAATCCCAAACTCTTCATCCCTCCTCCTGACAAATGGCTGCAACGAAGCTGCCTCGCCATCAGTAGGAGGAGGAAATCCCAGTCCAGCCATCAGCAAAATGATCCATCATCATATCATCATTCACGATATGGAATCTCATTCTCCTCATCCCCTTTATGATAAATGGCTGCAATGACTGCCTCGCCAAACCATCATCAGTAAACTCCCCTCCTCCCTCACAACTTCCCTTCACGTAACTCTGCTTGCTATGCCTACAACCAAATGTCCTCTATCTCCTTCCCTCCCAAAGGAATAGCTGCAACGGAGCTGCCTCGCCATTGGTGTATTATTTGGGGGAAGAACAGGCAGAGAATTAGAATCAGTTCGATTACAGAAACTCAAATGCATGTAAATCCAACGGTTTTTCGTAGCCTGACTTTTAAAAATTAAGAACTCTAGGATTTTTTTTGAAACAAGAATTAGGGTTTACTCATAACAAAATCAACACCCCAGAGAAAGGAAGAGCAACAGAAGCAGCGAGAAGAGCGCTCAGATTTCGAGAGAGAGAGAGCTGGACCTTCTTCTGATGATGATGAGTTGCTGCTAGGCTTAGGGTTTGGGGCACAAATTGTGGGAGACGATGACGATGGTGATGATCCCCATGCCCTCTATATCCTTCCTCCCAAACGAATGGCTGCAACGAACCTGCCTCGCCATTGGTGTAGATTGGGGGAAAAAGAATAGACGAAGAATTAGAATTAGGGCTTACTCGTCATCATCGTCATCAACACTCCACTCCGGAAAAAGGACGAGCAACAGCAACAGCAGCTACAACACCGCCACTGCCACCGCCAAAATAGATCAAATATATTTTCTAAAATGTTAATAAATTTATTAATAATTATTTGTTTTCTGATACCAAAATCCGATACTCAGATCCGATACCGCCGATCACGATACTCATAGGAATGGTCCGATACCGATTCCGATATCGACATTGCGAACCTTGCTTTTAATGTAAATATATGCACAATGTAATCCCATTCTCTTTATATCCCTCCTCCCGACAAATGGCTGCAACAGAGCTGCCTCGCCATCAGTAAGAGGAAATCCCAGCCAAGCCAAACCATCATCACCATTTTATTCAGTAAACTCCACTCTCTTCCCACCACTCGGTCTGAATTAGAGCAATGATGAGTTCAAACCATCATCATCACCACCACCGCCACCAAGAGAACCACCACCACCACCATAGCCTAAAAGCAACATATGGAGATAAGAGTCACATTGTGGAGACGACGGCGATGATGATGATCCCCATCCCTCTATCTTCTTCCTCCGAAATGAATGGCTGCAACGGAGTTGCCTCTCCATAGGTGTAGATGGAGATAGAATCACATCCTAAGGTTTTTTTTCCCCTCATATTGTACCCTTCTCCGTTAGGGATCCAAGGATTATCTACGTTATGCCAATAGTTGCATAATTTTATATTTGTAGACAAAATTATTTGGAGAATTTTTTTTTTCCTCACCTTGAACTCCGTAAAATTTAGGGCTAATTAGTGTTCAGCTACCCATTGGAGATAGCCTCAGCTACCAACACCACCACCTTTGCCATATTGAGGAGTTCATGATATTAAGTTGCAAGAGGACTCAGATTTGACTTGAATCCATCATCGTCACAGACAATGCGATTGATGGAACCTCCATTCTTTTCATCACTCCTGACAAATGGCTGCAAAGGAGCTGCCTCGCCATCAGAAGGAGGAGGAGGAAATCCCAGCCCAGCCAAACCATCATCAGTAAACTCCCCTCCTCCCTCACAACTTCCCTTCACTTAACTCTGCTTATTTTTTTGAGCTTTGCTATGCCTACAACCAAGAGCTTTGCTATGCCTACAACCAAATGTCCTCTATCTCCTTCCCTCCCAAAGGAACGGATGCAACGGTGCTGCCTCGCCATTGGTGTATTATTTGGGGGAAGAACAGACGGAGAATTAAAAACAGTTCGATTACAGAAACTCAAATGTAAATCCCACAGTTTTTCATAGCCTGACTTTTAAAAATTAAGAACTCTAGGATTTTTTTGAAATAAGAATTAGGGTTTACTCATCATCAACATCAACACCCCAGAGAAAGGAAGAGCAACAGAGCGCTCAGATTTCGAGAGAGAGAGAGAGAGAGAGAGAGATGGACCTTCTGGTGATGATGAGTTGCTGCTAGGCTTAGGGTCTGGGGCACAAATTGTGGGAGACGATAACGATGGTGATGATCCCCATCCTTCCTCCCAAACGAATGGCTGCAATGGGTCTTTTGCTAGTAATGGTCAACGACCTAAATCGGCTTGAGTACGATCAACGACCCAAATCGGCTCGGCCCGAGCACTCCGGGTTGGGTTCGGCTTTTCGACTCGGTAGCCCGGCAAGACCCGATCCGGCCCTGTTTGACCGCAGGTCTGGCAGAATGGCTGTAGTGGCTGCCTCACCATTCGCTGAGGAACAATTATAAGGTTGGGGCTACTCGGTTTAAAGTAGAAGAATATTGAGTTGAAATCATCATCGCCATCACCAAAGCCTGAAAGTAGCACATGGAGATCATGAACCCCGTGCTCTGTCTCTTTCCTCCAAACGAATGGCTGCATCGGAGCTGCCTCGTCATTGGTAAAGAGAGAGAATAGACGGACAATTCAATTAGGATTTTCCCAGCCAGACCATCATCGCCATTTTATTCAGTAAAACTCCGCTCTCTTCCGCACCATGCGGAGAAATAAATTTGTGTTAGGGTTTGGGGCTACTCGGTCTGAACTAGCACAATGATGAGTTCAAACCATCATCACCTTCACCACCATCATAGCATAAAAGCAGCAGATGGAGATCTAAAATTCATCATATTTGAGAGAGGGAATATATATACATATATATATATATATATATATATATATATATATATATATATTCCACTATATAATGAGGCTTCAAAACGGTTCAAAATGAGCCGTCTAAGCTGTATGTATATCATGGTCCATTTTATTTTTTTAAAAATAAATTATGTAAAGAATTGATGAAAAGAGTTTAAATTTGTTATATATATTCAACATGGGGAATTGAACTCAACCAAACAAGAAGAATACCTCCCAACTTAACCACATGATTTAGATTCGAAGAGATTTCTAACTCAAAGCGGCCTCAACCAAAGTGTCCAAACACGAGAAAGCGTGCACCGACAATCAACACATCTTTATCCCGTTCGCGTTGGACACGTTTGGTTTTCTAGCACCAGACGATGTGGAGCTTCTTAAAAGAGTCCAAAAAGTTATGCACAGTAATGTCATGTCTCCCAGGTCTATGAATGTAGTGTTTAAGAGGATTGCTTTTGCCATCCAAAAGGACTGGCGGCACAGCTTGTTGCCCGCTTGCCATCTATTTCGGTATAATCTTCTCTCTTAATATAAGATGCAATGTATTACACGTGCAAAGCAAGTGCATTAACTAGTATATATATATATATATATATATATATATATATATATATATATATATATATATATATATTCTACTATATAATAGGAAAACTTAGATGGTGAAACTTTTGAATTCCGAAAATACCCTTACATACTTATACTAATTAAAAATAGTTCATTAATTTTAATAAGAACAATTTAGTAATCTATTCTACTATATAATAGGAAAACTTAGATGGTGAAACTTTTGAATTTCGAAAATACCCTTACATACTTATACTAATTAAAAATAGTTCATTAATTTTAATAAGGACAATTTAGTAATTAGGAAGACTACCTTTTGGTCTTCCTAAAGAGTCTTCCTAAACTAATTAAAAAATGTTAAAATACGTGTAAGTACACATATGCTAGTATATATATATATATATATATATATATATATATATATATATATATATATGAATCCGGATCAAAAGCCCCCAAGCGGGAGCCCCCAAAAGCCCCCCCTCCTAGTGCACCGTTGGATCGAACGGGCTACGTGGGGCCCGCGGTTAAGTTAACTCGATCCAATGGTGCACTAGGAGGGGGGCTCCCGATCCGGACTCTCTCTCTCTCTCTCTCTCTATATATATATATATATATATATATATAGAGAGAGAGAGAGAGGAGAGAGAGAGAGAGAGAGGGGGAGAGAAAAGCAGTAGCAACCCCAAACCAGAACTTAGCTACCAACACCACCACTATTGCCATATGAAGAAGTAGGGGTGAGCAACGGTTCCGTTCGGTTCAAACCGAACCGAATATATGAAAACCGAAATAACCGTAAACCGTATTTCTTAAAACTGAAAACCAAACCGTTTTAATTAAAACCGAACAAAAACCGAACCGTATTAATTCGGTTCGGTTTTCGGTCGTTCGGTTTCATGGCCCTCGGACCTTCAAGTTTCTAGCAAAATAAGCCTATTTAAATAAAAAAAATTTAAAAGACGGCATTATTGTATTTATGAATTATTATATTACATATAGTGAAAAAAATAATATATATAGATTGAGGATAGAGAGAGTACTCAAAGAAGCACCGATAGACAATAGTAGAAGAGAGAGCGCACAGTTAGGGGTTAAAAAATATTACTATATATAAATTGAGGATTGTTTGATAATTACTAAATTCAAATCGGTTTTCGGTTCGGTCACTCGGATCAAGAACCGAAAACCGAACCGTATTTTTTGAATTTTAAATTTCCAAACCGAAAATCGAACCGACAACCGAAAAACCGAACCGTTTGTCATATTTCGGTTCGGTTTTCGGTTTTCAACCGTTATATGTTCACCCCTATGGAGAAGTAACGATATTAAGTTGCAAGAGGGCTCAGATTCAACTTGGATCCATCATCGTCACTAAAATTGTGGTTGATGGAACCCCCATTCTCTTCATCACCCCTGATAAATGGCTGCAACCGAGCTGCCTCGCCATCAGGAGGAAATCCCAGCCAAATCATCATCACCAATAATTTCCCCACATTGGATTAGCAGTAAAGCAATATGTTAAGGTCAGTAGGACCATTACCATCTTCATAGCCTCAAAGAAGTAGAGATGAAAAAAGAATAAGCAACATCAGCAATAGCAGCAACTGCAGCAATATATACTGTTTTCTTCCCATTGCTAAGAAATGGCTGCAGTGACTGCCTCCCCACTCACAGAGGAAGAATTAGGCCTCGTTTGGTTCGCGGGAAGGAAAGGAAATCAATCACGGTATCGAGATGAAAAGTTCAAGATATTTAGTAGCAAATCACTGAAGAAAAGAAGAAAGAAGAGGCTCAGATGAGGCTCTGATCCATCATCAATTATGGTATGGAGATGTAATCCCATTTTCTCCAGCCCCTTTCTCACAAATGGCTGCAATGAAACTGCCTCGCCATCAGAAGGAGGAACGGGCGGAGAAGAAATTTGGGGGTTAGGAGGGTTTACTCGTCATCATCGCATTTTCTTGTAATATATCCATAATGTAATCCCATTCTCTTCATCCCTCCTCCCGACAAATGGCTGCAACGGAGCTGCCTCGCCATTAGTAGGAGGAGAAGGAGGAGGAAATCCCAGCCACAAACAAACACACACAAACCCCACCACCACCACAATCTAAGATTCAGCTATAAATCATCACGATATTTCTTTTCTTTCTTTTTCCCTTTTTTGGCGATGTTCGTCACCATATTTCAATTCCACCTAAGAATGGCTGCAGCGGCTGCCTCGCCATTGGTGGAGAAAGAAATTAGGGTTTGGGTTTGGGGCTACTCGGCCTGAACTAGCACAATGCTGAGTTCAAACCATCATCGTCGTCACCATCACCACCACCACCGTAGCCCAAAACCAGCAGATATAGATAAGAGTCACATTGTGGAGACGACGACAACGACGATGGTGATGATCCCGCATGCTTAAACCATCATCATCGTCGTCATCGCCACCATAGCCTAAGGGTCCGCTTGGATTGTTATGTGAAGGGAAGTTGGGAGGAGAGAGAAGCCATTGCATAACGACGACGACGACGACAACGACGATCCCCCATGCCTTCCTCTATCTCCTTCTTGAGTTCCCCCCCCCCCTCCCCTAAAAGAATGGCTGCCTCGCCATTGGTGGAGGAAGAAATTGGGGGTTAGGGCTACGCGGTCTACAGTAGGTGGGACCGGGACCAAATTGAAAGGGAAATACTATTGGACCGGCACCTCAAATTTTACTCGAGGACAGCCCAATTTTTTATTCCAATTTATTTAGGCTAATTATAAGGGCACAGCAAAAGTTGATCAGGACACATCTCATTTCTAGCAGTCCTGGGTAATTTATGGACTGCCAGAAATGAGACTTTATAGTCTGGCAGTCCATCTCGTGTTTAACTGGACTGCCAGAAATAGGATAGCCCTGATCAACTTTTGGTGTGCCCTTACAATTAGCCTTTATTTACATGTTTGTCATTCCAAATTCTTTTACTTGAGAACAACTCACATATTTGGATTTGAACTGCCAACTTATTTGAGATTAGTCCACATATTTGGATTTGGACGGCAAACTTAACAAAGTTGACAGTCCTAACATAAAGTACGATTGCCAACTTTGTGGACAGTTCTATTTTATGTTAGAACTATCAACTTTGTTGGTAGTCCAAAAGGGGGTTGGGCAACCCGAAGTAAACTTGGGGCTGTCCTGAGTAAAAATAACATCAAGTTGGGCTGGCCTGAAGTAAGGATTGTCCTAGAGTAAGATGTAGAGTGCTTATAGAATTTGCCAATTAAAATGGAGTGTTTAGATCAACTCTTGAAGGTATGTTAGGATTGAAAATTGTGGAAAGTAAAACTTATGGCCTGCTTGTAGGGGTGCAAATCAGGTGGGCTAAATCCGAGTCCAACCGGATAAACCAGTTAATGTGTTGGGCTTGGGTTAAACAAACCCGAGCTCTGATTCGGATTCAGGTTAAAATATTTGAACCCATCAAAAATCGGGTTGGACTCGAGTTCATGTGTTGGGTTACCCAAAGAACTGTAACCTGACATACACATAATTTGTACATATTTGTATATATACAATGTTTCATACTACTTAAATAAATAGCGTAAACCTTAAATTTCTCCGTCCAAAATATTCAACTCCTTATCCTAAATCTCATTTCAGTTTGTATTTTGTAATGATTGAGGCTTGATTGTTATTTGATTATGTGTTTAATATTAACCATATTTGAAGTTACTTTAAATATTATATTAGAGTCTGATATATTCCATGGATCCGACCCACCCAAACCCAAGGAACCTGATTCTTTTTCTATTCCTCCATATGTTGACCCCAAGGTCAGGTTGGACTTGGACACAGACTAGGCTTATGATCATCGAATTGAACTCAAACCCGACCCAACCTGTCCGAATTGCACTCCAACCCTCTTGTGAATAGTTTTCCTTTTCTGGTAATGTTGTTTGCGTGTTTTGTTTGGAAGGCAATACCCTCCCCTCTCTTTTTTCTCTTTTTCTTTTTTGATGTGTTCTTTCTCCGGCTAGATAAATGTTATGGGATTCAAACATGCGCCTTCCGGACCCCTATTGCTACCACTAGGCCATAAACCCACATACGACAATACCCTCCATTGACTTTCAAAATTCCAACTTCTATCACAAGCACGTGAATTTAGGTAAAAGAAGCGTTATGAAATTAATCAAATATTTTATGAAAGAAAAAATAAACAAATTAAGATTCTTATTCAAGTCTAAATCAAACATGTGAATGAAAAAATTGAATTTTTCGGACGACATGTTCCCAACATAACCAAACATGGGTATGAGAATGTTGAATTCATTTTCCACGAGAAAAGAATGAAAAGTGGATTCATATGAATACAACACCATCATCCAAACACCCCAATTTCTTGCAATTCTTATGTTCTCTTCAGTTTCTAGATTGGGAGATATTAGATTGTTGGCACAACTGGTACGTAGAGATTATTCATGATTAGAAATATTGTATACTTAAAAATTTATAGTGTAATTGAATTGATACTTCACTTGGTAAAGAGATATAACTCTATAGTATGAATATTTGTGAAAATAGTTGTGGTATCATTGGAATTGTCTTCTCCTCAATGGAAATGAGAACTTGACGAAGGAGCAACGGCTCGAGGAACTAGGACTAACGGAATGATGGGAATTGTTATAGATTCATTACGCATTTCAGTTTTTCTTATGATTATGGACTTATACTTTTATAGATAGTTGCATAAACATGGACGTGGACAGATTGTGCATAAGGTTTTAGTTCTCAATCGGTGACCAGAGCACTAGAGTCGTATTGACCGAGGAGGAACGATTGTTTCTGCAAGATGGACCTATATGAGTATTACGAGACATTTAGTGGGACTAGCTATTTGCACTAGAAATGGACAACCGTAATACCGTTGACGTATTCTAATATGGCAGAATAAGTCAATGATCAACATATAGTTAAAGATCATTTTGTAGGTGTTGTAACCCCTAACCCCTTGTTTTGTATGGAAGAACATGGTCGTTAGTAAAAACTCTGTGAATAATAATAAACTATGTGTTATGTGCATGTTGTCACTTAGAGTTAAATATTAGAATTAAAAGGAATAGTGAAAGTTATTTGCTAATACAAAGAACTTAGAACTAAATATTAGATAGATCACCTAAGCCAATTGCTTCACATAAAATTGTGTTTGACTTAGGTGGAATTGGTTTCATCACTCACTAGTTCATTCCCAAATATACTGGTCCTCTCCCTTACAGGTTCGAAGATCCACTCGGTGACTTCGAAAAATAAGAAGAATCTTACTAGCTCATCGCTTGATTAGATTTTGAAGGTGTTATTGCTTTTTAATAAAGGACGTGATGTATGAAAACTTGTCATTTTATTGTTTATGAAGATTGTAATCTGATTTGTGATTTTACATTATTTAGGAAAGAACTTCATCAAGTTAAAATTTGTTTTTCTTTGTTATGATTTTGTTACGATTCAATGTTAGTTTTTCACGAGTTCAATTTAGATTTATACGATATCATGTCCAGTGGATTATCAATTCTTTTTATCGGGATATGACAAATCAAAATTATGAATCTTTTGCAAACTTCTAGTAGTCATTTGTGCTTGCTGTGCTGGTCTGCTGGTAGATGCTCCATTGTTCAAACTAAGGTTCACAGTATCGGTAAATCAGACTATTCCTATGAGTGTTGGTATCGGCGATATCGGTAGTATCGGCGGTTTCGGATCGGAGTATCGAATTTTTCGGTATCAAAAAACAAATAATTACGAATAAATTATTTACATTTTAAAACATATATTTTATAAATTTATACATAATTTTAAGTATTTTCAGTGTTATTTCTTAGTAGTTTTGAAATTAAATGAAATAGTAGTCGCCCTTACCGATTGGTTTACATACAATATATTGATTTCCTTCTTTTACATGCTTTTACAACCTTATTATGCTTTGAACCCTTGTTGATTTGTCTTTTTCCTTTGATTTTCTTTGTTGAATTGACCGGAAATGTGACCCCAACGACGGCATCGGTCTGAATCGGATATCGGTCGGTATCGGATCGGGACATGCCAAAGCGTATCGATATCGGCCGTATCGGATCGACATCGGCGATACTTTAAACCATGGTTCAAACTATGCAAACTGCTACTCTACTGCTCAGACGTGTGAAAAAAAAAGAGGAATATTTTAGCAAATGTTCCCATTCCAAATGTTGAAACTATTATATATCCCTACTATTTTTTAAACTAACAAATACCCCCATAAAACAATTTTTTTTTAAATATCCCCCAAAAGAACTTGGTATACTGCTAGTGACATTTACACAAATGAGTTACCACTTACCACCTACTTTTTTTTTTTGTTTTACTGTTGTTATTATTCCAGTTTGTGGTTTTAGTGATTCTAGCCTGGAGGGGCCATACCATAAATTTTAATTTGAACCAAGCAAAAAAGTTCTAGTAGTCTTCTATATTACTAGTTTCCGTTTGTCTTGTTCTCATCATTTGTCATTTTTGGTCGGAGGTTATGTATGAAACAAGAGCATTTTCTGACGTTAGTCTAGTTGGCGACTGACTATACCACTTATGTGCGATGCTTCCAAATAGAGGTAGGTTCAACCTATGTCACGAAGTAAGTTTTCGTCGCCACTTTGACAAATCGAGACAGAGTTCCTTCCTTTTTCTGGAAATCTAGCCCATGGGAGCAAATTAAAAGAAAAAGGTAAATGTAACTTTTTGCATAAAAGTGTTCAAGTCGGGCTAACAATTAAGCTTTCGATTTGGCCGATTTGGCCAATATGCTTGGAGAACTCATAACGTTGTTTCGTAAGCCTTTTAGCTAGCATCCTTTATTATTTTGTCTTATTCGAGATTTGTTTTTTCATATTGGCTTGACAGTCAAGTGAGCGGCCTAACAGCTATATCACCTTTCTTTGTTTGACTGGACGACACCAATCTCTTCTCCCTCCGATCGCCTCATTTAACAATCTGCCTCACTTAACAATCTATAGCGATACTAAACTCACGGTGTTATGTCCATGAAATAAATTTTATGCCTATAACTGCACAATATAATGCTTACCTCCTCAAATGCCTATCATTTGCGGGGATCATTTTTAAATTGAAACTTTCTTGGTATCAAATGGAAAAATAATTTTATAATTGCAAAAGGATGCCGTTATTGGCACTCCTAAAATGTCAACCTGTACGCCTTTTTAATTTTTTAACATAAATTAAAGAGGAGTACATAATGACATTTTAGGAGTGTCAATAACAGCACCCTTACAAAATTACAAAAATGTGCAACATAAAATCCTTAATGTAAGACCTAATTTGGGAGCAAAATTTGCCAAAAAAAAACTCAGATACGGAATTAGAATGACAAAACTCCGTTAACAAATTATAGTTACATTTAAGTTTCGATGTTTGAGACTTTAAAAGCAGATGAAAGAAATAGTGTAGAGTGAAAATTTCAAAAATAAAATAAAAACCCGAGATTAAAGTTTGTTTTACTAACGCGCAACAATTTGGTAATGGTGCAACTCCGCCCAAATAAAAAGTCCATCAGTTACCCAAAAATAGTAAATGGGATGACTTATTCAGTTCAGTTCGATGGTGATAGCAAGAGTTGAGGAATGATTAGGAACTGCACCTTCCGCACTTTAGCCTCGAAGTGAGTTACAGGAACTCAGAAGGTGGTTTTGCAGGTTCAAAAGATGCTGACTTGAAAATCAACAAGTCCCTACTCAAAAGGACGCATGTTGCGAACAAATGATCCAAAAATCAATTCAAGTAGTCCTGTATCCTTTTTCGATCAATGCCATGTGCCAACATCCTGCCGAAGAGAAGCAAAGTATTCATCATCAATTACTTTCAACCTCAAGCAGATGAATAAGTACAGTTCAGAAAATGAAATGTTTCTTCTTGGCTGGACATAAAGACCTATTGTTCACACATTCTACGCAGAATAAGAGAGCTCTCAGTCTACAAGCTTGGCCGGATACGTATCACCAGATTATCGTTATAGACATTTAGCTAACAAGCATCAGTGAACTTTTTTTTTTTACAGGTTTCACAATATTGTCCTCACTTACAAATTATAACATAAAAGTTCACAGTGAAATATACGAGCAGGCAGACCAAACTTCCAGTGTGGCTAATCTCTTACTAGCTTCTCCTCCCTCTGGCAAGTACAATATATTTGGTCCTGCAGCCAATTCTTAGGGCCATTGCAACAAAAAAGGCGAGCGGTTAATATTTTAAATTTCTATTAGTACAAGAACTAAAAACTCATTCTATGTACAATAATCAATAGACAATAAAAAATAAATGTAAGGATTTTGATTTTGGAACTACGAGCAAATAATGGAACAGTCAAAGAAGAGCAATAGCAGTTACATGTTATAACACAGGCCTCTAGTCTTCACCTTGAGAAAAGAACCCGTGCATCCGTGCATACACATGAACGTTCAGCACCATCTGTCTCGAGCCAATTAGAGCAGCCCAAACAAGCCCTATAACCATGAGAGCCGCCCAAACCAGCCGTATAACCATGAGTTCCAATACCACTTGATGGGAACGCTGTGACACGAACCGGAGTTGGCACATGAGGTGCGATATTAATTTGCCTTAAAAGAGAATTCTCATGTAAGGTATTGACCAATTCCAATTATCTATACCTTATGATCTCACCTCCTACCCGATGTGGGACTAAATTACCAACACCATTGTCACTCCCTTTGAGCGCTCAACCGAAAATGAGATACAATCCAACATTATGTGCCACCCTTAACTCAAAAGAGTTGTGGTGTAGTGGTTATATTGTTAGACTTTCACGCTAGAGATCCTTAGTTCAAATATTGGTAACAATAATTTTTTGTTGTTATATTTACTTTTATTTTAGTTAATTTTTTTCCACATCATGTATGGGGCCTATTTCAGGAATTCGCCTTAGGCCCCCATGAGTTCAGGGTTGGCCCTGCCCTCCACCCCATCAACTATAGTAAACCCCTTCTGGTATTGTTGCCACCCCCAGGTGGTGTAAAGGGGAATTTTCAAAATGATTTTTTTTTACATTGGGTCATTTCAATAGTTTTTAAACAATTTTAATGTTAGAAAATATTAAATTAAGTTGAGCAACAGTAGTCTTTCTTCACCATGAACTGACGGCATAGACTCTATGTGAAGAAACCGACATCAGGAGGTAAACCTTTAAATATGGCCCGCATTATGGGGGGTTTTCCTGTAGTTTACCCTATTTAATACTCATCATCAACTGGTAACAAAAAACATACAAGAATATTCATATTTTGTGCCACTAAGCATTTTACCAATATATGCATTAGTCAAAACCAGCATAGGCCAAGACCTGAATTAATGCCAAGAAAAGGGACACAGTATTCGCTATATATATATATATATATATATATATATATATATATATATATATATATATATCGTGTGTGTGTGTGCAACTTTTGTTTTGATGACAATTTATTGGAACATAAGATGAAAATGTAATCACGAAACTAACTTGGTATAAAACATGAATACACCAAAAGGTAATCATAATTCACAAGAATTGCACATAATAATAAGCACATGAAATAAATATATGGCTACCTTTTATTTTGAACATCCTAGTATTCCTCTCAGCAAGGATCCTTCTAATATAGCAGGAAGTTTCAGTCACCATTGATCTACACACAAGTTGCCACTAAGAAGACCAAAGATAACAAAATAGCTCAGCACGACCGCGTAAGCAAGTTGCCACTAATAACATGTGACTATTCAAATTGATTTTCAAATCTCTTAATGAACTTAAAACATTATTGCACGTAGCATCATCTTACCATTTCAAATAGTCCAGCAATGTGCTTCCCAAACTATATTCTATACAGCTTACAGAAGGAGATAAGTACATAATAAGATAAGCAAGGAGTAAAGAATGAACGCAACAACAAAAATAATGTGAAGAGAAACAAAACAAGAAACAAAAAAGGGAAAGAGGAAGAAGCTGTGATTCACCTTTCATCCACCGTGAGATGATCTCATGAAAACCTCTTCTCTGGCCCCCTCTTTCCCCCACTAACAAATGACTGCATTGGCTGCGTCGCTATCGTCTCAGAGGCAGGTAAGGTGGAGAAGAAATTAGGGCCAGTATCGAACAACACTGACTTCACTCTTCAGACAAAACAAAGAAGAGAGCCGATACGTTGCCTGTCCCAAGGGCATGAACGTGCTGGCCCGCGGCCACGTGACGGCAAGCCATTGGCTCCCTGGCCTGAGATGGGCCAAAGCTAGCAGGGGAGAGCCAATGACTGGCTACCACGTCGCTGCGGGCCAGCGCGGTCACTCGCATGGGGCAGGCCAAATATGCTTTTTCCAACAAAGAACTACGTAACTCCATTTTGAAACTGCCGAAACTAACACTCACAAGAAGGGCCGAAACCAACTTTGATGTATATTCTATCTATGATATAATGCCAAAAGATAGGATTCACCGTGAATTTTTCTTCCAAAAATATCCTTGCATATCTATATTAATTAAAATGGTTCATTAATTTTAATAAGCACAACTTAGTAATTACGAAGACGTCCTTTGGTCTTCCTAAGTTAATTAAAAGAAGACTAAAATGCGCGTGCATATATGCTTGTAATATATGACAAAAGCAAAAGAAGAAAATTTGAAGAAGAGGCTCAGATTCACCTTTGTTCCATCATATTCTGGAAATTCAATCCGTTTTCACCTTCCTTCCACCGAAGGGCTAAAGTGGAATTGCCTCGTCATCAGAAGAGGGAAGAAGTCAAGGGCATGATTTATGGTTAATCTATCTTAGATTCGTCCTTTATCATAATTGCCTCTTCACCAAATTTGGCTCACTCACACATACACACACTGGGAAAATTATAGGTCACAGGGGATAGAATGAAACTATCTCCACCTGAGCGCTTGATTGCCACTACAAGGCCCATGTAAAGAGCCGAAACCAACTTTGATACTGATATTGTGAACCTTGACATAAACTCAGAGAGGAAAAGTGATATATATATATATATATATATATATATATATATATATTCAACAACAAAGAGGGAGATCTTTGGCTCGATCCTTGGATGGGCAATAGATCCCTGCTGGAGTCCTTAGATGAGCATATGGGCAGAGAGGCGGGCAGAGAGATGAAATGCAAGCTTATCCTCAGAGACGGGACTTGGAGGCCAGAGGACTACCAATACACAGCACAGTTAGGAGAGAAGATCCGCCAGGTCACTATAGATCCTCACCAGTCTGCTGATTCCTGGAGATGGACCCGCCGGATGCTGATGGAGGTACAGGAGCTTTCCGCTTCAAAAGCTGCTACAACCTAGTACGAACCTCTTACGACAGGATTGCGGACTTTGACTTCATTTGGGGAAAGGGGATTGCACGAAAAGTGCAACTTTGTTTCTACAAACTGTTATTAGGCCGGATGCTGATGAAGGACAGACTTCTCAGATTTAGGGTGCAGATCTCTAACCCGAAGTGTCCTGTGTGGTGTGGAGAACGAATCCATGGGACACCTCTTCTTTGAGTGTCCTGTGACTTGGCATATTTGGGCTGAGCAGTGTGGAAGGTCGCTGGGTGGAGGTGGCAATGATAGAGATATCCAGGAGATCATCGTATGGATCAGGGAACGTCGAGGAATGGAACAGGGTTGGGCCAAGACAGCCAGAGTCCGCCTTGCAGCGTCGGTCTAGCACGTTTGACGAGAACGTAACAGGTGTATCTTCGAGGGACTGATAACGCCCCCTGTAGGAATTCTACATAATTTAGAATTCGATGTATAATGGCCCCTTAACCGGGGTAGAAGAGATGGGAGAATATTGTACCGTAATACTTTTACTGTGATGTTCGTGGAATAAAATTTACCCTCGTTCCAAAAAAATAAATATATTCAACAACAAAAGAAAAAGAAAAGTGGAAGAAGAGGCTCAGATTCGCCTTTGATCCATCATATTCTGGAAATTCAATCAGTTTTCTCCTTCCTTGCACCGAAGGGCTGCAGTGGAACCGCCTCGCCATTGGAAGAGGGAAGAAGTCAAGGACATGGTTTATCCCTTATCTGAGATACGCCTCTTTATCATCATCGCCTCTAAACCAAAGTTGTCTCACTCACACATACACACATTAGGAAAATTATAGGCAACAGGGGATAGAAAAGGAATTTGCCTCGATCTAAGCTCTTGATGCAACTACAAGGCCCATGTAAAGAGCTGTTGATATTGTGAACCTTCAGACAAAATCAGAGAGGTATATATATATATATATATATATATATATATATATATATATATATATATATATATAAATAAAAAAAATAATATATATATATATATATATATATATATATATATAAATATAATATATAAATATATATATATATATATATATATATATATATATATATATATATATATATATATATATATATATATATATCCCCAATCTGTAAGGTCTCTTTTTGCTGCCTATTTGAGACAACCAACTACATCTCCATCTCCATGGTTAGTCACCGCACCTCTTTCTGTTGCTCTTCCTGCTGGATTTGTTTGCATTGCAGGGTCCCGGGCTTCTATATCCCCACTTCTAAAGAGGGAAAGTGGTGACCCGAAGCCTATTGAGAAACGAAGCTAGTGAAGCCTATATATATATATATATATATATATATATATATATATATATATATACACAACAACAACAAAAGCAAAAGAAGAAAAATGGAAGAAGAGGCTCAGATTCGCCTTTGATCCATCATATTCTGGAAATTCAATCAGTTTTATCCTTCCTTCACCGAAGGGCTGCAATGGAACTGCCTCGCCATTGGAAGAGGGAAGAAATCAAGGGCATGGTTTATCCCTTATCTGTGATACGCCTCTTTATCATCATCGCCTCTTCACCAATGTTGGCTCACTCACATACACACACACATTGGGAAATTTAGACCACAGGGGATAGAATAAAATTGTCTTGACCTAAAGCTCTTGGATGCCATTCAAGGCCCATGTGAAGAGCCGAAACCAGCTTTGATACTGATATTGTGAACCTTGACACAAACTCAGAGAGGAGAGCGATATATATATATATATATATATATATATATATATATATATATATATATATATATATATATAACAACAAAAGCAAAAGAAGAAAAGTGGAAGAAGAGGCCCAGATTCACCTTTGATCCATCATATTCTGAAAATTCAATCAGTTTTCTCCTTCCGCCAAAGGGCTGCAGTGGAACTGCCGCGCCAACGGAAGAGATCAAGGGCATGGTTTATGGATTATCCCTTATCTGAGACACGCCTCTTTCTCATCATCGCCCCTTCACCAATGTTGGCTCACCCACACACACACATAGGGATATGATCCCAAATCTCTTCATCTTCCCCTCTAACGAACGGCTGCAAGAAAAATAAAAATATGCCTCGCCATGCATGGTTTGAAGAGTTACAGGACAAGGATCTTATTAGTATTACATAGGACATGGCCCTTAACAGAGCCAAATGGAAGAAGAGGATTCCAACAGCCGACCCCAGAAATATGGGACGGAAGAGGAAGTTTGGGGGGCTCGAATTTAACCACCACAACAACTATCGCCATCATAATAAGGAACAGTTCACGATATTTAGTTGCAAAATAAGCGAGAAGAAACTCAGATTCGACTTTGATCCATCATCACCCACAATGGACGTGCAAGCCCCCACTCTTCATCCCTCCTCCTGAAAAGTGGCTGCAACCAAGATGCCTCGCCATCAGGAGGAAGTCCCAGCCAAATTAGAGCAAATTAGTGATTCAGCTCAAATTAGAGATAAAAACAAACACCCCCCAAGATTCAGTTATAATTCGTCACAATACAAAAGGACCACCTATCTCCATCGGAAGAAGAAGAAGATGAAGAAATAAACTCCGCTCTCTTCCTGCCTTGGTAAAAGAATAACTGCAGTGGCTGCCCCGCCATTTGTGGAGAAAAATTAGGGTTTGGGACCACTCAGTCTGAACTAGCACGATGAGTCAAACCATCATCATTATCACCACCACCACGATAGCCTAAAAGCAGCAGATGGAGATAGAGTGACATTGTGGAGACGACGACAATGGTGATGATCCCCATGCCACCTATCTCCTTCCTCCCAAAAGAATGGCTGCAACGGAGTTGCCTCGCCATTGGTGTAGATCGGGGGAACAATAGACAGAGAATTAGAATCAATTCGACTACAAAAACTCAAAATAATAAGTCATGAGTTACTCTAGGATGGTATTATGTAACATTAAAGTTTCGGGTATCAAGTTGAAAAATGTGAATAGTTGAGGGTATCAGTTTGAAACAATTTATATGAACCCGAACAGGTTTTTAAGGTGAAAGATGCATGGAAACGAAAACTAACTAAATCATACTTGGGTGAATTTGGCCAACTTTTAACACTGAACACAAATAAACAAAATAGGATACCATGACCAATTCAGCCCACAGTTTGCAAGAAAGGAAATCATAAACATCATTACCAAAATATGCAAGTTCATACTATAACAAAATGTGGGCCACAATTGGCTAGTAGATACAAAAAATGAGGACCACACCACTTGTTCTACAGATATCTTTCCAAAACAACCAAGGACGATAGTAAATCAAGAATACCTCAAGAAAAAAAATCAAGAAAACCATGATAACAAAGATAGATTTAAGCGGTAACCAAAAGTATAAAGGATTCATATAATAACTACATATACAATCCACTGGAGCGGCGGCAGCTGGGTCGGTGGATAAGAGCATCCGTTATAAGGCCCGTGGTAAAAAAACGACATATGCTTTCATTGGGAAGACATAAAACACAGGCAATAAGAAACTCAATTAACATTAAAGACTGAAAACATGTATTTACATAGGTTTAGGAACATTAGTACCTGATATTATCATAACATAATTGTCTGGTAATCTATAGTGTGGGTTAATGGATTAGAGTAGGGTAAAGGTTACGGGCTTAGGATTGAGTAAAAACGAATATAACCAACTTGGGAGTCTTAAGTTATAGTGCCATTAGCAGAGTTGAAGCCACTACATGGCCTTCATGATATTGTACTTGTGCTAAATAAGTCTCTCCACATACCCAAATTGGCTTACAAGTTGACTCATTCTAGTGTTGAATTGCGAGAAGAGAGCATTTAACTGATTGAGGGTCTCCTTCTGTCCTCTAGAGAGATACCAGCCCAGCCAAACCATCATCAACATTTTATTCAGTAAACTACACTCTCTTCCCATCACGCGGAGGAAGAAATTCGGGTTAGGTTTTGGGGCTACTCGGTCTGAACTAGCACAATGATGAGTTCAAACCATCATCATCTTCACTGCCACCATATCCTAAAACCAGCAGATGGAGATCTAAAATTCATGATATTTGATATATATATATATATATATATATATATATATATATATATAGAGAGAGAGAGAGAGAGAGGCAGTAGCAAGCTCGAACCAGGCCTTAGATACCAACACCACCACTATCGCCATATGGAGAAGTAACGATATTAAGTTGCAAGAGGGCTCAGATTCAACTTGGATCCATCATCGTCACTAAAATTGTGGTTGATCGAACCCCCATTCTCTTCATCACTCCTGACAAATGGCTGCAACCGAGCTGCCTCGCCATCAGGAGGAAATCCCAGCCAAATCATCATTGCCATTAATTTCCCCACGTTACATTAGCAGTGAAGCAATATGTCATAGCCTCAAAGAAGTAGAGATGAAAAAGAATAAGACGCAGCAGCAGCAGCAGCAGCAACGGCAGCAAATATATTGCTTTCTTCCCATTGCTAAAAGAATGGCTGCATTGGTTGCCTCGCCATTCGCGGAGGAAGAACTAGGCCTTGTTTGGTTCGCAAAAAGGAAAGGAAACCAATTCATGGTATGGAGATGAAAAGTTCTGGGTCTTTAGTAGCAAATCATCGAAGAAAGGACGACAGAAAGAAGAGGTTCAGATGAGGCTTCAATCCATCATCATTCACGATATGGAGATGTATGTAATCCTATTCTCTTCATCCCCTTTCTCACAAATGGCTGCAATGGAATTGCCTCAATGTAATCCCAAACTCTTCATCCCTCCTCCCGACAAAAGGCTGCAACGAAGCTGCCTCGCCATCAGTACGAGGAGGAAATCCCAGCCCAGCCATCAGCAAAATGATCCATCATCATATCATCATTCACGATATGGAATCTAATTCTCCTCATCCCCGTTCTGACAAATGGCTGCAACGGAACTGCCTCGCCAAACCATCATCAGTAAACTCCCCTCCTCCCTCACAACTTCCCTTCACTTAACTCTGCTTATTTTTTTGAGCTTTGCTATGCCTATAACCAAGAGCTTTGCTATGCCTACAACCAAATGTCCTCTATCTCCTTCCCTCCCAAAGGAATAGCTGCAACGGAGCTGCCTCGCCATTGGCGTATTATTTGGGGGAAGAACAGGCGGAGAATTAGAATCAGTTCGATTACAGAAACTCAAATGCATGTAAATCCCAAGGTTTTTCATAGCCTGACTTTAAAAATTAAGAACCCTAGGATTTTTTTGAAATAAGAATTAGGGTTTACTCATCATCAACATCAACACCCCAGAGAAAGGAAGAGCAACAGAGCGCTCAGATTTCGAGAGAGAGAGTGAGAGAGCTGGACCTTCTGATGATGATGAGTTGCTGCTAGGCTTAGGGTTTGGGGCACAAATTGTGGGAGACTATGACGATGGTGATGATCCCCATCCTTCCTCCCAAACGAATGGCTACAACGGATCTTTTGCTAGTAATGGTCAACGACCTAAATCGGCTCGAGTACGATCAACGACCCAAATCGGCTCGGCCCGAGCACTCCGGGTTGGGTTCGGCTTTTCGACTCGGTAGCCCGGCAAGACCCGATCCGGCCCGGTTTGACCGCAGGTCTGGGCCCCATATTTCCCCAACCATGAAAAGCTATGGCAGTTGCGACTAAATTGAACAATAGAAAAATATTACCATCCTGATGGCGAGGCAGCTTAGTTGCAGCTCGGTTGCAACATTCGAATGCAACATTCGTGTGCCCTAAATATAATATGGGCTGCATGTGCATCTTGTGGCCCAAAAATAAGGGAGGGAGGTTTTGGCTATAAGTACTTTTCGTAACCCTAGCTAAAAAAAAGAAGAAGAGCAAAGAAGGGAAACCCTAGTCGCATGTCTCCGATGTGTTCGTTGCTGTCAAAGGCCTTTGAATAAGGATCGGAATAAGAAAGAACATAGCCATTTCTTTTTTTCGAATTAAGAAATGGCTGCAACCGACCGAACTGCCTCGCCATCAGGAGGAAATCCTAGCCAAATCATCATCTTAATTTCCCCAAATTGCATTAGCAGTAAAGCAATATTTGTACTCGGTAGTACCATTACCATCTTCATAGCCTCTGATGAAGAAGAATAAGAAACAGCAGCGGTAGCAGCAATATATACCGCTCTCTTCCCCATTGCTAAAAGTATGGCTGTAGTGGCTGCCTCACCATTCACCGGGGAAGAATTATAAGTTTTGGGGCTACTCGGTGTAAAGTAGCAGAATATTGAGTTGAAATCATCATCGCCGTCACCATAGTCTAAAAGTAGCACATGGGGATCAAGATCCCCGTGCTGTCTCTTTCCTCCTAACGAATGGCTGCATAGGAGCTGCCTCGCCATTGGTAAAGAGAGAGAATAGACGGATAATGAGGATTTTTCTCATTTTCATCGAGAGAGAAAGGAAGAGTAGAGCAAAACCACCACCACCATCAACAAGAAGCAGAAGCAGACATGATAACTGATAAGCAATCCCAAACCAATCGTAAGATCATCCTTGATATGTCACCTTATTTAATCACCACATCTCCTTTGCTCCGCTTCCACCCCCCCCCCCCCCCCCCCCCCCCCCGGGCTACTTATGGCAGCAATGGAGGAAATACTAGCCCAGCCAAACCATCATCACCATTTTATTCAGTAAACTACACTCTCTTCCCACCATGTGGAGGAAGAAATTAGGGTTAGGGTTTGGGGCTTCTCGGTTTGAACTAGCACAATGATGAGTTCAAACCATCATCACCTTCACCACCATCACAGCCTAAAAGCAGCAGATGGAGATCTAAAATTCATGATACTTGAGAGAGAGAGAGAGAGAGTATATATATATATATATATATATATATATATATATATATATATATATATATATATATATATATATATATATATATATATATAATGAGGCTTCAAAACGGCTCAAAAGTGAGCACTAAGCTATATGTATATCATGGTCCATTTTATTTAAGAAAAATAAATTATGTAAAAAAATGTTGAAAAGAGGTTAAATTTGTTATATATATATATATATATATATATATATATATATATATATATATATGGAGAGAGAGAGAGAGAGGGAGAGAAAAGCAGTAGCAACCCCGAACCAGAACTTAGCTGCCAACACCACCACTATTGCCATATGGAGAAGTAACGATATTAAGTTGCAAAGGGGCTCACATTCAACTTGGATCCATCATCGTCACTAAAATTGTGGTTGATGGAACCCCCATTCTCTTCATAACTCCTGACAAATGGCTGCAACCGAGCTGCCTCGCCATCAGGAGGAAATCCCAGCCAAATCATCATTGCCATTAATTTCCCCACGTTGATTTAGCAGTGAAGCAATATGTTAAGGTCAATAGCACCATTGCCATCTTCATAGCCTCGAAGAAGTAGAGATGAAAAAAAAGAATAAGACGCACCAGCAGCAGCAGCAGCAGCAACAACGGCAGCAATATATATTGCTTTCTTCCCATTGCTAAAAGAATGGCTGCATTGGTTGCCTTGTCATTCACGGAGGAAGAATTAGGCCTTGTTTAGTTTGCAAAAAGGAAAGGAAACCAATTCAAGGTATGGAGATGAGAAGTTCAGGGTCTTTAGAGCAAATCATCGAAGAAAGGAAGACAGAAAGAAGAGGTTCAGATGAGGCTTCAATCCATCATCATTCACAATATGGAGATGTATGTAATCCTATTCTCTTCATCCCCTTTCTCACAAATGGCTGCAATGGAACTGCCTCACCATAGGAAGGAGGAATAGGCGGAGAAGACATTTACTCATCATCGCCTCTTGTTGTAATACACCCTCAATGTAATCCCATACTCTTCATCCCTCGTCCCTACACATGGCTGCAACGAAGCTGCCTCGCCATCAGTAGGAGGAGGAAATCCCAGCTCAGCCATCAACAAAATGATCCATCATCATATCATTATTCACGATATGGAATCTCATTCTCCTCATCCCCTTTCTGACAAATGGCTGCAACGGAACTGCCTCGCCATCAGTAGGAGGAAATCCTCATCCCTCCTCCCGACAAATGGCTGCAACAGAGCTGCCTCACCATCACCAGGATGAGGAAATCCCAGCCCAGCCAAAGGACGAGCAACAGCAGCAGTGAGGAGAAGACACACACACACACACACACAGAGAGAGAGAGAGAGAAAGAGAGAGTGTGTGTGTGTTTGTGCAATTTCTATGTACAAAATCTGCCAAAGGATAGAAATTTCCTTATAGTACAATGCCAAGTAGGATTGAAACTCAATTTTAGAATACCCATTGGAGATAGCCTCCGCTACCAACACCACCACCTTTGCCATATGGAGGAGTTCATGATATTAAGTTGCAAGAGGACTCAGATTCGACTTGAATCCATCATCGTCACTAAGAAAGCGATTGATGGAACCACCATTCTTTTCATCACTCCTGACAAATGGCTACAAAGGAGCTGTCTCACCATCAGGAGGAGGAGGAGGAGGAGCCGGCCAAACCATCATCAGTAAACTCCCCTCCTCCCTCACAACTTCCCTTCACTTAACTCTGCTTATTTTTTTGAGCTTTGTTATGCCTACGACCCAAAGGAATGGCTGCAACGGAGCTGCCTCGCCATTAGTATATTATTTGGGGGAAGAACAGACAGAGAATTAGAATCGGTTCGATTACAGAAACTCAAATGCATGTACATCCAACGGTTTTTCGTAGCCAGACTTTTAAAAATTGAGAACTCTAGGATTTTTTTGAAACAAGAATTAGGGTTTACTCATAACAAAATCAACACCCCAGAGAAAGGAAGAGCAACAGAAGCAGCGAGAAGAGCGCTCAGATTGAGAGAGAGAGAGAGAGAGAGAGCTGGACCTTCTGATGATGATGATGAGTTGCTGCTAGGCTTAGGGTTTGGGGCACAAATTGTGGGAGACGATGACGATGGTGATGATCCCCATTCCCTCTATATCCTTCCTCCCAAACAAATGGTTGCAATGGACCTGCCTCGCCATTGGTGTAGACTGGGGGAAGAAGAATAGACGGAGAATTATAATTAGGGTTGACTCATCATCATCGTCATCAACACTCCACTCTGGAGAAGGACGAGCAACAGCAACAACAGCAGCTACAACACCGCCACCGCCAAAATAGATCAAATATCTTTTCTAAAATGTTAATAATTTATTAATAACTATTTGTTTTCTGATACCAAAAATCCGATACTCAGATCCGATACCACCGATAACAATACTCATAGGAACGGTCCGATACCGATTCGGATACCGACATTAATGTAATATATCCACATGTAATCCCATTCTCTTCATCCCTCCCCCCGACAAATGGCTGCAACTGCCTCACCATCAGTAAGAGGAAATCCCAGCCAAGCCAAACCATCATCACCATTTTATTTAGTAAACTCCACTCTCTTCCCACCAATTGGTCAGAATTAGCACAATGATGAGTTCAAACCATCATCATCACCACCACCGCCACCAAAAGCACCACCACCACCACCATAGCCTCCATAGCCTAAAAGCAGCAGATGGAGATAAGAATCACATTGTGGAGACAACGATGGTGATGATCCCCTTCCCTCTATCTTCTTCCTCCCAAACGAATGGGGGAAGAGACGGTAGGTTGTTGTTGGTTCATAGGATCTTGATTAGGAAAATTGGAAACAATGGAAGTAAATTGGTCAATTCCATCAGCAACCTTGATTAGTTTCCCCATAGTATTCTTTAGCTCTGTCTTGAGAGTAAAAGGTGCAGCGACATCTTTTGCCTTCTCCTTAAATTTCTTGATATATTTAGGGACGGATCTGACCTGAGCTTTGAGGCGCTTGTATTCGTACATGTCGAGCACATCTTCTGCCTCGTACGCAGCTTTTTTGAGTGTCACCAGCCATGGCTGCAAATTCCTAGAGGAACTCATGAGTTTCTGTAATCGAACTGATTCTAATTCTCCGTCTGTTCTTCTTCCCCCAAATATACACCAATGGCTAAAAAGAGAAGGATCAAAGTGTCTGTTTGGATTGAGGGGAAAAAAGAGAAGGAAAATGCTAAGTCTACAACCAAAGTTTTACAACCTTCTTACAACCCAAGCATCGCAAAGCTCCAAAAAAAAAAGCAGAAGTTGTTGGGGGGTCTGGGATTTCCTCCTCCTCCTCTTTTCTTTCTCAAATTTGGGTTACACGCCAACACCAAGTGGGCCCTTTGCAATGCGATGGTGCAATAATGGCTCTGTAACTTGGTAAAGGTGACAACAATGGCAGATGAACATCTAAAGGTCCAATAATTTGCCATAGAGAGGTCATTGTGGCATCCAACTTTCACCATTCCTTCTTCCCGAGTACCAGTTGATCAACAGACAGGTATGGAAGAATGTCATTTGAACTTTAATATACCATTCTCCTCTCGTTCTTCACTCATCAATCCATTTATTTTCTATTAATTTCTGTCTCTTTGATTTCTCCTTGATCATCATCAGCAAGAATTAGATGGAATTAAAAGCTGCACTAAGTTTGGTTGGGCCGATCGTATCTCCCATCTTCCGTAAGTTGGAGAACGCGGTACTCCCATACTTTGGAGGAGATATTGCCGAGGAAGAGCTACGAAATCTTCAGACTAACATTCTTCCCAAGATCAGAGCTGTACTGCGGGTGGCGGAAGCGAAGAATTTGACTTTTTGAATTAAGAATTAGGGTTTACTCATCATCAACATCAACACTCCAGAGAAAGGAAGATCAACAGAAGCAGCGCCGTGAAGACGATGGAGAGAGAGAGAGAGATGGACCTTCAAATTGTGGGAGACGATGACGATGGTGATGATCCCCATCCTTCCTCCCAAACGAATGGCTGCAACTGACCTGCCTCGCCATTGTTGTAGATTGGGGAAGAAAAAATAGACGGAGAATTAGAATTAGGGTTTACTCATCATCATCATCATCATCATCAACATCATCAACACTCCACTTCGGAGAAAGGACGAGCAACAGCAGCAGTTACAACACCGCCACCGCCACAACCACCGCCACCGACAAGCAATCATTGATAAGCAATCCCAAACCCAGCTGAAGCCAAAGAGAGAGCTAGCTGAAAGGAAATAAAGGACCAAAACCCTTTCCTCCAGTTTGGTAATATGAATTTTGTGTTGGAAGTAAAAAAAAAAATTGGAAAGGAAAACACTATCTGGCCCGCAAACGAGCAAGACCGCACCTCAGGTGGCCGAAGCCCATTGTCCTTCCATTGATATGGATTCCATGTCGGTTGACCTGCCAATGGGGTGGCGGCCACCTGCCGGCGGGACAGCTAGTAGCTCTCTTTTGAAAAAGTTGATTTGAAATTTAATATCCTTTGTTTGGTTATAACCGGATTTTGAGTGGATTTAGGGAGACAACAGTGATTTGTAGTTCCTGGCTAGTTAGAGGGGTTTTTTCCTCTTTAATCGAGCTTCACTAATTAATTATAGGAAAAGTGCAAGCGGCGCCGAGCTCGAGGAGCTGTCGACGAGTTTCAGGCGAGGTCGAGCTCGAGGAGCTGCCGATGATACATGAGAGGTCGGCTCCACCACACAGTCAACCACCATGGAAGTCGACGAGATCGACAACTACTGTGCGGTCGGGTGGGGTCGATGAAGTCGACAACTGCTGTGCAGCCGGGTGGGGTCGACAAGGTTGACAACTATTATGCAGCCGGGTGGGGTCGACGAGGTCGGCTCCCCATGGATATTTTTTTGTGTGCATGGAAAGTGATGATCGGTGGTGGAGTCGGCAGAGAAGCTGCTCTGCTCGACCAATTTGTGAAAGAGATGTATAATTAATTAATACATTAATGTGTGTATTAATTAATATATTAATGCATGTATTAGTAGTATTCATTTGTGAAGAAAGAGATATTTATAAGAAAAAATAATTATAATTATAATAACTATTGGATTAAATAAATAATAATAATTTATTATTATTGTTGTTGTTGTTGTTATTGTTATTGTTTAATGAACAACTAATTATATTTTATAAATATCAACTTTCTCATTTTTCACTTTCCACTCTTCATTTTCTTGTCCTAACCAACACCTTTGTCCCCTAATAGGGGGACAAGAAAGTGAATGAATTCCTATCACTATTTCTTACTTGAAAGTCCAAATCCATATATTCCTACACTTACGGTTTATCAAACGGACCCTTAGAAATAAAGTCTTTAGGAAGAGGGAATTTGGTACGGCTCCTTCCTGATGCTGTGAGATGAGCCATGAGGCCCTGTTTCCAGCCCGATCAAACCCGGCCTGGGCCGGGCCGAGTTTGGTCAACGATCCGGACCGGCTCGATCCGAGCACTCCGCGGATCCGGGCTGGGTTTGACTTTTTGACCCGGTAGCTCGGCTCGGCCCGGTTAAACCCGGTCTTGTCGGCACAGACCGGCCCGATCCAGACCTGGTGGGCCACATGACGGAGGTACATGGAGGAGGAAGATTTTGAGGTACATAAAGCATTTTTCTAAATGATATAACATACTCCTTGTTAGCAATTCGACAAATGGAAAATATTCGGAACGACAAAAGTACGAGTATAAATCGGCTTAGTGCATATAAAATAGGTTCAAAAATTCAGTCAAATAATCAAAAAATGTAAGTATTGAGGTTAGAAACTTCACATTCTTAAATATGTTGTCAAATTTGGTTAATTAAATATGTTCGCACCACCTTTTTTACACAATTTTTTCAATAATTTATATGAAACACGTTTAAAAGTTTGCATGCTTAAAATTTACACATTTATTTGAATATATCAAAAGTACACACGTATTATACGTTTTTGAAAGATACAAAAAAATTGCATATAATACGAGTTTTATTCGGATGATTGCTAAAGAGGGACTAGACAACTGAACCAGGAAGACGTTGAGCCTAAGACGAGGATGGTATGCTAGCCGACCAAACTTCATGTTTTTTAAATATCCCGTTCAATTTGGGTGGGACCAACATAAATTTTTCTCTCAAATTTCTCTCCTCCATTTTCTTCTCTTTCCAAACATCCAAACTTTTAATTTCCCACCCACTTTTCTCTCAAATTTCCCCTTCCCCCATGTTCCTCACTTCCCAAACATAGCATTACACATGGGTCCCACCTTCCCAAACATAGCAAACTTAGCCTTCTAGGCTTTATCAAACATTGCATATATAACAAAGTTAACCACATCGGAGGCATGTTGTCCTATTTTGAGCTTGGATGGGTTTGTTGCGGTCTAATTGATCATTTTGCCCATAGCGGTCTCGCATGAGCCTGGCAATGTGCGAACCGGTTGATGGGTTGTATGAGAATTATCTTTTAGTGTAAACACCGATGATCGGAAATTCTTGAGAGTAGTCGAAGCATCGATATAGGACTCAGAAGAGTTAGCTTAGTATCATGGTGAAACACCAGCGGTATACTTTCGCTATATTGCCGACATACTTGTTAGTGCACAAAACATTCCAACAAGTTTCTGGGCACAATTTTCTCCCCATGTCCTATGGAAGTATGTCAAGTTTGACCGAGCCACGTTAATATCGCGTGCTTGTTCTTTGTTTCTATTGTTTGGTTAATTTGTTTCTCATTGTTCTCGTCATCGTAAGATTATTTTTGTGTGAGCTTTCGCGTGTCGTACTTCAATTTCTTACATCTTATAGTGGTTTCCAGCAACCAAATCAGGTTTATATTTAGTTAGAATGCTCTTAAGAAATTTCATTTTGACATAATGCAATGTGCAAAGCGAATATACAGATTAATACAGAAGCCAACTGTAGAGTTTTCAATAATTCAGGGACATATGCATATAGAAATTGGGAATTAAAATGATGCATATCTTCTCTATATAATGCAACTTGAAAATGGCTCAAAAGTGAGCCGTCCAAACCATATGTATATCATTATCCATTTAAATAAATAATAAAGTAATAATAGAATAACAAAATAATAATCTAAATACTCCATTAATTATTAAAAAAAAATTAACTAAGTATTTACTTATAATTAAATAATTCTACTCAAGTGGTTAAAGTGGAAGATATTTTTCTTGGTTGCTTGAGTTCAATTCCTAGAAATAACATTTTTTTATAATAATTTTTGTATATATATATTGTTTCTTTCTACGAGTAATGTAGGCGCAAATTACTATTCTACTAGTCACCTTCAAGTGCGTTGCATGTATATAAAAAAATTAGTAATATTATTAATAAAATATATAAAAAATTAAATTATATTAGAATATTTTAAATATTTTTTCAATATATTTTAATATGATTTGTTATGATTATTTTTTTAAATTATGGATATCTGTTTAATTAGATAATATTATGCAGTTAGTTTATACATAATTTTAATTTTAAATATATTCAATATTGGATGGTTCTACTTTTTTATGTGAGGAGAGGGGATCCGGTTATCCACATAGAAGATAAGAAAGATAATTAATTTTAAATTTTTATTTTATTTTTTAAAAGAAAAATGATTGATGATAAACACGGTTTAGACGGCTCAAGACTGACGCAGACATTATGGGTCTCTTTTCCGGTCAATTTGACAAATAAAATTGAACGAAAAAGACCAATCAACAAGGGTGTAAAAGAAAAAAAATGAAGTTGTAAAATCATGTAAAAGAAAAAAAAAGTTATGTATCGCAGGTAAACCAATCAGGAAGGGTAACTATTATTTCATTCAATTCCAACATTACTAAATAATAATACAGAAAATATTTTAAATTGATATTTTTTTTAAAAAATAATTTATTAATAATGACTTTCCCTCCGATATCAAAAAATTCGATACTTCGATCCGAAATTGCTGATACTGTCAATACCGACGATCCCGATACTTGTAAGAAGGGTTCAATACCGATTCCAATCCCGATACTCATAGCTTCATGTAAACAACATATATCTTCATTTCGGTTGGTTATAGAAACAACAATTAGCATACATACAAAAGCTTCATCACAAATCATAACTAACATGATCAAGGTGTGAAATGCATTTAATTTTGTTCTAATCACTGTTAGTCTTTGTTGCGTAATCCAACTTATAGTGTTAGACAAATTAGTACTCCGTGTTATTTGTAGGATCTGTTTGATAAAAGTTGAAACATTAGGAGCATTATACACTGAGATAAGAATGCCTATCAAGAATAAGAAAGATTTTCTAAGTATTGGCCGATACCGATCCAATACGTCTGATACCGATAAGGTTTGGCATGTCCCGATCCGATACCGACCGATACTCGATAGTGACCGATACCGACATCGGGGATCTCTTTTTTGGTCAATTCGGCAAAGAAAATTAAACGGAAAAAACAAATCAGCAAGGGGTTAAATTTATTAATAATCATTTGTTTTCTGATACCAAAAAATCCGATACTCCGATCCGAAACTGCCGATACTACCGATATTGCGGATACCAATACTCATAGGAATAGTCCGATACCGATACTGTGAACCTTGACCTCTATATTAATGTTGGATTTTTATTGTGTTTGAACCAAGAAATAGTAAATTCGATTTGTTTCATTTAACACAGGGACTTGAATATATTTTTCTCTCACCATTAACCGTGGGATCGAACCCACCCATCCAGGAAGTTTAGGTCTCCACCTCCCTTCCAGGAAGAGTGAAACTTGAATATATTTTTATTAATTGGATGATATCATAAACTTGTTACAATGACAACATTTACAAGAAACCACCTTCTCTAGCCAACAATGTATAAATCTCCACAAATGTCAACAACTGCTTTCCGAGTACGAAAATATTATACCACCACGTAAAATCAGCTCTCGATGCCGTAAAATTGGCATTCGGCCTATGTGAGCCCAGGGACATGGCCTATGTACATTTTCTGATACTTGATGTTGAACATGCAGATACATAAGAACATACTATTTAGTTGCCCAAGAAATTAACATAAATAAATGACTAAAAATGAGGAAGGGAACATACTAATTTCCAGTAAACTACAACATTCTCCGACCAATAATTATTAGGACATTGCAAGCTTCCTTTGGATGAAGAACTAAAAGGATAATAATGAGCAAAAGCCTCACTTGGCACTAGCCAGCCGGGAGCGGAGAAGCTTGGCAGCAGCAACCATGTTGGTCAGTGCAGGCTTCACCTCACCATACTTGCGGGTCTTGAGGCCGCAGTCGGGGTTGACCCAGAGGATGTTGGTCTCGAGTACAGCAAGCATTTTGTTGATGCGGTCAGCGATCTCCTCGGCAGATGGAATCCTAGGGGAGTGAATGTCGTAAACTCCTGGTCCGATACCAGCACCGTACTTCACACCCTCACGGAAAACAGATAGGAGCTTCTCACAAGAGCGGGAGTTCTCGATGGTGATGCAATCAGCGTCTATGTCGATGATGGAGTGGATGATATCGTTGAAGTTGGAGTTACACATGTGGGTGTGGATCTGCGGAAGGCTCGGCTCATATTAGTGTAAGATATTGGCAAGGTATTGAGAATATATTATTGTAAGATAATGGCAAGGTATTGAGAATATTAGTGTAAGATATTGGCAAGGTATTGAGAATATTAGTGTAAGATAATGGCAAGGTATTGAGAATATTAGTGTAGGATATTGGCAAGGTATTGAGAATATTAGTGTAAGACATTGGCAAGGTATTGAGAATATTAGTGTAAGATAATGACAAGGTATTGAGAATATTAGTAAGATAATGGCAAGGTATTGAAAATATTAGTGTAAGATACTACCGATATCGCCGATCGTGACCGGGCCAATCAACATCCCCTTTATCGGGCGTGCAATCATGCTTTGGGCCATGGAAGACCAGAAAACAGTCATAGCCTTGGGACGGCTCACATCGCCATAGATGATGGGTGGCTTGACGCATCGTGACCCATAAGATTGCACCCAGCCATTGACTGTGAATGCAAAGCCCGATAACTGCTCCTCGAAGTACTCAACCATGTCGTTCCTCTGTATCGAAAGATTTTGTTATGGTTCACAATTAGAGAGGAACCTACATTATAGCAGCTACTACTAGTATTTAAAGCATAACTAATCTCAGGCTCTCCATGGACAAGGACATCAATATCAAGTTCTTCCTGGAGCTTGACAACTTTGCTGATTTCCTCTTTGATGGCCTTAACATACTCTTCCTCGGAGATCCTGAATGAAATGTAACACAATGATCGAAATAGGACTTTTGGTAAGAAGAGACCCTTATGCCATCAATTTATCAAAGGCGAACATCGTTTAAAAACACGAACTTGTTCGCCTTGTACTCCCTGCGCACCCTTCAGAGCTCCACTGTCTGAGGGAATGAACCGATGGTGGTGGTAGGGAGAACTGGGAGGTTGAGCTTCTTCTGCTGTGCATCCAATCTAGCACTAACATTTGTTGCACGCCGATGGTCAGAGCGCTTCAGAGCAGCAGCCTGAGTACGATGCATGGTAATTCATTTAGTAAGCAGCGAACTTCGTCAAGGAATTAATTGAGCTGTATGACTAGCACCTACAACTTTTTGAACTTCTGCGTTGTTCACCCTAGGAGAACTCCTCCTTGAAGCCTTGGCGGTAGCGTTGGCCAAGAAGAAAGCCTGCAGATGATTCATAGGATGGATTAAAGTATTGGCCGATACCGATCCGATACGGCCGATACCGATACGGTTTGGCATGTCCCGATCCGATACCGACCGATACCCACATTGGGGGTCTCTTTTCCGGTCAATTCGGTAAAGAAAATTAAAGCAAAAAAGACAAATCAGCAAGGGTTTAAAGCATAATAAGGTTGTAAAAGCATGTAAAAGAAGAAAATCAATTTATTGTATGTAAACCAATCGGTAAGGGTGACTATTAGTTCATTTAATTTCAAAACTACTAAGAAATAACACTGAAAATACTTAAAATTATGCCTAAATGTATAAAATACATGTTTTAAATGTAAATAATTATTAATAATTATTTGTTTTCGATACCAAAAAATTCGATACTCCGATCTGAAACCGCAGATAGTACCGATATCGCCGATACCAACACTCATAGGAATAGTCCGATACCGATACTGTGAACCTTGGATCATAGGAAATCAAATACCGTGGAACAGAAACTATGAAAACTGAAGGTGGTCTATAGTTAACATTAAAGATGGACCAAACTAGTTTCTCGTTTCCGAAGCTTGTACCTCATCCTTTGAGCCGGCTAGTGCCTTAGCCAGGGCATGAACTTCGACCACTTTCTGTGAAGCAAAAGCCAACCAGGATTTGATCTCATCGTCCAGCTTGGTCTCGTTAACCAGATAAATGGGTGTGTGCATCAGGGAGCAGGAAGTAGAGACCACAAGCTTGTCTGTAGAACATAACAGAATATTTTTAACATATTTCAAGGCACGATGTCGCTGAATTAAGGAAATGGAAAGCAAAGTAAGCCCCAGAAAGATGGGATGAAAGGTTTTTGTTATCTGTATCATCTCAAAAGTTTCCTTGAAAAATCAAAGACATTTATAGAAAGTGTAGCTACCTTTGCCTACGGAAGTCTCGAGAGCCTTGAGAGTGGTGATGGAGGCAGCAAGATCATTAGCCCAAATGTTCCTTCCATCTACAACTCCAGCAAAGAGATACTTGCCAGAAGGGAAGCCGGCACTTGTGATCAAGTCGAGGGTCTTGGTTCCACGCACAAGATCGAAACCGAAACCCGAGATGCCATTCAAGGCAGTGATGGTCCTGAAATTGTCCATTATAACTTTTAGATAAACATCTTATTATAGATCACATTGGAATTCATTAAACATGAATATTAAGCCACTAACTTGTATGCCTCAGCGGGAACATCAGCAAAGTAGGTCTCGATAAGCACATTCAAACCAGAGAATGATGATTCTAATTCTGTGTAGGCTTTGGTAAATGCTTCCAATTGGCGAGCCTCAAGATCTAATATAAGGGTGGGCTCATCAAGCTGGATCCAGGAGGCACCAGCTGCTTTTAGTTCAGTGATAACTTCCCTGCACATAATCACGATATTAGTTTTGAAAGCGAGGACATCACAGAAATAGGAGCATCCTACTATACTATATATGTTTGGTGAATCCTTACTTGTAAATAGGAAGAACACTTTCCAGCAGAGAAAGAAGAGAGAAGGATTTCTCTACTCCTTTAACAGGTTTTGAGAGCAACATATAAGTCACAAGTCCGATAAGTACGGGAACTGTATCAACCCCAAGCTGCACCAGATGGGTACGAGTTAAATAATGAACATGAGCATGGTTTAAAGTATCAGCATATACCAATCCGGTACAGCCGATACCGACACGGTTTGGCATGTTCCGATCCGATACCGACCGATACCCGATACTGACCGATTCCGAGATTGAGGGTCTGTTTTTCGGTCAATTCGACAAAGAAATTAAACGAAAAAGACAAATCAGCAAGCGTTTCAAGCATAATAAGGTTGTAAAAGCATGTAAAAGAAGAAAATCAATCTATTGTATGTAAATCAATCGGTAAGGGTGACTACTATACCATTTAATTAAAACTACTAAGAATAACACTTTAAATTATGCCTAAATATATAAAATATATGTTTTTAAATGTAAATAATTTATTATTAATTATTTGTTTTCCGATACCAAAAAATCTGATACTCATCCGAAACCGCCGATACTATCGATATTGCCGATGCCAATACTCATAGGAATTGTCTGATACCGATTCCGATACCGATACTGTGAACCTTGCATGAGATATTTAATAAAATATCAAAGAATGTTATTCTAGACACAAAGAAGCTAGTGGAAAAGCATAGTATCATGATCACAGAAAATCATAAAGTGACAAAGAATCTGTCATGGTAGCTTACTGGATAGGGATAGTCTGCGATAGCACAAGCAATATCATTACAATCTATAAAACTAGTAATATTTGCAAAAATAAACTCAGCCAAAAAACAAAAAGAAGAAGTTCAGATGTCAATATGAAACCATAGTTAGACCAATTGATTAAAACCAAAAGTAAGCCACGGGCTTGTAGCAAGGTTCATAGTATCGATATCGGAATCGGTATCGGACTATTCTTATGAGTATTGGTATCGGCGATATCGGTATCGGCGGTTTCGGATCAGAGTATCGGATTTTTTGGTATCGAAAAACAAATAATTATTAATAAATTATTTACATTTAAAAACACATTTTATACATTTAGGCATAATTTTGAGTATTTTCAGTGTTATTTCTTAGTATTTTTGAAATTAAATGAAATATTAGTCACCCTAACTGATTAGTTTACATAAAATAGATTAATTTTTTTATTTTACAAGCTTTTACAACCTTATTATGCTTTAAACTCTTGCTGATTATCTTTTTCGTTTAATTTTCTTTGCCGAATTGACCGAAAAAGATACCCTCAATGTCGGTATCGGTCAGTATCGGGTATTGGTCAGTATCGGATCGGGACATGCCAAACCGTATCGGTATCGACCGTATCAGATCGGTATCGGCCGATACTTTAAACCATGGCTTGTAGATAAAGCTACATGCAGAATCTTCCTGATATATTTTCACATGTACATTTATATCAAATCAAACTATTCTCAGAAATCCAGAAGTCAGTCAGTAATTACTTCACTATTGACGGTAGCCTTTGACTACCAGCTTCGCTTTGTATCGAGGGCGAGTAGCATCATACGTCTGCTTCACTCTAAACACCCATCGATTTTTCAAAGCCTTCTTGCCCTTTGGCAACCGCACCAGCTTGTAAGTGGAATTAGCGTGCAAGGAACTCATCTCCTCCTGCATAGCCTCCATCCACTCCTGCCTGTGTTCGTCTTCCATAGCCTCTACAAAACTTTCAGGCTCTCCCCCGTCAGTCAGTAGCACATACTCACCCGGTAAGTATCTAGTAGATGGTCGACAATCTCTGTCGCTCCTTCTCAATGGAGCCACTGGTGCTGGCTGTATACCAACAACCTCCTCCCCTTCAGGAACTGTCTCCCCGGCATGCTCATCCTCCTGAGGGATGCCCAGACCACCATCAGCAGGCTGATGATCAAGGTTGGGAGCAACTCCATGTACTAGCTCCCCCATAATTGGATCCTCTGCGATGTCCTCTGGAAACTGCTCGAAGCGAAATGACTCTAACTCAGGCAATTCCTCAGCCTCAGAAGGTGTCTCGAAATCCTGAGTGTTGGTCATGGTCTGATCCTCGACGAAAACCATGTCCCTGCTTCTGTAGAGCTTTCCTTCCACTGGGTCGTAGAGTCTATAGCCAAACTCTTCCCGACCGTAGCTGACAAAGTCGCACCGTCTTGTCTTCGGCTCAAGTTTGGACCTCTCGTCCTTCGGTACATGCACGACGGCCTTGCATCCAAATGCCCGCAGGTGACTGTATGACGACTATTTGCCGTACCATACTTTGTCAGGTACATCACCCTGCAAAGGAGCACTAGGAGATAAATAAATAACATAAGCAGCTGTGAGAAGAGCCTCACCCCAATAACTGTCCGGCAAATTTGCTTCTGACAACAAACACCGCACCCTCTCCATCAGTGTCCTGTTCATTCGCTCCGCTACACCATTGAGCTGAGGTGTCTTGGGCGGAGTCTTCTGGTGTCGTATCCCTTGCTCTCTGCAATACGCATCAAAGGGACCAATGTATTTGCCGCCGTTGTCGGACCGAACACACAATAACTTCTTGCTCGTCTTCCTTTCAACAGAGGCCTGAAACTCCTTGATAGTGGGCAACACCTGATCATTGGTCTTTAAGGCATAGACCCAAACCTTTCTGGAACAGTTATCAATAAAAGTTACAAAGTAAGAAGCACCACCAATAGATTTTACCTTCATCGGACCGCAGACATCCGAGTGAATCAACTCGAGCAACGCCGGCTTCCTTGAACTTGGGTAACTTTGGAAAGACACCATATTTTGCTTCCCAGCTAAGCAGTGCGTGCACTTCTCCAACTTTGTAGACTTGAGCCCTGGAATCACCTTCCTGTTCACCAAGTAGATTATCCCCTTCTCACTGATATAGCCAAGCCGCCTGTGCCACAACTCGGTAGACGCATCAGAAACTGCGTTCACCTCCTGTGCACCCTGTGCGCTCCCCTCCATATAGTAGAGACCAGACTTCTTGCTACCTTTGGCAACCACCATCGAACCTCTGGAAAGCTTCCACTGACCATTCCCGAAGAGACTGAAGAATCCCTCGTCATCCAACCTTCCAACCGACACCAGGTTAAAACGGATATCAGGGACATGACGAACATCTTTGAGAACAAAAACTGCACCCGTCTTCGTTCTCAAATGCGCATATCCAATGGCAACTGCCTTCGACACATCTCCATTGCCCATCTTCAACACTCCACAGTCGCCTGTTGTGTAAGTGGCAAATAGTACACTGTTGTCACGACCCGATTCCCAAATTGTTGGGCCGGGCCGAGCCATGTCCAGCCTACGCTTGATTAGAGCGTAGTAAGCTGTTCTAGACAGTCAGGTAAAAGTGATAATGTGCTAAAAATACTAAATGCTAACAGTTACGATATTTTAGGGTTCATCACAACACAGCTTCTATTATCGAAAAACAACAAGTTATATTACAAGTTCCTAATATGAAAACTAGATACAAAGTCTAGAATCTAAAACTAGTAAAATACCCACAAGACTGAAGTCAGAACTAAGCCGAATTCCTTGCGGGAATTCCTCCTCTAAAGCAGCTCCATAATATGCCACAGAGCATCTACTCCACAGATAACATACCTACAACGTATACATTTATATATATATAAAGTAATTATATACATATTATGGAGCTGCTTTAGATAACATATATATTTATATATATATATACGTTGTAGGTATGTTATCTGTGGAGTAGATGCTCTGTGGCATATTATGGAGCTGCTTTAGATAATATATATATATATAAATATATAAAGTAATTATATTATATAGAGAAGTATATATACAATGTATACACATACATTAGTATACATAATATATATAACATATATATATTATATATACAAACATATATATATATAAAGCATAAATACATACATATATACATACATATATACATATACACATATATATATATATATATACACACATATATACTACACCAAAAGTGGAATTTTCCAACACCTTTTTTTTTTTAATTACTAACGGTTTTTTGCCGTTACAAATTACCAACGGTATAAATCCGTTAGAAACTCATAAAACCGTCAGGAAAAAAGTAAAAAAAATAAATTTAATTTTTAGTAACGTATAGTATTTATTTGGTAACACATAAAACCGTTAGAAAATTTTATAAAATTTAAAATATGTAATCACCTGCCTTTCACGTGATAGAAATGTGTTATTAGGGATTACACTTTTCCCACTCTTCAATTTTCATCCCGAGCCCTCCCCAAGTCCTCCCCGAGCCCTACGGAGCTCCAATCTTCTCTGCCTCTATGGAAATTGGCGAAGTCGACCTCCGAAGCTAGGTAATCTCTCTCTCTCTCTCTCTCTCCTTTGTTCTCTAAAATTTTAGGGCTGTCACCGATCATCCCTAAAATTTTAAGATGTGTAGTTTCAATTTTGGTAGGGGTTACATCGCCGGCTACGGTTGTTCTGTTGACGATCTAGTGGTAAATTCCTTCTCCTCCTTTTATAGGATTTTTTTGGTTCATTTGTTTGCGTTATGGAATTTATATAATTTTTGGGAGATGATATTCCAAGGATCTAATAATTCTGATAAAGTTTCGAGGGAAGTAGATCTGGCGGAGGAGATGAAGATCTGAGATCTAGATTTCTACCATTTCTTTTAGATTCTAGAATTGGTTAGGTTTATTTTGAACTTTAGATTATAAATTTGGTACTTTTTGCAAATTAGAGATGTACAACTTGTAGTTTAAATTTTTAGGTATACATTAACGATTTTCATTTGCATTCCAACATGGTTTTTAGTTTACATAATTTTACATAATTAGAATGTATACATTAACGATTTTCATTTGCAAATTAGAATGTATTTACATAATTTTTAGTTTTTCTTTGCATTCCAACATGGTTGCAGTCTAGTATTTTATTTATAGTTAAAGGTTAGCTTTCCCTCTTTTGAATTTATATGAAACACTAACTGTCCTAATTTTTTCTTCCTCTGTTCTAATTGCTAGAAAGCCATGCCAGCGGCAGCTGGAGCTGTTGCAGCAGCAGCAGTAGCTGATCAGATGCTTGGTCAAAAGGAGGATAGTCACTTGGCAATTGTTTTGGTAAATATATACACAATTTGTATCAATTTTCAATTAGGTGTCATACTTCATTTTTGGGATGCCTGTTGTTTTACTTTATAAGCTGTATATATTGATTCCTAGCCTATGATGACTTTTACAATGTGCATATGTCAAGAGAATAATGTCTTAAGAGGTGCTTGAATCCAAGAAGATCATAATGGCATTATCTTGAGGACAAATAGCTTTACAAGGAACATTATTGATGTGCATATGACATCTAGTCAATTATCAGTCTGAAATCTATTAGTAGTTCTTGTATGAGATTGAATTCTCTATCAAAGGAAGAACTGGCTTTCCTATTGGTGGATACTAGTTCTTGTTTGTGTATTTTAAACTTTGTTGATGCTACTACTGAACTTTTTCCAGGCTAAACTAACTTTCTGATGTGCTGTGCAAACTTGTTTTGTCCTGTTATCCCTAGCCATTCTTTAAACTTAACTAGCCACTTGTTGAACTTATTGCAACCAGAATCATGGTAGATTGCGTTTTCCATTTCAAGCAAAATCAGTCCTGGACTACATTTCGATCATCATTCCTTGCTACTTGACTCTGTTGACAAACCAAATTTGGTGATGCGAAATGCCCACTTATTCTGGTCTCTTATTCAGAGCCATTCTTTTTCTGTAACTCATTGCAACCAGAGTCATGGTAAATTGACTTTTCCAGTTCAAGCAAGATCAGTCCTCTTCCATGTGCACTACCTGCTTCCCGATTCTGATAACAAGTATGAAGTTGAAATGGATATCTATTAAGTGGACTGGTAAATCAGCTAAATAAACTAGTTGTCTGGTCCGTCTGTTACTGTATCAGCCAGTCCTTTTAGACAAGAAATTATATTCAGCAATTTGATATGCCAACTTCCAACTATTCCTTTCCATTATCCTAAGGGCCTGTTGGTAACCAATATTTGGAGCAGAAAGTGGGGTTTCTCCTGTATTTGAACTTGGAAACCCTACTTTCAGTGTTTGCTCGACTTGGATTTGGATTTGGAATGGAAAGTGGGGGTGACACCAGTCTAATTCCTGTATCCTGCATTTTGGCCCTCTCCACATCGTCTCTTCTGCTGAATGGATGTGCGCTGAAAGTGTGGTATTTATAATAATTTACTCTATACCAACATCACACCGTCTGGAAAAAAAAACTTGGTAAAGAAAGCATCCATTGGCCCCACCTAAAACTTCATGGGGAGTTTTATTTGTTCAGTCATCTCTTTTTATGTTTTTGTTGCTTTCATGACTCATTGAAGGTAATTTTCTGAGTTCTTTGATAGGGCTATTGTTTTTGTATGATATAAGTACTAAACTGTAATGCACACAACATACATATGATCAACTTAGCCTTAAAATTAATTAATAATAACATGTAGCCTAATATCAGGTTAAAATTAAAACTTTATTCAAAGTTGAGAATATTATTATTTTGATAATTATTAACCAAATGACAACAATAAACAAGGACCATTAGAAATTAGGCAGGATTTCAGCCTAACACATGATGTACTATTAACTGACATTTATTTGTGACTATATCAAGCAGCTAAGTGCACTCGCTATTATCATCTGGTGTGCAGAATTGTTAGTACAAGTGTTTGACTTTCGTTTCTTTGCAATTGAAATATGTTAGTGCTTTCCTTAAAAACTTTGTTGTAAATTGTAAAAATCGATCTCTGCTTTCCATATTTCTTCAGAAGCTAATTTTGCTTTATTATTTGAATCCAAGTTTAATGGGTAATGAAAACAATACCTCATTAAAAGTCACTTTTATGGCCATAGTGAAGGTTCATATTAATTGTTCAAGTTTTAACTTTTAACGTGAGTTTAGAGTAGACATTTATTTTTGGCCCCAGCTATGTGGAATTTCTGGCTCTGCCACTGCTGCTGTTGATCATTTGGATGTTCAGTTCCAACAAAATATGCAGCATGTCGAGGATTTCATCATGTCTCGTTAATTCATGATATTGCAGCATGTCTAGGATTTCCTTAAAAACTTGGTTGTAAATTGTAATAATCAATCTCTGCTTTCCATATTTCTTCAGAAGCTAATTTTGCTTTATTATTTGAATCCAAGTTTAATGGGTAATGAAAACAATACCTCATTAAAAGTCACTTTTATGGCCATAGTGAAGGTTCATATTAATTGTTCAAGTTTTAACTTTTAACGTGAGTTTAGAGTAGACATTTATTTTTGGCCCCAGCTATGTGAAATTTCTGGCTCTGCCACTGCTGCTGTTGATCATTTGGATGTTCAGTTCCAACAAAATATGCAGCATGTCTAGGATTTCATCATGTCTCGTTAATTCATGATATTGCAGCCATCGTGTTTACTATTCTGAAAGGAGGCTACCTAGACATAAACTCTTTGCTTAGGCTTGGAAAACACTTGGCCCATGCCTAGCTTCTATACTTCCTAAAGAGTTATATAAGCTGCTTAAGAGTCCAAAGCAAGTCCTGAGAGTAAGGAGAGAAATGAAAGTTCCGGGAAAGGTAAACGAGAATTGAAGAACTACACATAAAAGTTAGTGGAACATTTGTTTATCATAAGAACGCAGTAGTTTTTTTTTAAGTTGATATGTACTTTGCTGAATCAGAGTCAGCCTCATTGCATCACTTATTCTTCTTCTTAAAATGTGATCGCCAGTTAGCATACACACCCCCACAAGTTGCCCGCATATACTTTTTACGAGTTCCTTCATAACTTGCTTAAGTGCAGCAGCATTGTACAAACATTGGATCAATTTTTAACTATTTATATTTTTAATGTCTTATCATATAATTTATTGTAGGTTGGCTTGCCTGCTCGAGGAAAGACTTTTACAGCAGCAAAGCTTACAAGATACCTTAGGTGGTTGGGACATGAACCAAACATTTCAATGTTGGGAAGGTGATTATTTTATTATATTCTATCCCTCGTACACTTATAGTGACAGAACTTGTTCCTGTGCTGAAGCCTAACAACTGCGCTTCTGCTTGATTGTTGCATGAAATTTGATGGACAGTATCGTCGTCTCAAGCATGGAGTAAATCAGGTATTCTTGAATATGAACCTTTATTATTTTATCCTTCTGTAATAACTGTTTGCGAACTCTTTTATCTTGCATAACAAGTTCTTGTTAAATCATCGTCATATTTTAATTAACATAGTATAACACGCCATTGAAAGGCTCTATCAAGCTATGCATTATCTGGAACTAGCGGTATACGCATGCTATTTTGTCATGAACTGCGAATATGAATTTACCAAATTATCGATGGCCATGAATTTTCATCAATATTTCTTGAGTTGACTATTTATGCATGATTAGCTGGTTCCCATCTATGTTTTTTCTCATTGTTCATCCTTAATAAAGAATTTCTATATTCATGAAGGCTCCAAAAGAGAACTTCAGTGAGTTCATATGAAACTGCATAGTTACATCTTTGTGTTCATGCTTCATTGTTGAAAACAATGCCATATCTTGGAGGTGTTCATTATATTAAACTGAATATAATGTGGTACCGTCTTACAGAAGTTTATAATCTAACATATTGTTAAAGAGGTATGTGCATAGCTTTTTGGCCCTGCTTTTATCCGACTTGGGGAAAATGTTCAAGCAGGGAGTCTTTTGATCTTAAATGGTTTAAAATATATCAAATATGCTTTTTAATGACATTTACTTGGGGGGTTTATATGGTGCTTACTATTACTAGCTTTCCTTATCTGTGTGGTTCTGATTGTTGATATGTATTTATATGGATGTGAAATTTGTGATGCTCACATTTGTGTCAAATGGCGAGATCACAACAAGAACTTTGCCTATATATGTGTGTGTTGTGTATATGCAACCTATTATATATATATATATATATATATATATATATATTCAGAGACATGTTCCTCCAAGGACAGAACTTCTTGTACTGAATCATCTCAAACTCGGTCGGTTCAACAAAGCTCGGTTCTGTCGAAGGGGGCTTCTTTCATCTATGGAGGTGCAAGTCGATGAGGTCATTGCCCAGTTTCCCCCTACTTGGTGTCAGAAGGTTATCGAGGTGGATGAAAAATAAAGAAACTCATGGGTCTGAGTTGAAGTACTGCAATCCTGATAGCCAGTTAAGGGAGGAAGCTCACTTGTGAACAAAGTAACAGTTCGTGATATTGTTTTGATTTGCTTTATTTTGATCCAGTATTATGTGGTGCCTTATGTATGGTGGAATATAGAACATCATTTACAGTATTAATACTTAATTTGTTACACAAACTACATCTTTGTTTCTTTTTTTGTGCTTGCAATTGTTTTAGGAACATAATTTACTTGTGTATATTGTGGTGTTAATACTTCAGTTGTGTGCCAACTCATGAATTTTTGTGTGCCACTCATGAATTGGTTGATAATTGAGAGCTAAAAGCTCAGGTTCAATAGAGCTACATTTAAAAAAAAAATATTTCTTATCCATTCCTAACGGCTTGTTACCGTTGGAAAATTTTGCTTTCCATAACGGTTAAAAGCCATTGGAAAAACTTACTTTTCCAACGGTTTTTGTGTTAGGAAAATTTGTGTTCCTAACGGTAAAACACCGTTGGAAAAATCTAACTTTCCAACGGTTTTTTACCGTTAGGAACACAAATTTTCTAACGGTAAAAAACCGTTAGGAACACAAATTTTCTAACGGTAAAAAACCGTTAGGAAAATTCTCCACGCCCAACCACCAACGGTAAAAAAGTGTTAGGAAAATTTTTCCTAACGCTTATAGTCGTTAGGAAATGACTATTTTGGTGTATATATATATATATATATATATATATATATATATATATATAAAACAGAAAAGAAAAGAAAAAAAGGAAAAAGAAAAAGAAAAGAAAATAATCAACAGCAGCGAGACTCGAACTCGAGTCTCCGCTGTAAAGGGGGAAACTTAAAGAGCTCCCGCTAACCGCTGAGCCAAATTGGCTCAGCTGATAGTATAGGGCTCTAGGTAAATATAAGTCTGATTCTGATAATGGGTTGGATTAAAGCCAAACCCGATAAAGACTTAACCTATTCGTTTTAAAACGGGTTAATGGGTTTTATAACCCGATATTACAAAACAGACCCGATAACACGCCTGTTACGAAACACTGTGTCCTGACAGTTAGGGACACAGTTACAGACGTGTCCGGGGTCATGCGATACGTACGCGTCGAATGGGGCCGTGTCCGCGAAGTCGATTTTGATCCTTGCACCCAGGCGAATGTCATACCTGAACACGAGTTGATTTCGACACGTTTGGACACTGCAACGTGCGTGTCCGACCAACTCTTCTACTTTGAGGAGGGCGAACTCCGGCTGTGCTGGCCGTGGCGAGGGCGCTTCGGTGGCGCTGGCTTCGTCTCGTCGAGGCGAACTCGTCTATGGCCTTCAAGGTCGACGAGGGGGGGGTGTGAGGTGGTGGTGCTGGTTCGAGATAGGCTAGGGTTCCGGCGAGGGGTTCTTGGGGAAGACGAGCAGTGGAGTGGTCGGGGTGGTTCGTAAAGGCGGTGGTCGAGACGAGGGGGTGTGAGGGGTCTTTTATAGAGTGGTGAAGGCGGTGGGGGTTGCCGGAGAACGCGGGAAATATCGTCGGTCGTCGGTCGTCGGTGAGTGCACGACGTGGGAGGAGAGAGAAAGAGAGCGGGTCGTGGGGGGGGGCTGTCGGGTAGAATTAGGTCTAGGTCCTTAGTTTCTAGGAAATTACACTTAGGTCCCTCCCTAGTCAAAGACAATTGGGTTATTGCAAAAGGTATTTAAAACACTTCAAATATTTGCAAACTTAATTTAAAACAATTCATAAAATTGCAAAATGGTATTTTTGGTATTTAAAAGCTATTTAAAAACATTTAAAAATTCTAGAAAAATTCCTAATAATTCTAATAAATTAATTTAAGGCTAAAAATGGTCATTAACACTTAATTAACACTAATTAACCAAAATTTGAAAAACTGGGGTTGACATAACCCCTCTCATCATACTGGAGGAGTATGTTGTGTCTAGTCTGGATTTGGTAACAACATATTTGTGGGGCCCAAATCTGGTCAAATATTTGACTTGATTACATTTGGATGTCCATAATTAATGTTAGATTATTTTTGAATTTCCTATTACCTAAAATAGGTTTCTCATGTTAGGTTTCTTATTTGAGGGTTTCTTATTTTAGGATTTTCTATGACCTAAATTAGGATTTCTCAACTATATATATCTGTTATTATTATTATATGACCTAAATTAGGATTTCTCAACTAAATTAGGATTTTCTATGACCTAAATTAAGATCCCCCCAGCCTCGCCTATCTCCGACGACCACCCACACCCGCCGTTGGCCAATGCCACCGCCGGAACAGCCCGCCTGAACCCGGCCAAACCCGAATCCACGCGCAGCAGCCCGCCTCGAACCCCCTTGTTTTAAGTTCAATTTCTTCCTCCTCACTCGCTCTTTTTGCGAACCGATTCTACGTATGCATCCACAACATGAACGTCTACAAATTCCTTTATTTAGATTCTTTTAAAACTGTCTAAATCTACAGATAAATCTACTCAAAGTCGAGCGAAAAACTGTTTCAAAACAGTGTATAAAACTATCCCAAACATCAAACTTTGGAGACTAATTTGGGAGAAATCTGTGAAACGAATTTCGATATTATTTCTTTGTTGTAAAGCCAATATAACCAAGATTGAACCCCATCTTTTACTTTCAATTATTCTGTATTGTTTTGCAAAATAATCAGTTTCGAAACCAATGAAAAACTTGTTTCTAAAACTATAAAATTTTCCGATATGGGGTTGGTTCCGTCCAACCGGACCGCCTCGGCGCCTGCTATTTGCATCGAAAGATACGTGCATACATTGTGGACGTGTGGGATTCGACAAAATTCAAATCGGTCACGTGTACGCGACAAAGTTGAACCGTATCCATCGAAAAAAATACCGTATCGGCCTTTTCGAAATTTGCTAATTAGTTTGTGCACACTTGTCGTGTTGCAATGAAACTTACGTCATTGGACTCGCAGCGCCACGCTGGTCCTATAACCCAAGTTCGTCAGATTATGAGAACGTTCCGTTTTGCGGGCCCCACGGTACTGCTTAACGAGCAATTTTGATTTCGGCTCATCGTAATCCAATTTTAGACATACCGTTTAGTTCGTATCATCGTTCTTGTCTTGTGAACATATAATTTACTAAATTTAGAGAACTTTAGTTCTGACACATTTTTCGGTGCGAAGTGGGCCTAACCGTGGATCATATTTTTACCCAAAACTGTCATTTTTGTCCATGTGTCTAAATTGGACTTATGGGTAGGCTATTTTAGTTTTCTTACTCATTATGGAAACGCTGGTGATGGTTATTTCAGCATCCGGAGACGTTCGATTCCATCTCTTCTGCGACGGTTGACTTGCCGAGTTCACTACCTGAATATTTTCTTGCCACTACTCGGATCCATGCAAGTATACCTTGTTATTTTACTTTTATTTATCAAAAGAATTAAGAGGTTTGACCACAATCAAGTAATCACAATTCTTGGGTGTTCTAAAATGGTATTTGGTGGGAATTAGAAAAAGTGCCAAAATAGAGTTTGTCAAAGGAATTAAGAGGTTTAACCACAATCAAGTAATCACAATTCTTGGGTGTTCTAAAATGGTATTTGGTGGGAATTAGAAAAAGTTAGACCCTGACTCTTCTTCCTAATTCCTCTAACCAAACCAAACGATGAGAGTTAGCATAAATAGCTCAACCACCAAAGGTGGTGTTCTGCAACTTCATTCCGACTCATGGAACATTTTCGTTCCAGATGCTAAATGTAGCGTTTCTAAAATTCCAAATCTTCAAACCGAAGCCAATCGAAATTAATTCTAGTCGCGCACCTAGCTAGTTTGCAGCAATTAAGAAGCCTACCCCTACTTATTAACCTAAGCGCTCTGCTACGCCCGCATTCTAGGTAATATCGTGAGGCGTCCGCATCGGACACGTATTAGAGACGACTTAGACACTCGACATTACAGTAGGACACGCCAACATCAGTATCGTGCCCTGATTTTCGTGTCCGTGTCCATATCGTATCGTATTATCGTCCATGCAAGACAGATGGCATCTGTACCAGATAACTACACCAAAGAATCAGACCACTACAGGGACCCACAAGTCACATTCAATCAATACGGTCCCATTGTAATAAACTTACAAGTTACATTGAACAATACATCACTGTTCTAATAATAAAAAAATGTGTGCCGGGGATCTCAAATTTTCAACATAATCCCCCAAATTTTTCTCGGATTAAATTTTTATGAAGAACACCCCCACAAAAAGTGCGGAGTAATGTCCATTGAATCTAGACGTTTTCTTGAAAGCTAACGATAGCTCCACTCGATCATGCAAACAATAGAAATAAGGAATAATTTAGCAAATACCCTCATTTCAAATGTTGAAATTAGCATATGCCCCCACTATTTTTTTATCTCGCAAATGCCCCCATATTTAGTATTAAATAATAAAAATTTAAGATATACCCCCACTTTTTATTTTTATTTTTCTTCTGTTTTACATGGGAGTAGGGACATTTGCTAGATAAAAAAAATAGTGTGGATATATGCTAGTTCTAACATTTGGAATGGAGGCATTTGCTAAATTATCCCTAGAAATAACGACGGACTGGAACAGAAATATTCCACGTACTTACAGTCGATGCGCTTCCGGCGATCCGCTGGAAAACAGTAAGGTGGCGGCGGCGGCGGAGGAGAGAGTCTATCCGGTGGTGGCGACGGAGAGGGAAGGGTTTTCAATTTGTTCTTCCCGAGAGATTTATTGAGAATTTATTTGCCTTTTAAGGATTTATTATGACCGTCGGATTTTGATCTAAAGGACGAATGATGGCGTGATCTTTTGCTGTCACGATGGCATGCATGAACTTTTGGTATTGCATTTTTAGTCCCCGAAGGATTAAAATTACTGAAAATTGCTGAGAAACCCAATTTCGGGGTTAGTTTTTATGAAAAATCCACCCGCATGATGGGTTTTATGAAATGCCAAGAATTATATATTTCCACGTTAAGTATTCCAAGATTCCCTTTAGATGCTCTGTATTTACAAATTAATACGATAACTACCCCTCCGCACAAACTCAGATTTGGATTGCGATTCTCGTCGTCGTCTTCTTCTTCTTCTTCTTCACGAGAGATCTAAATTCCATTGCTCTCATCTTCAGCAGAGATCGCAAAGATCGTTCGTAGTTCACCGTGCTTTTTTTTTTTTCCAGTCGAACTCCGATCATCGCTCATCATCTTCTTTCTTTCTTCTTCTTCTTCTTCTTCTTCTTCTTCTTCTTCTTCTTCCTCTTCTTCTTCTTCTTCTTCTTCTTCTTCTTTTTCGACAATTAGGTCAATTATGGAGTTAGTATCGTTTTGAAAGAAAAAACGAAAACTCTTGAATCTTTATTCATGTCAAATTTTTTTCCACAAAACAAAATAAAAAATAAAAAATAAGGTTTCTGTCAACTGTTCTCCGTCGACATAACACGAAGAATAGTCACTCTCCTGCATTTTAACAAGGAGAATGCCATTCTTCGTGTTACTAATACGGAGAATGGCCATTCTTCGTGTAATTTAGCACGGAGAATGACTATTCTCCGTGTTACTAACACGGAGAATTGCATTCTCCGTGTTTCTAATACGGAGAATGGCCATTCTCCTGTGTTTTAACATTTGAATGACCATTCTCCGTGTCATTTAACACGGAGAATGGCCATTCTCCGTGTAATTTAGCACGGAGAATAACCATTCTCCGTGTAATTTAGTACGGAGAATGGCATTCTCCGTGCTAAATTACACGGAGAATGGTCATTCTACTACATTTTAACACTGGGAATGGCCATTCTTCGTGTAAATTAACACGGATAATGCCATTCTTCGTGTAAATTAACACGGAGAATACCATTCTCCGTGTTTCTAACACAGAGAATGGCCATTATCCTGCGTTGTAACACTGGAATGACAATTCTCCGTGCTAAATTACACGAAGAATGATCATTCTCCGTGTAAATTAAGACGGAGAATGACCATTCTCCATTTAATTTACACGGAGAATGACCATTCTCCGTGTAAATTAAGACGGAGAATATCATTCTCCCATTCTCCGTGTTACTAACACGGAGAATTGCCATCCTCATGCGAAATTAACATTCTTCGTGTTCTAACACGAAGAATGTCCATTCTCCTGCATTTTATGTTCAGTTGAAACTTTGGAGGGTCATAACTTTTGACTGGGAGGTCGAAACGAGGCCCAGTTTGTCGCAAAAATCTCTTTTAAAAAGTGCAAGGAAAAGAATGGACAGAGAGTGATGATTATCTAGAAATGGGTAGTGCTATGGCCACAATGTTGTTCTGTTGGCCACTCGTTCTCCGTACGCAGTGTTGTGAGCCAATTGACGAAGCGACGGTGCTACGTTGTCCGCAGGCTTGGACCGCAGTTCTGGTCCGCGGGCCACGTGTTGTCTTTCGATTGGCTCCCGGACGGATGGGTCCGAAAGTTAGCAAGGGAGAGCCAATCTTTGGGTGACACGTGGCCAGCGGGCCACGACCGCGGTCCAAGTCCGCGGGCAACGAAACATTTTCGTTGACGAAAAGGTAGAGGTAGAAAATTTTTGTGCTCTTTCGGAGATGTACTTGTGAGTCGATATTGTTTTTATAAGAAATCATCTTAATCTTGCGATTTAACATCAAAAGTAATTTGAGGCCATCATCAATTAATGAGGAGAAATTATTTAGTTGGACGAACTTACCACATGGTAGTGATGAGTTTTGAACCTCCTTTAATAATGTCATAACATAACACTAAGACTAAATTAGATAAAAACAACAACGACAACAGAACATAGGTATGGAGACTTGAGGCTACGACTAACACGTGGTGAGTCTGTTCCAACGCCATGGCACACAATGACCTTTTTTAGGTGTCATTTTCTCCGGACCAGCAAGCAGCACCAAGGGTGGGATTCGAACCGTGTCCATCCCCACGGGACCCTCCGGTGTACCCAACGGACATATTGACACACAATGATACACTCCAAATAATACACTAAATATATGCTCCAAATTAACCTCATTTGGGATACAAAAAGTGTGGTAATCTCTCTCTCTCTCTCTCTCTCTCTCTCTATATATATATATATATATATATATATATGTATATATATATATATATATATATATATATATATATATATATATATATACTTCTTAAATAAAATAATTAAATCCTAAATTTTTTCATCCAAACTCTTCAACTCCTTATCCTAAAACTAAATTCAATTTATATTTTATAATAATTAAAGTTCAATTGCTATTTGATTATATGTTTAATATTAATTATGTTCGAAATGATTTCAATTTTCAAATATCATATTTGAGTCCGATAAATTCAATGGATTTAACCCAACCAAGTAACCTGTGTTCATTTTCTATTCCTCAGAACTTAGTCTTGGACTTTATATGTTGAATCCAATGTCGGAGTGGACTTGAGTTCGAACTAGCTTTATGATTTATCGAATTGGGATCGAATTGGGTTCCATCCAACCCACCGGAGGTGCATCTCTATTTTTTTTTCTCCCTCTTCAGTGGGATATGCTACATTGTAGTTTAGTTGTTCCGGGTTTCTTCCGACAAATTATAATGGCACTTCATTCTTTACTTATGGCTAGTCTTTTTATTACAAATTTGCCACGACTAACCCAAATGTTGTTATATAGGTCATTTTTTTTTTCTTTTTTCTTCCCTTCTCCCTCCCGAACCCTAAACATTTTCTTTTCCAAATATTTATGTTCATGTCCAAAATTCATCTCCTAGTAACTAAAATTTGATTTATTATTCATTCAAGACGAATTTTCGAAGTTTTGAACTCAATTTAAGGTTACAAACTTGCGACGGGAACGATGATAGACTGTCCAATTGGTAGGACTGTCAATTTTTTTGGCAATCCTAGCATTATATAGGACTGTCAAATTTTTTAGCAGTCCTAAAATGGACTTGCTGTACAGCAAGTCCATTTTAGGATTGCCAAAAAAATTGACAGTCCTAACAGTATGTAGGACTGCCAAAAATTTTAGGCTATTTATAAGGTACATCAAAATTTGATCAAGCTAGCCCAGATTTGAGGAAAAATTACTCAAGATAACTCATTTTTTTTACTCATGGGATTGTCCCAATCCAACACCCCACAAACCCCAATTTTGGGTTTTATTTCCACATTTCACTCTTTTTCTTCTAAACCCCTATTTCTCTCATCATCATCATCATCTTTCTTCTTCTTCTTCTTCTTCTTCTTCTTCTTCATCACCATTTTTCTCCTCCCCAAGCTACATCTTATTCTTCATCTTAACCCCTTCCCCAAGCTCTCATTTCCAATTTCGACGAAACCTAAAGGCTCTCTTCCCAAAATCTAGTTTTCCTCTCATATTCTTCTTGTAATATTTATTCCCAAAATCCAAGTATACATTATCATTATGGAAAACATAGAATGTAATGTTTATTAAAATTATATATAGACAATTTCATGATCGAAGTAAACTCGAATAACATTCGAGTTTACTAAAATTATATAGACAATTTCATGATCGAAGTATACATTATCATTATGGAAACATACAATGTAATGTTTATTAAAATTATATATAGACAATTTCATGATCGAAGTAAACTCGAATAACATTCGGCCAAATCGACTTTTGGACTGCCATAGTTTCTAGCAGTCCTATACTGATAGGATTGTCAAAATTTATGGTAATCCTGATGTACATCAAATGTATTCCAGGACAGCCACAATTTGTGACAGAAAAAAAAAAGAGAGATTAGATTTAAGGGGAGTGCTGACATAAAATGTGGTTTATATATGGTTGGTAAGTAAGTTGATCAATTTTTTTTCATGATTAGAAGAAATTTAACTCCTAAAACTTCGAGGAGGGGCATGTATGTTAAGATGAGATTAACTTCTTCTATTTTTAACAAACTCGAGTGATTCTTGTGGTTACTAAGGCCATCTCCAATTGTGATTTCTAAAATTGAGTTTCTATCCTAATTGGCTTCGTACTTTAAGAAGATTTCTACCTTAGTTGGAAGAGTTTCTACGTAGAATTTGAACATACAAGAAAATACTCTTCAATGGTTCTCTATTTTCTATCCTATGTGTCATAAAATAAAATGACTAATTTAATAGTGTGGGGCCCAATAATGATTGTCATGAGAGATGGAAAGTTTCTACACGTAAAAACTCTCATAGAAAATTTCTATCATACATCATTGCCGCCTAGGATAAAAATGGAGATAGAAATCACCATTGGAAAAATATTTTTTTAAAATGTAATTCTACCATAGAAATAGGGGATATAGAAACCCCCGTTGGAGATGGCCTAAGAACATATATAAAATTCTACCATATAAATAGGATATTTTTTGATTTTTTTTTTAAATTTTAGTGTATGAAGTTGAAAATGTAAAATAGTTAATGGTATTAAGTTGTTGAGTAAAAAAGTTAGGATATGAACTTGAAAAATTGAAATAGTTGAGGGTATTAGGTTACAATTAAGCCTAAAAAAGAAGAATATCAAGCTATAGAAAAAAAAATCTATACTTTATTAGTCGATAAATTATTACTCTTGATTTTTTTTTTATGGAGATCTAATATGTTAGATATTTTGAAAATTTTGAATTCCTCATATTTTTTATGATTTACATATAAGTCTATTTTTAAGTGAAATATTTTTACAAAAAAATAAGTCTCTAAAAATATATTAAAAACAAAAAAGTCTATATTTTATTTTTAGTTTTCTCATAGAATAATATACTAAAAATGGGTAACACATTGTAAGAAAAATGAGGAAGATTTGATGCCTCTCGGAGAATGCCAAAAAGGATAAGAATATTGTGCCTCGTAGACAGACTAAAACAAACTTCTCATCGTAGAACAACTTGAAGAGAAAGAGACTTGGTTGATTTGCCTAATATTTGTATGTTACGCGCGCTTGAGCTAAAGAAATAATTAATCATTTGTTTGTTCATAGTAGGTTTTGAAAGCACTATAGAGGAAGGGTGAATAGGATAAAACGAATAATTAAGCACAATTAAGAATACTAATAGGTAATTTAAAAATAAGTGCCAGAAATAATATAAGAACACAAACATTTGATGTATCCTGATATTTTCTATCAGACACTTCAATCCCGAAACTCTCTCGGATTCTAATCCACTATAATAAAAATAATTATACTTGTAATCAAACTTCATCTCAAGGTTTTGCCGACTTCTTATGCAACGAGCTTTGATTCGAAGGACTTGTCGAATTCTACACAAGCTTTAATCCAAAGGGCAAAGACTTACAAACTTCAATCTCTTACAAAAAAATTGTCAAATAGGTTTTCCAAGTAAAAGCTCTTGAATGTGGAATGAGTTGTATATGGTAGATAAAAATTTAAGGCTTAAAGAAGCGGGTAATAAAGCGGCCAAAAGGGTTTATATAAAGACCTTTCAAAATAGTAATTAATGTGCATGCAGTATACCGTCCGCACAGTAACGACTTCAAATATAGTCGTTGCAATATTTAATGTTGTGCATAATTTGTCCAGTCAGTTTATCGTCGGCATGTACCAAGGAAAAATGGTATGTATTAAAAAGTTTATGGAAAACAAATTTAAATCTAACAGTATATCTTCAGTTTACTGGCGATATGTTGTCGTTTTATCGATAGTATACGGCCAACGCATGACAGTATACTATCTCCAGCTATAAACTTTTTAGAAGTTGATTTAGACGGAAAAACTAATATAATAGTATATTAACTATATACGAATATACCGTTGATACACTGATGATACACTGACAGGTTAAAATATGACTTATATGGCTAAAGTTTTGGAGCTTTTATTTTCCAAAACATATTAAGTTATAATATTTCCTAAAGTATAATATAAAATAGAGATTACACTTGACTCAAGAGGTCATGATAGCTTGATTTCTTCAAGTAGTTCATATTTCTTAGAGATTTGGCTCTGTAGATTTAGCTCTGTAGATTGTTCGAAGCAAATAAAAAAAAAATTGATTAGCTTTTGAAAACTTCGTCCCTGAATCTCCACGGAAGATGCTGTTCCTTGAAATTTTCCATTGGCCGGTCAACGGGACCGTAAAAATTCTGTTCGTGGACCTGAATATATTGTGGGTCGTTCAGAGAATCATTAAGCGAATGGGTTTTGGTCCATTGTAATTCCTTCATTTGCATGAGTTCATCTTTAGTTATTCTTGTTTCTTATTATTTTTCAAGGTAAATGTTAGGCGAACAAAACAATGTACATAGTAGCAATGATGATAAGATTAGTTAGTTATATTAGGACTATGCTAAGTTTAATTATTATTGACAATATAGTAATTATATGACCCATTAATAATTTTATAACAAAAAACTTAATCAATTAACTATAATTAAAATACTCAAATCATTGGGTTAACATCTTTGTTAGAATTCTACATGAGAAGCTTAGAAATGTCATTAATATCACAAATAGGTGTACAGACCTAGTTATTATTGGACTTCATGGACACTAAATTGTCTATCTTGATCGGTCGCTCCTTTTCCATTTCTATCTTCTTAACTGGTTATCATATGGTTCATAGTTGTTTTTGCATTGAACAATGCTTATGTGTTCCTCCAAATTATTTCTTCAATCTATCCTCTTTACATGACAGCTGACGTAACATTGTTGATATGGCAGCTGTTATAACAGATTTTAAAATTAAAATTAACATTAAAATTAGTATTAATATTAACAATAATTTAACATTAATAATAATATTAACATTAACATAAAAAAAATTGGATAATTAAATTTTTGGGTTAAAATTTGTCATGTCAATTGCCATGTTACATGACACATAATATTATTTAACATGTTATGTCAGCTGTCACATAAGAAGAAATAGTTTGGAGGAACAATTTAAAAGTACGAATAGCATTAGTCTTTTGTATTTGATAAATTTATCAGAAAATTTCATCTACAGGGAAGAAGAAACATTTATTTGTGTAAAATATGAAAAGTTTGGATAAATTGCTGATGTAGGGATCGGATGCCAGTGCCACTGGCGCTAAGAAGAAAAAAAAAGGCTGGCATCAGTATGACTGGTGCCAAATTCGTTATATATATATATATATATATAGTTGGCACCAGAGCAACCGGCGCCTGGAAAAGAAAAAAGGTTGGCGCTAGTCACACTGGTGCCGGATTTGGTGGGTGTCGGGGGAGCGTGCTGTGTTGTGTTTCTTTCTTTCTTTGTTTCTTTTGAGGGTGTTGTGTTGTTTTATTTTTTGGCGTCAGTCACACTGGCGCCGATCATTAAAAAAAAGTGTTCAACGTTCGGATTGCAACGTTCATTAAAAAAAAAGAAAATTTTTGAGTGGCACCCCACTTATTTTATCCATATTCGTAGTGCACCCCACATTGTTCCACATATACATAAGTCACCCCACTTTTGACGGAAAACGTCAAAAACGAACGGTCAACTGGGTTGACCTTTTTTTTTGACAAAAATACCCCCGACCCTTGTCTTCTTCCCCGAGCTCTCCACGGCTCCCACCCTCCTCGACCGCGTCGCCCCCCCCCCCCCCCCCTCCCCGACCTCGTCGCCGGCCATCGCCGCCGCAGCAGCCGCCGCCGCGCGAGGGGGGGGGGGTGGTAGGGGGGCGGAGCGGGAGGGGGGGGGAGGGGGGGCGGAGCGGGAGGAGGGGGGTCGGTGGTCGGGGGTGGTGTGGTTGATGGAGGTGGTGGTGATGATGATAATGGTGATGATGGTGGTGGTGGTGGTGGGATGATGATGATGGTGCTGATGATGGTGGTGGTGGTGGTGGTGATGGCCGGGGAGGGAGCGGAGGGGGGCGGCGAGGTCGGGGAGGGAGCGGAGGGGGTCGGCGAGGTCGGGGAGGGAGCGGAGGGGGTCGGCGAGGTCGGGGAGGGGGGCGGCGAGGTTGGGGAGGGGGGGCAGCCGCGAGATAGGAGGGGGGTATTTTCGTCCAAAATGAACGGTCAAAGGGGTTGACCGTTCGTTTTTGACGTTTTCTATCAAAAGTGGGGTGACTTATGCATATGTGGAACAATGTGGGGTACACTACGAATATGGGTAAAATAAGTGGGGTGCCACTCAAAATTTTTCTAAAAAAAATTCGAACGTTGAACAATTTTTTTAAATGACCGACGCCAGTGTGACTGACACCAAAAATAAAACAACACAACCTTCCCTCCCCCACGCACCCGAACCCACACCCACACCCACACCCACACCACACCATCAAAAGAAAGAAACAAACAAACAAACAAAAAAGACACATCACAACACCCCCTCCCCCTCCCCAACCCCCCACCAAGCCCGGCGCCAGTGTGACTGGCGCCAACCTATATTTATTTTTTCCAGGCGCCAGTTGCTCTGGCACCAACTAATTAACTATTTTAAAAAAGTATATATAAAATAAATTCGATGTCAGTGTGACTGGCGTCAAGTATTAAAAAAAAATCGTCGCCAGTCACATTGGCGCCAGCCTATTTTTAATTTATTTTTCTTGGCGCCAATGATACTGACGTCCGATTCCTACATCATCATTTTCTTCTAAACTTTTTCTGTTTTACGAGAATACATGTTTCTTTTTTTCCTGTAGGTGAAATTTGCTGTAAATTTATTCTTAATGAAATTTACTTGGAATTTTCTTGATCCCATCCTTTGTTTTTGTTTTTTTGGCGTTGGGGAGAGAGCTGCATAGTTTATGTAAACTTGATTGTTCTTGGTGGCCAAAATATAATTATTGAATTAGAAAAGTAGTTATCATGTGAATCCCAATGTTACTTGCTTCGTCTTTGAATTTGATCTTCCCAAAATTAATTGCATGAGAATTGACCTTGTGTTAGCAAGGTTAGTTTTGGAATTTGAATATTTTGAACTTGATCATTGAGTTGGCATATGTAATTCTCACTTTTATATTTTTTGTACTTTGTAAAGTACGACTTCTTATGCTAGATTTGGAATCTTTATCATATTTTCTTTTGGAAAACAATTCATAAATATGTTATCTAAAGTTGTTTATGTATATTTTGTATTTGAATGCAAAGAAGAGTTATTTTCAAAACCTGTTGTTTTTAGTGGTGAGCATTTCCTATTTCGGACCAAAATACCAACCGAACCGAATGGTTCGGATTCAAAATTTTCAGATTCTGATTTTCGTTTGAAAATACTAAAAAAATTATTCGGTTTTCGATTTTGGTTTCGGCCCCAAAAACTGAAAAAAATTTATTCAATTATGTAAATACCCTCAATTCTATTCATATTTTTTTGATTAAAAAAGTGTATATTTTAAAAATAATAATTCTATGTATGCATTTGAAGTTCAACTTTGGACACAACTTTGAAATACAATAGATGTGTGTATAAAAGTTATAATACTTTGAAATAATTTAACCACGATTCCAACTTTGTGCCCTATCCATTACACAATAGAAATGACCCAACCGAACATACCGAATTGGTTATTCGGTTTGGTTCGGTTTCAGTTTTGGCTAATTTCGGTTGTGGTTCGATTTCGATTTCGAATTTTTAGAATTTTGATTTATTCGATTTGACTATTTTTGTTCGGTTAAACCAAGTAAAACGAACGCTAATTTAGCCTATTTTGTAATATATAAACAAAATCTTTTAAGTTTCCTTAAAGTCCCATCATCTTCATTTTCAATAGTTTAGCAACAAATTTATTTTGTAAAATAACGTATAGCTTTTTAGATCAGCTCTTTTAGCATACAATTAGTAGACATGTCAAATAAACACATAAACCATCCTTAAATACGGAGAGAGGGCTAAAACAAAGAGGTTTGCTATGCTTACAATTATCCTACAACCGCCACGTGTCGGATTTTGATTGGAGGAGGGGGAGGGGGAATGGTGGGGTCGGATGGAGCCAATATAGCAGAGTGTGAGAGGGGAGGTGGGATCCGGTGGGACCCATGTGTAAGGGGGTGGGAGATGAGGTTGTAAGAATGTTGTAATAATTTGGTTGTAGACTTAGCATTTTCCTTAAAGAAAACCAATTTTCATACACTTTGTAAATAACATTTGAACTACAGATGTTTAGAATATGTATTGTAAGTCGACCATAGGACGGTGCTATTTTGCCCGCAGCTTTGTGATTGACAATTGGCCCGCCGTCATGTGTGAGCCTCCCATTAGAGAGGAGGCCCTTGTTTTAAGGAGGTGGGGTCCGAATAATGCAAGGGAGCCGCCACGTGGTTGCGGACCACCGACGGTCACGTCCATCAGTGGGCAAAATATTATTTATGTAGACCATATATGATGGAATGATGTAAGCTTGAACATAAGCATGTGCCAAGTGGTGAGTCTGTTACACTGAAAATTTTCTCCTTTGACAAATCGAAAACTTGAATAATATATTGGAACATTTTCACATTCTCCTATGTTTAATTAGTTGTGTGGAATCTAATTTCATAAATCTCAATATTGTTTCCGCAAACTTTATATAAACAAATAATTAATCACCTGTATTTTATTTCACTCACACTTATTATTCAATAAGTCACCAGAGATTATACTAACAGTTAAAACTGGTGTGCTGAACAATTAAGAAGAAGGTAAAGTTCAACTGTTGCTCCACTATTTGGACAATTGGAACTTCCGTGATCAGAAGTTTGGACAATTAAGAACAAAATGAAACCATACAATTGGATGAGGAATTTTTATTTTTTGAAAAATTGTTCAAAATCTTGTTTGATTGCAGCCAAGCTGTAAGAGTGCATGAATTAACAGCATTTGTGTAGCCTACAATGCTCTAGCAAATATCTAATTATATTAAGTAGCTATACACCAAACAAATAAATTAAGCGATACAAACAATAGCCAAAAGAAACTACAACTATAGAAACAACACAAAAGTACCATGAATTAATAATTATAGAAGTTTACGCGTTTCATATTATAAATAACGCCGCCAGACAAATTATGATATCTACAACATAAAAAAAAGTTAACAATTTTTTTAAAATTTTGTTAACGACAATCTAATAAAACAAAAGTAGAGATCATTAACTTCTTGAAATGTATTGTATAACAAAGTTAAGATCGAAAGGAATACATGGATGGATATGCATATCCAACATTTTGTTACAACATATACGCTTAAGAGTATAGTATTAATTATTTGATAGATACATATTTTTGGAACGTCTTACAGTTCATTATTGCGTGTGGTATGATTACATGTTTACATGTATTTCTTATTGTTACAATATTACTTTTCATCTTGTATTTCCATTGCTTACTGTTCTTATAGTTTTTGTCAATTTAATTGAACAATTGTCGGTTTATGTACTTCGCTAAATTGAAGGATGTGAATTTTTATTAAGGAACACATGATGGGACTTTAAAGGGTACTAGCAAGTTTATATAGACTAGATAAAATTTGTTTGTGCTTCCGAAATTATCAGGAAAAAAGAAAGACGAAGAGGGAAAACATGTTGCAATTCCAAAAGATGCTGCAGTAAGAGAGAACCAAATTTAGACTGTTTATATTATGTATAACATAAACTTCTATACACTACTTATGTAAAACTACACTATGAAGAAATATGACCAACTAGTAACTAGTCATAATGAAAGTGAGTTTTATTCACTAGTTAGTGTGATGAAACTCTACATTCCTGAAATGGAAGAACTTGATATCTGCTTTATCTTATATAAATGGAACTCTGATATCTCATGATCATCCATGAGGATCGAAATTTTCACAACTTCCTGATCGTGTATATTGGGCCAATACTTGGACCAGTATATTTCTGATGATGTAGGAAACATTCGAGTTGATCCATGAGATATGATATTTGATTAAACTCATATGCCTTAAAATTGAAATTCCTGGTCTAGATCAATTCCACTTATCTATACATTATGTTCCCACTTTCTATCCGACGTGGGACTAAACTACCTACTCCACGTGTGTCAACTATAGAAGCATACCCTACTTTTGTCCAAAAATGCCAGATAATCCCCTCCTATAAGAGCCAAGTAACAAGCAGAAGGCTTTTAGAGCATCATTAGTAGTTGGGACTCCCAAATGCAATTTGGGGCCAAAATTTCAAAACAAAATGTAAATATATAATGGGTTTGATTTGTATGAGAATAGTAGGGAATGGAAAGTGAGCTCCGGTTCCAAAAATTGTGTAGGAAAACAATAAAATAAAGTCTAAAATCTTGAAAGTTGGGCTCCAAACTGGGACTTACTATTCTACAAAACGTGTTCCTACAATCTAGAATCTATAAATTGGGAGGCCCAACCCTTAGCACCTATGGGTGGGATGGGACAGTAGAAGTTGGGATTAGGGATGATACTTACTATTCTACAAAATGAGCTCCTATATTCTAAATCTGTAATCTAGAAAATGGGATGGGCCTTACTAATGATGCTCTTATAATGAAGCCAACCCTACTACAAATGAGATGACTCAAATGAATATAGTTATATGTATATGTTCGTGTTCATGTTAAGCAAATTGGGTTTGTTCAGGTATCTTTGTTGTACCCTTTTTTGAATAAGAAAAGAATATGGTACTCAGTTTCAGTTGATAGTTTTCTTGGACCTGTATCACTTTGATGTTGGCCCTGTCAGAAAAATTGTTCTGACTTATTAAGGAACACTTTGTTGAAAGTAAATTTGATTTTGTTCCCATAATTTTGAGCCCACGAATTTATCTGGTCCAATATCTATTACGTTTGTTTTTATTATTGGGTCTTTTTGGAGCTTAGTCCAATTTCTAACATATTTTGTCTTTACAGCTCTTTATGTAATATTAAATTATCTGTGTTTTAAAGATATTCAAATATTAGTTATAAAAAAGTCTTCTTAGACATATTTTTAATAAAAGTGTCGACTCTTCTAAAAGTTCTAAAGTCCTATAGTGCCGTAGCCAAAATTTTCATCTAGGGGACACGACGCTTACTATTAGAAATAAATCAATTATAATAAATATATTTATAATTTCAAAAATATTATATATTAATACTAATTGCCATGTACTTCAAATATAGATAGGTATTTTCATTGTCAATGACATCCAATACGTCTTTCTCAATATATGTAATCAAATAATCATTTATCATCTTATCTCCCAATCGGTGACATAATGAAGTCTTGATAATTGTTATTGCAGAAAATATTCTCTACTTCTAGTGGTTATATCACGTCGTGAGAGGCCAATGAAAACGTATGCGTATTATTAATGTTGAGAATCAATAAGGGACTTTTAGTCCCACATCGGAATATGTAGTATGTAGAGGAGCTAGACTCCCTATAAGTAGTGAAGTAGTCCATCAATAAAAATCATCCCACTATTATTTTCTACATGGTATCAGAGCCATAATTCTCTCTCTCTCTCTCTCTCTCTCTCCACAAAAAAAAAAAAATTAGCCGACCCCCCCTCTCTCGCCGGCCCCCCCCCCCACAGCAGCCCCTCCCTCCCGCCGCTCCACCAGCAGCCCCCCCAAACCCTCGCCGCCCCTCGCCGCCCCTCCACCAGCAGCCCTCACCGGTCGCCACCCCCCCTGCCGACCCCCCCTCTCACCGCTCCATCAGCAAGCCCCCCCACCACCCCTCGTCGCCCCCCTGCCGACCCCACCCCTACCGACCCCCCCCTCTCTCGCCGCTCCACCAGCAGCAGCCCCCCACCCCTTGCCGACCCCCCTGCCTACCCCACCCTTGTCGACCCCCCCTCTCTCAACAGCAGCCCCCCTTCCCAAACCCTAACCCTAGCCACCACCATGTCTAAACTCTAGCCTTTCCATCTCCTAGAAACCATAACAGCCCCATCTAAACCCTAGCCGTCTTACCAAAAAAAACGGCGTATTTCGAAGACAGATGGCTGTCAAATGCTTTATTTACACCTTCTGTTCCTAGATTACGCCGTTTCGGATGAACAAATGCTTTCTTTGGTTCTCCTTCTTCACATCGGGATCTATACAGAGACTAATCATGTCTTCTCTGGTATCCTGACGTGTTCACTTTACATGCGCGCGCCGGTGCTGGCCAAGTTAGTAGCACATTCGTAAAGTCTCTGACGTCGAAGAAGACGACGAAGACGACGAAAAAGACGAAGCTGAAGACGACGAAGACGAAGACGACATAGACGACGAAGACGACGATGTTAGGAAAGTTGCAGACTCCCACGTAGAAGACGACGAATAAAACGCCGAAGAAGACGACAAAAGACATGGACTCGATCAGTGGCAAACTGACGGCCGCCGAGATGAAGGCCTTGGTTGATGATATCTTATCTAAGAGATTAACCGAGGCAACCCCACGGGTGACCCATACTGATGTGGATGATATAGTGATCACAGGTGATGATGAAGTCGAGATCGCTAAGCTGAAGTCAAAACTCGCGAAGGAGTTTGAGGTGAAGAATTTAGGAGCGATGAGGTACTTTCTAGGTATCGAAGTGTGTGAAGGCGAACAAGGAATTGTTCTATCACAAAGAAAATACGCACTAGATCTGCTGAAGGAGACAGGGATGCTGGGATGCAAAGCAGCCGTCACTCCAATTGACCAGAAGTGCAAGTTGGGAGCAGAAGCAGGAGAGCCTGTTGATCGTGAAAGATATCAAAGGTTTGTAGGGAGGTTAATTTATCTGGGGCACACTCGCCCTGATATTTCATTTGCGGTGAGTGTAGTTAGTCGCTACATGCATGATCCAAGAATAGGTCATATGGAAGCAGTATTTCAGATCTTGAGGTATCTGAAAGGAACGCCGGGAAAAGGGCTATGGTTCAAGAAGAATGGACGCATAGAAGTTGAGGGATACTGTGATGCAGACTGGGCGAGCTGCATAGACGACAGAAGGTCTACCACGGGGTACTGTGTTTTTGTAGGAGGAAATCTGGTCTCATGGAGAAGCAAGAAACAGTCAGTGGTAGCACGGTCGACAGCTGAAGCAGAATACAGAGCAATGGCTCTGGGAGTGTCAGAGTTGCTGTGGGTGAAAGCATTGCTGACAGAGTTGAAGCTGGACAAGGGAGCACCGTTGCATCTTCTGAGCGATAGTCAAGCTGCAATAAATATAGCTAACAATCCAGTTCAGCACGACAGAACGAAGCACATCGAGATTGATCGATTCTTCATCGAGGAGAAGCTGGAACAAGGGATACTGAAGATTGACCATGTCCGCTCAGAAGAACAAGTTGCAGACTGTCTGACTAAGGGTCTTAGTTCATTGAGTCTGTCGAAGCTATGTAACAAGATGGGGATGATTAATATCTATCGCCCATCTTGAGGGGGAGTGTTGAGAATCAATAAGGGACTTTTAGTCCCACATCGGAATATGTAGTATGTAGAGGAGCTAGACTCCCTATAAGTAGTGAAGTAGTCCATCAATAAAAATCATCCCACTATTATTTTCTACAATTAATTACATAATGAGTCCCAATTTTCGTACTTGCAGATATATGTAGTGGTTAGTATTAGGTCGTGATAGGCCATTAATGCTACAATATGGTAGATAATGGACTGATACTGTGAACCATGTTTTATATATATATATATATATATATATATATATATATGTATATATATTGTTTTTTTTATAAAGGAAAGACATATATTATAAATAGAAATTGGAAGTCAGGCTGTTACAAAACGGGCACCCACCCCCTAAACTCAAAAGCAGGCCCTAGAGGCTGCGAAAACAAATTGATTATACCCCCCCATATATATATTTCGAAAGTGCATTAAGAACAAGATACAACGAACCATAAGTAAGTCAACCCAAATATGCTTAAGATCGAGAAGATTCTTGGTTCAAGAAAAATCCTCCTCCATGTTGTATTATATGGAAATAGTCAAATACTCTATGTGCCTATAATGCATGAAAATGATGGACTCATATATGAACTTACAGTTTCCAAATTAAATTCATTCATAAATTCGGTGTTAAAAAAACATGGAACTTTGGTGGTGACATAATACAACTGACATATCAGATTAAGGTTATATCAGCAACAACTATTATACATCCTTATACTATTCTTTCAATTAATCCTTCGTTTAAAGAATAGTTGCAAGCCAAGAGAAATGGCTTTAAGCCTTCGTTAATTGCTTATACTATGCATATTTACTAATTACTATAAATAAATAAAATTTAAATCAATTATGCTATTTGGCTCCCAAATTATTTGGATGATGCCATCTCGCATTATGTGGGCATCTGACATGACAGCTAACGTAACAACTGACATGGCATAAGCGTACCTGAATCCATTGCTAGACTTGATGGTTCTTGAAGCGAACGTCTCTTTATTGGGTTCGATCTTCCAACTTGCTACGACCCTTAATGACAAAGATGAATCCAAAATTATTTGTCCCCCTCTTTCTGTTGATGGGGATGCAGAAGAGAAAAAGAGAACCTCTCTTTTGATGGCCGTATATATTGGGGACCATAACCCTAATGAATACACATATATATGTGTTTTGATATTTCTAATTTGGCCCCTCATCAAATTAGATTTATCTCCGGTATCTACACATTAATTCCATGACAATTATACCCTTAAGCCAATTTCCAAATAGACCACTTTAATTTGGCTTAATTATTTAGATAGCCCAACACAATTAATTTTACATGTATGGCCCCATATTATTGAATAGTTCCAACAATCTCCCACTGGGCCACATATGTAACCTTATAATTGTGTTAACCTTAGTGAGCTCATAAATTGCTATCTTAATCCTTAGGGTATATCCGAACAATCTCGTCCATTAACCATATCAACATAGGATCAAAGCGGCATTCGTCACATATAGCGTAACTAAACCATCAATGGTCGCATATACCAATATAGCTAAACGACATAGATCAATCAAGGATGCGTAGCATGAAAATTACACGCAACGTGATCAATACATGTCTATTTCCAACTGGTCCTCCTTAACTTTAGTGAGATCATTACTTAAAATAATGAAAACAGAATGAACTGAATTTTCCATATATGATATATCTGATCAGATAAATGTCCAAAATACTTTAATACATAAATGTGTCCAAAACCAAATAGCACCCAACTACATAAAATACAAACTCCCACTGTATTGCCATATTCTTAATTAAGATAACACCCATATGAGCAGTATGCTCATGAAAGACCTTGGGTGATAATACTTTTGTGAGCGGATCCTCTAACATGGAGTTTGTCCTAATGTGCTATATTGTCACGACCCGCACCCGCTTTTCGGGATACGAGTGCGTGTCCAAGCCAGCCTACGCCGCAGAGTCGGCGGTAGAACGCTGTCAAGACCATAATTGCTTAAATCACAAAATACTATCTTTATTTGTTCATTCACATTTCTAAGTTTATTACAACATTGCAAGTTTTACATTTGAAGTTAAATATAATATCTCACCAAATCTAGTACAACAATATGAACCAACTATCTAATCACTAGGTTGACCATAGCATACCCATTTCTCCCCAAAGCACAAGTAATCGCGGCTAACCTGAAAAATGTTGGGTTACCCAGTCAGGATGGAACGAGCACATTCTAACAGCAGTTCAATAGTTGACAAATCCATAAAAACTGTAAATAATACTGAAATACACGATGGCTGTAAAGACAGGAAAATCATGGTATGAACTTGCAATTAAAAGCAGGAATCATGGCACGCAAGACAAGAACTGAAACAAGAATATATCAAAACTACCTCTAACTTGTGATTTGAAATACACTTTTGACATGTAAACGGCTAGGGGTAAATAAGGCATCCCGCATGTGTCGTGTGCGGCTGCTAGCATTCAAGATCAGACGTTTTGGGGATATTTCTGGGTATGTTTACATGTCTACTAATGTACTTCCCCTCCCGACTAGTACTCATGGATCCAAACAAGTCACGAACACGAAAATCTATTGGTCACGAACAACATGCAAGAATCCATAACTACCATCTCGTGTGACAAGCGTGTCAAGAATCAACAGGATATCAATGTACACAATACTAAATACAGAAATCATAGCGATAATCAATTATGAAAAACTATCAGAGATGTACTCGCCTGGGGTCCTCTGTTGGTGGAATAGATAATACATTTTGTCCAGGATCGTCCAATTCGCTAGGGTCGATATGCAGAAATTTGGATTTGACAAAGAAATAAAAATATGATTAGCTTCGATCAAAATAACTCAATCGAATAGGAGTTTTGATTTAAAGGAAATGATAATTCTTTATTCATTTAGAAAATATAGATTTAGAAAGTTGTATAAACCATATATATCTTTTAGAATTTTTTAATAGAAAATATTTGTGATTACTCAGAGGTCAAGGATAATCTAGGAGGAATCTAATCTTAATAAAGGAAGTTTTTATTTAGAAAAATACATTTATGTAGAAAATATTTATAACTAGTTAGAAGCTGTATATGATAATACAAAAATAATTTAGATATATAAGTTTTGAGAAGCTAGCAATTTATTTTGAACAAAATACTTAATGTACCAAAATACTCTTAGCTCAAAGTTATATTAAAATACCACAAAATATTACAATAAACTTTTAAGCCATATTTGAAAATATACGTAGGGCCAAGCCAAATAATAAGCACACCGTATGAAGAAATACACTTATTTAATATAAAAGTTTATTTTAGAAAATAGGTTTTACAACACATATTTATATATAAATCTATATTGAGTTAAAAGCCCCAAAATATTAAGCCCATAACTTAATAACCCATAACATATTTATTAAACCTGGCCCAAATTCTTATTCGTGTAAATATATAGATAGTCTAAACTGGCCCAATACTTTGAGCCCTACTCATAAAACCAAATAATTCAATTAGACTAACAATCCTATGTTTATCTTAATTAAATAAGATTACCAAACTTAAATTACCTCAGGTGCTGTATTTGGAAAGTATAATATAATAATTTTAATAATAATAGTAACAAGAGAGGACAATGTCAGCATTATTACTCTCGTTTATTGTGAACCCAAAATAAAATAAAGTTTTTGATGGAAACAACCCTCATTTGTTTCTCTGTTGTTCCAAACCATTCCTTATAGCAGTAATTGAACTAGTTAATTAATGATAATAATACTAATGTTTCTACGTACCAATATTTCCACCTACTCAAGAGAAGAGCTGTACCCACCAGAACCTTAGGCTGTGTTTGCTAGAGGGGAAAAGTGGGAGGAAAGAAAATGAAGGAGTGAAAAGTGGAGGGAATGATTCATTTTCTATTGTTTGGTATGGAAGGAAAAATGGAGGGAAGGAAAAGTTGAGGGATTATTTTTCCCTCATAACCTAAGAAATGCAATCACTACAAAAGTGAGAGAAAAAGTGAAAGGAAAAGTGGAGACCTATATTAATTAACAATTGTACCCCCATATTAATTGTATTATTTTAAAATTACCAATGAAATAAAATAGTAAATATATATTTTAGTTGAGGATATAATTGGTAAAACCTATATTTTTTATTTTCTTTCAAAGAATAATGTATCTCTTTCATTTTCCATCCTTCCAACCAAACACAAAGGAGGGAAATGGTCTTTCCTTTTCCTATGGAAGGAAAATAGATCCTTCTACTTTTCCATACTTCCACTTTTCCATTCTTCCTACCAAACACAGCCTTACTTATACCAATGAGGGAAGAGAGAGAGAGAGATGGAAAAAGGGGTTCGATTTTCTTACCGGAAATTGGCGCTGGTGGCTCGCGCAGGAGGAGAACGACGGCCGGGCGCTACTTGGTTGCCACGGACGCGACGCCGGTGGTCAGGTCTGGGAGTGCAGGGCGCTGGCGGAGAAGGGGGTGGTCGGGTGCTCGAGGAGCGGTGGACTTTCAGTCGGTTCAGCGGCGTTTGGCGGGGCTCGGCGTTTGGCGGGGCTCGGCAGTCGCTCGAGCGCCCCAGCGCGCGAAGGGGATCCCACCGACGCAAGGCTGAGGGACGCGTGGCTCGACGCCGGCTGGCGGTCGGTTTCTCGAAGACGGCGACGGTCGAGGTGAGTGGTTTGGGGTTTTGTGGATTTGAGGGTCGACGAGTTGGAGAGTTCACCGGTTGGTGCGGCCGACGGCTACAGGATGTCCGGAGTGGGCGGGTCCAGGCAAGTACGGCCGGACCTAAGTGGCGAGGGGATGGTCGCGCTGGGGCGCTCGAGGGCACGCCGAGCACGACATGGCGGACAGCGGCGGCAACACGTGCGGGACGCGTCGGAGCGCGGACCGGGGGAGGTAACGGATCTGGGGGCATAGGGCTGGCCAGCGCGGCGGGGCTCGCGCTCGGCGGAGGAGGTCAGATTGGGGCGCAGGGCTCAGCAGTACCGAAGCGCGGGCACGACACTGGCAACCGTCCGATCGAAACTCGGTACGGCCGATCCTCGGCGGTGCAGCATTGTCGGTCGGCACGGCCGCGGCTAGGTTAGGTTTAGGATTTAGGACTTGATTTTTGATCGGGTTTTCTGTTGTGTCGTGTCCTCGGGGTCGGACCCGAGGACACGGGGTTCTCTGTGTATTTCCTGGAGGAACTGGATTGGTTGTGACTGTTTGGTATGGGCTGTGATGGTCGGGGTAATGTCGGAGAGGCGGAAGTAGGTTCAGGATTTTGGGTTTTGCATTAGCTGAATGTGGTTGGGTTGGAGATGATTGTCGTGGCGAGATCGTGTCCGACACGTCGGATACGCTGATATGTGATGTGGTTGTAACTGGATGTAGGAAATGAACACGGACACGGACACTGGGACACGAATTTGCTATTGCCTGGGTTGCGTTGTGGATGGACGGTCTTATTGCGGAGGCCACGAAGATGGCCTATGGTGGAGTCGACATTGGTGGCCATGGTGATAATGGTGTTTACTACGAATACGATGGGTGGCGTGAAGATGTTCGATGGTGGATTCGGGGATGGTGATGCTGACGGGGAATGGATAGGAAACAAGGCGGAACGACGAGATCGGGTTCGGTCGGCCAAACCTTCAGAGCTCGGAAGGACGAGGGGTCGACATGATGGACAGTGCTGATGGTTTTTGAGCAGAGACGTAGGAAATCATTGCTCCATACATATATAGGTTATAGTTTAAAATTCAGATTGGATGTCAGGAGGTCGGTTGAAATCCAAGGGAATCATCCACTGGATTAAGAGAATCATTTCTCCAGTATATTTTAAACTCAAACTTAATCTAATTCGGTAGGATCTAAATCAATTAATTTCAAACATATAATTGTTTTTAATAACAATTATTGAGATAAACCATCACCTAAATTTCAATCCGAAAATAAATACTTGATTAACTCCATAATTTAAATTAACGTTTGAATTTATCAACTAACGTAGGTATACTCTTTATATATTCACAAGCTATCTTTAAAACACTAATTAAATCCATTTTAAATTAAATGATCTGTAATAGGTTTAAAATAATATTTAATATTTATCAAACAAATTTAACACATACAATTCCAAACCGAATATTGATTTCTCTCAAGATAATTTAAATTATACTGATATAAATCAAACCTTAGCTCAATAGATAGTTATTATTGTAATATAACAAAATCATCCAAATAGTTAAAAATATAATTCCATTGTTCAAATATTACTTAAAATAATTTGACGAAAACATTCTTTTTCCGATGGAACTAAATATGCCTTCCAAATAGCCTTCGAAGCTGATAGGTTTTGGAAGTCTAAAATTCTAACAAAACTTTTGTAATGCAATAATTGATTCAAATTAAATATTTTTATTTAAAACTAAATAGTTTTTTCCGAAATGACCATAATAGCAAAATAATATATAAATTTCAAAAGAAGATTTATTTCAACAATAAAATAAATAATCCAATAAAATTAAATCTGGGAAGTGGAGTTACATATATGGACACTTTAACCATTCTGAATTCTTTCCTTCACAACTAGAAACTTTATGTCAACATCCTTTGACTTGTACAAGTTCATGTTGTTATTGGAATACAGTACTGTCGATTTATTGTCACACCATAACTTGAGTGGTCTTTCAACACCCTCATCTAATGATAGAACCCAGCTCAAGTTACTGCAGTTATTACAATAAGAAGTAGTTATTTCCTTTTCTTCTCTTTCTGTTAGCAGATAGCCAGGTCAGCATTACTTTTTGATAGCAAGTAGCCACGTCAGCCATTCTGTTAGAAATTATCCAGGTCATCCATTCCTGTAGCAATCAGACAGCTCATTAAATGATTAGTAAAAGTAAATGTAAGTAGTCTATAAATAGGAGGAGAGCAGGAGTATCACATGGAGGAAAGTTATGGATAATATTACCAATTCAATAGCTATTGTCATCTTCTACTTGTAGTTTTCCTTAGCCTTTGCAATAAAGGACTGGATTCTCCTCTGTTTGTTCATTCTTTCATTGTTTCAGTCAATTTGAATGCACCACTCACCTAGGCCACACTCACGTTCTGGAGCTGGAGATCGGGATCTCATCAATTTGGTATCAGAGCCTCTCTATCCAGTGATGGAGAGCAGCCAGGAGCAAGGATCGAGCACTCGAGAGTCGAACCTGGAAGCAAGAGGAGCTCGAGGAGAAGCAGCAGGAGAGGATCGACTCATAGCCTTGGAAGGTACTGTTCTAGATCTGAGCCATCAATTCAGTCAATTTGGTACTCAAATCAACCAACTGCTAGAAGAAATGGGTCGAACAAGGAGGTCTGCAGAGATTCCACCTCCTGTTACTACTCTACCACCCCCACCCATCTTGACAACATCACCCCAGTTTCACCTTCCTAGGCCATCTTCCACACCAAATCCCTTTCCACCAGGAAATATCCAATTCTCTCCTCCACCACCATTTTCAAACCAATTTCCAACACATAATGTTCCATTCCACCATCAAGTGCCTTTCTACCAATTTGAACATCCTCCATTCATCTATCCTTCACCAGTACAGACCCCACAAGGAGTGCAAAATTCGACTATGGCACATATGGGTTCACCAGCACCAAATGTGTGTAATACTGGTAATAATATGGGAGGACAAGGCTGGGGCCAGCCCACTCCCAGGTTAAAATTACCTGAGTTCGATGGAGAAGGAGATGTAGAGGAGTGGTTGCTTCGAGCAAACCTCTACTTTAACTTCTATGGCATACAAGAATGTGATAAGGTGAAGTTCTGTTCTTTGCAACTCAAGGGAACAGGAGCCTATTGGTATGATTGGCTTGTCACTATTAGGGGAAGGCCTGTTACTTGGGAAGAATTTCATCAATGCATCAGGATGGAGTTTGGCCCCTCTCAGTTTACAGATCATACCATTGATCTAAAATTTCTGCAACAAGAAGGGACAGTACAGGAGTACACTTCAAGATTTCAGAAATTATCAAAGAAGGTAGCAGGAACACCTGAGAGAAGCTTGATCAATCACTATATTGGAGGGCTAAAAGAGGAGGTTAGGTATGAAGTATTGGTGTCTAACCCAGTTAGTCTTCCAGCAGCCATGCAAGTGGCAAAACTGCATGAATCTAAATTTGCAGCCATGAAAAAGACCTTCAGAATACCAACTCATTCCAGCAAATGGACAGGAGGAAATTCTTCCTCATTTTCAAACACTAATGAGACTCAAAACAAGGGAATTACTCAAGTAACAGAAGGAAGAAATGTTCCCAGGAGTCACACTAACACTATATCTCCCAGTGAACTACTCAGAAGAAAGAACTTGGGGCTATGTTTTTTGTGTGATGAAAAGTGGTCCAGGGGACATAAATGTAAAGGCAAGAGATTGTTCATGTTGATAGCAGATGAAGAGGATGAACCTGTTGAAGCAGCAGAACCAACATCAGCTCAAGAGGACAGAGGGATCCTTGATGGCAATTCTCAGAGTTTGTTTGAAATATCCCTACAGGCCCTATCTGGATCCTTGCATCAATCCACTATGAAGATGAGAGGGACAGTTGGAGGTAAACCTGTAATCATTTTAATTGACTCGGGTTCCACACATAGTTTCATTGACACTGCTTTTAGTGAGAGGTTCCAGATTCCCTTATCTCATGGGAATGCTTTTGAAGTCTTGGTGGCAAATGGAGAGAAGCTCACTAGCAAGGGCCTGTGCAAGGGAATCATCATTGAATGCCAAGGGACAAGGATCACCACTGATTTACTGCCCCTACCAATCACTGGTTGTCAAATTGTGTTGGGGGCCAACTGGCTTAGCACCTTGGGGGATATCATGTGGAATTTCCAAGACCTCACCATGAAGTACACAAGACAGGGCATTGAGTAGAAATTTCAAGGGATGAAGCCTTCCAGTAAGCAACTCAGTGAGCTAGAGTTCAGAGATCTCAGACAGAAACCACAGTTCTTTGTTATCCAAATGTGTTCTTGGCAAGAGTGTTCACAGGAGACAGAACAGGAAGACACCGGTGGGGAATTAAAGAAACTGTTGGGGCATTACCAACACTTATTCTCAGAACCTACAGGTCTTCCCCCAAAAAGACCCTATGACCATAAAATTCCATTGGTCCCTCGGGCTACTCCAGTGTACAGCAGACCCTACAGACATCCTTTTCTCCATAAAAATGAGATTGAAAGACAGGTCCTAGACATGCTAGAAACTGGAGTCATCAGGCCTAGCACAAGTTCCTACTCTTCTCCAGTTATATTAGTAAAAAAATCTGATGGCACATGGAGGATGTGCATAGATTATAGAGGCCTGAACCAGTATACAATCAAGGACAGGTTCCCAATCCCCCTAGTTGAAGAATTGTTTGATGAACTACATGGGGCCAAGTGCTTCTCTAAGTTGGACTTGAGAGCAGGTTATCATCAAATCAGGATGTACGAAGGTGATGTCCACAAGACAGCTTTTAGGACCCATGAGGGTCACTATGAATTTTTAGTAATGCCCTTTGGGCTTACTAATGCACCCTCCACTTTCCAAGCAATGATGAATGACATTTTTAAAGGGTTTCTAAGAAGGTTTGTACTAGTGTTTTTTGATGACATTTTAGTATACAGCAACAGTCACACAGAGCATCTCTTACACCTAGAGAGGGTATTCATGAAGCTGGAGGAGCATAAACTGAAGCTAAAAAGGAGCAAATGTTCTTTCAACAGTTCTCAGATTGGCTACTTAGGCCATATAATTTCAGAAGGAGGAATTGAAGTGGACTTGGACAAAATCAAGGCAGTGGTGGACTGGCCAAAACCCAAGACTCTTAAAGAACTGAGGGGCTTCTTAGGGCTCACTGGTTACTATAGGAGGTTCATACAAGGCTATGGTTCCATAGCAGGACCTCTGACACAGCTTCTTAAAAAGAATTCATTTCTGTGGAATGATAAGGCACAAACTGCATTTGAAAACCTGAAGGTAACACTAACCCAACCCCCTGTCTTAGCTATGCCAAATTTTGATGAAGAATTTATCTTGGAATGTGATGCTTCTGGGAGTGGTATTGGGGCTGTCTTGATACAAAAGGGGAGACCCCTATCTTATCTCAGTCAACAACTTAAGGGCAGGTCATTGTTGCTTTCTACATATGAAAGGGAAATGCTGGCTATTCTGTTAGCAGTAAAGAAATGGGGGCAGTACTTATGGGGTAGACAGTTTGTTATCAAAACAGATCATAAACCTCTTAAATACATGCTAGAGCAAAGAGTCTATACAGAAGCACAGTATAAATGGGTGTTAAAGCTACATGGGTACCAATACAGAGTGGAATACAAGAAGGGAGAGGATAATCAAGCAGCTGACAGTTTATCAAGGAGGGAAGAAGCCACCTTAACTGCTATCTCTGTTGTTCAAGCTGACTGGTTGCAACAATTCAAGATCCAACAGGCAAATTTACCCTTCTATTCAGAGATGCAGGAAAAATGGGAGGGGGGACTGTTGAATCCAGAGAAGTACTCTATGCACAATAGCCTCCTCTACTACAAAAACAGGTTACTTATTGACCCCAGTTCAGATTTTGTAACCTTGATGATCAGGGAACACCATGATTTGCTACAAGCTGGTCATTCTGGGTACTTAAAAACATTACAGAGGCTCAAGAAGGTATGCTACTGGTCTGGAATGAAGAAGTCTGTGAAGACATATGTGCAAGGGTGTAAAATTTGTCAAGGAAACAAAGGGGAAAACATTTCCCCAGCAGGCCTATTACAACCACTGCCAATTCCAGAGCAGATTTGGGAAGACATTTCGATGGACTTCATAGAGGGTTTGCCTCTCAGTCATCACAAGACTACCATCATGGTAGTAGTAGACAGACTAACAAAGTATGTCCATTTGTTTGCTCTGAAACACCCCTATACAGCAGCTAATGTAGCACAAACATTTGTAGAAGGGGTCTTCAAGCTTCATGGTATGCCTAAGTCCATTGTTACAGATAGGGATCCCATTTTTACAAGTCAATTCTGGAGAGAATTCTTCAAATTGCAGGGCACTGCACTCAAGTACAGTACAGCCTACCACCCTCAAACAGATGGGCAAACTGAAGTCACCAACAGATGCATAGAGGGATATCTCAGATGTTTTTGCAGTCACAAGCCAAGGGAATGGAGTACACATCTTCCTTGGGCAGAATATTGGTTCAACACCAATTGGCACACTTCAACTAAGGTAACCCCATATGAAGCAGTCTATGGGAGGGCTCCTCCTCACCTACTTTCTTATGTGACAGATTACCCCAAAGATAAAGAGTTAGCCACAGTAATGTTATCCAGGGATAATGCTCTGCATCTACTGAAGGACAATTTGCTGTTATCTCAAGACAGGATGAAGAAATTGGCAAATGCTCACAGGACAGACATGGAATTTGAGGTAGGAGATTGGGTTTACCTCAAGCTACAACCCTACAGACAGATATCTGTAGCCCAGAGAAGACCACAGAAGCTGTCTCCCAAATATTATGGGCCATATCAGGTGCTAGAAAGAATTGGACCAGTTGCTTACAAATTACAACTTCCAGCTGATGCCCTAATCCATCTTGTGTTCCATGTATCCCAACTAAAAAGGAAACTAGGGGCAATCTAATTGGCAAAATGAAGCCCCAAACCAAAGAGAAGAACTGTTGCTGGAGCCAGATTGGATATTGGACAGAAGGCTAGTGCAGAGACACAACAAGGCAGCAGTCGATTTACAGGTCCAGTGGAAGGATGGAAGACCTGAAGATGCAGTGTGGATTCCTTATGAGAAGTTCATTAAAACCTATCCACACTTTGACCTTGAGACAAGGTCAAAATAAGGGTGGGGTATTGATAGAACCCAGCTCAAGTTACTGCAGTTATTACAGTAAGAAGTAGTTATTTCCTTTTATTCTCTTTCTGTTAGCAGATAGCCAGGTCAGCATTACTTTTTGATAGCAAGTAGCCACGTCAGCCATTCTGTTAGAAATTATCCAGGCCATCCATTCCTGTAGCAATCAGACAGCTCATAAAATGATTAGTAAAAGTAAATGTAAGTAGTCTATAAATAGGAGGAGAGCAGGAGTATCACAGGGAGGAAAGTTATGGATAATATTACCAATTCAGTAGCTATTGTCATCTTCTACTTGTAGTTTTCCTTAGCCATTGCAATAAAGGACTGGATTCTCCTCTGTTTGTTCATTCTTTCATTGTTTCAGTCAATTTGAATGCACCACTCACCTAGGCCACACTCACGTTCTGGAGCTGGAGATTAGGATCTCATCATGTAAGCGCAGCCATGTGACAAAATTTTGTAACTATATTCCCTGAATAGATGCCTCACATCATGCTATAAACCTTGCTGTCATGGTGGAAAAAATTATGAGTGCATGTTTGGCACTTATTTAAAAATATATCTCCACTAGTCAGCATAACCTGATGTGGATCTCCTGTTGTGTTGGCATCCAAAATCAAAGTCGGAATACCTTATGATCTCCAAAATTATCCGATCTCCTACAAAGAGCATATAATTTATTGTTCTCTATTAATAACTTAAGTAGTTTGGTTGCTACCCAATGATCCAACCAATGTTTGCTTAAATATCTGCCTAACATTTCAACTATGTACGCAATATCCGGACGTGTACATACTTGAGCATACATTAGACTCCCTACAAGTGGTCATGAACGGAAATCTATTATATTTTCTTAATTTTAAGGCTAATCTCAGGGCACTTGATTGAGACTGAATTTGTCTCCTTTAACGAGAAGGGTGTCACCTTATTTGCATTTCTGCATGCCAAATCTTTTAATCACTTTATTGATATAGCTCTTTTGTGGTAATCCAAGAATACCTCGAGAACGATCTCGGTGTATCTAGATTCCTAATACAAAAGAGACGGCACCAAGATATTTCTTCTGAAATTATTTCGTATAAATTTGTAAGATCGTGCAACATACCTATATCATTTTTGGCAAGCAGTATGTCATTAACATACATAAGAAATTATGTTTACTCCCACTGAACTTGTGATACACACAATCTTTAATAGTATTTATCTCAAAAAACCAAACGAGATAATCACTGGTAAAACTTTAAGTACCTTTGACGAGAATCCTGCTTGAGTCCATAAATAGATTTTGTCAGTTTGCAAACCATATTCTTTGGGTCTTCTGACACAAAATTTTTTTTGTTGCACCATATGACTTATTTCGTCAATGTTACCATTCAAAAATGCTATTTTGACATCTATTTGATGTAACTCAAGATCAAAATGTGCAACAAGTGCTATGATTGTCTTGAAAGAGTCTTTCAAAGAAACCGAAGAAAAAACCTCTTAAAATCAATCCCTAACTTTGAGTAAAGTCACTAGCTACAAGACGTACTTTATACCTCTTCACATTACCCTTCGAATCCTTCTCGGTTTTAAATTTTCATTTTCAACCAATAGGCTTCGCACCTTTTGGTAATGACACAAGTTCCCAAACTTTATTGTCTTGCATAGACTTATACTCCTCGTTCATTGCCTCAATCCACTTTTGAGAATTGAAACTTTTCATGGCCTGTCGGAAGTTGATTAGATCATCTTCCAGTATCCACAGTCTTCCTCACGTTCCTAGAAAAATATAACAATATTATCCGAAATTATATTTCTTCTTTCTCATGTGGGCCATCTTAATACTACCGGTTCTTGAGGTTGTTGAGTTTGTTCCTCTGAAACAATTACCTTATCTTGAATGGGAGTGCCTCTACATTGTCTTGTTAAGGTATCTCAACAATGACTTGTAGAGGTAATTCAACATTGTCTTGTTTAGGCTCCAAATTCACTTCTTGATCAATGACAGGTATAGAATCCTGCACATCACCAAAAGTCATAGTAGGAATCGTAATTGGTTCCTCCTCATGAAAGACAATGACCCTGACTTTATTTCTCCCCCAAACTCAACGTCCTCGAAAATTATATTTCTCGTCTCAAAAAATATTTCTTTATGTGGGACCGTATAATAATTAACCCTTTAATCTGTCAGCATAGCCAATAAAGTAGCTGCTTACAATTGAACTTTGGTCTGTATTTCCTTAATACATTAATATAGACATTAAAGTCTACAAGGTCAATGAAATCCAAATCTCATCGGACACAAGTCGTTCAACTCTATTTCTAGAGATGTGACCTAATAGCTTATGTCATAATGAGGCTAAAAATATTTATTGTTAATTTTGCGTTTAGTACCACATGACTCCACTTGCAAGGTTTCATTGTAGGATGCAATAGTTTCAAGTGAATATAGGTTATCATAAACCTTAACGGAACCATTACCAACAATATTTGAATTTAAAGATAGACTAAATTTATTGTTTCCAAATGAACAATAATAACCAAATTTGTCCATTAAGGAAACTGAAACTGAATTTTGTCTAAAAGATGATACAATAAAAGTGTCTATCAAATCCAAATAATAACCGGTTCCCAATAATAACCTAAATTGTCCTATTGCTTCCACTTCTACCGACTTGTCGTCACCAACATAGATGTATCTTTCACCATCAATTGGCTTTCAGAAGTTCAGGCAACCTTGTCTAGAACACTAATGTGGGTAGTCACGCCAGAATCTAACCACCCTGTGTTTTTTTGGTACTAAAGCTAAATTAACCTTAGAACAGACCAAATTTAGAAATGTACTTTTCTTTATACGTCATGCGTGGTACTTTGTATATTTCTTCCTTATGTGTCATGTCTTGTCACAAAAGAACAACCCTTAATTTTATATTATTGTGTCTTTTGAACTGGACCCTTAGTAGCTACTGTATTCCTTTTCTTTTTGTCCTTAAAGTTTATCCCTTTAAATATGATAATTGAATTCTTATTGGCAGATATTGTAGCAACATTTACTGTAAAGAGAACAAAACAATAAAATGGACATGCTCTAATTAATAACCAAAGAATAAAATATAGTCAAACAAATTCAAATAATGGTGAATCACATCTCAAGATACCTAGTACATCATTAATATCAAGTCTTTGGACAGTGACATTAACTGTAAGTGGTACTCTTGGTGTAGTGATCAAACGTTGACAATAAATCATGTCAAATAATAACCCTATCTTTGGATTGGGTTATTATTCACATGTAAACCTTATAATTGTCACACATTTATCACCACAAATATGCGTGCAATTCGGCCAAGTATCAACCTTCCTTTGGGCCGACTAATACTCGCATGAATGTACACACACAAACATCCAACATCCCTCATAGACTATCTACGCAAGAGAGGTCACTTTGGCGACATCTTGTTTCAATGGGTCTATTTGGAATATTAGACAACTATTGCTAGTCAAAAAGGCACCAAAATTTTGAATGTTGACTAAATTTTATAAAACCGAAACATGTCCAAAATCTTATGTACATTCATATTTATAAGATTATTACTCAAATAAAGTAATCAAAAGCATAAGCATGAATTTTAATTTGACAAAATTGGATATTATCAACATAAGAAAATTCACGTAATAATCTACTGAGGATGTGCATCCAGAGAAAAAATCGTAGACATTAACGAAAAATAATAACTCCAAAATATATATCCAAAACTGAACATATTTGGTCTAAACTGAACATTATCGGCACTTTTTTCCTCTTTAAGTATCCAAGTATCTAAAGAAAATATTTTAAAAGATGAATAAGTAAACTTTAGACTAAGTTTGAGCCTAATTATTTAACAACTGATCAATCCATCAATATAGATCACTTCAAATAATCATAAAGATTATACCAAAATTCTGTCAAAGAATAATGAAGATTTTGGAATACTTCCACTCGTACCTCATGAAAAATATGAAAGGCTTAATTTACAATGTATCTGAAACTATTTCAAAATAGTGTGAGCAACAATTCTTTAATGAGCCTAAAAAACGAATACACACAAGAAGAATGCCACCGACGCCAACATATTGGACTTGGACATTTTTGGTAGACCAACAGGCCGAGGAAGCTAATCTAAAGCAAAAGTAAAGACGAGATCATGTCCTCGACATTTGCTAGCTTCATCATAATATTGTAACATTCAACTACATGAACACCACAAAACAAATAACCTCAAATATGCAACACCACTGACTGATTAACTAACAATTAAACCATAGAATTTTGAGTATAAACTAGAGACATTGAGATTGCGAAACCGGAGAAATTCCTTAGAATTCCAAGCTATATATTCATAGGAATCAAACCACATAACTGGAGTTGGCTCTTAATATATATATTGACATAAATAAATCAAATATTCTCACACCAATATATATATTAACATAACTGGAATTAATATATATATATATTGACATAAATAAAATATTCTCACATAACTGGAATTAATATATATATATATATATATATATATATATATATATATATATATATATATATATATATATATATATATATATATATATATATATATATATATAGACATCATAACTGGAGATGGCTTTAATATGGAGGCGCACAACATTCAAAATATATGGAGTCACACCAATATTCAGATTGAAAAGCATCTACAGAACACATGAAATATTGGAGGCGAGCAACCTCTAAATCAAATATTATAGATAGAATCCGAATTAATAACAATAGTGCAAACTGCAAAAGCAATAATGGTCGCCAACAACACCAAAAATTTGATCGAACAAACGGAACCCTAAATTAAATTGGATGAAACGATCTAGAGTTCTTAACGCTAATATAAAATTGATACTGAAACTTCGATCTCGTAAATCAAACAGGGAGGCTCTGATACCACTTGTTGGAATTATTGTAGCCTGTCGATTCATGAAATGAAGAACATAAATTAAATTGTAGAAGCGTACCTGAATCCATTGCTAGACTTGATGGTTCTTGAAGCGAACGTCTCTTTATTGGGTTCGATCTTCCAACTTGCTACGACCCTTAATGACAAAGATGAATCCAAAATTCTTTGTCCCTCTCTTTCTGTTGATGGGGATGCAGAAGAGAAAAGATAAAACCTCTCTTTTGGTGGCCGTATATGTTGGGGACCATAACCCTAATGAATACACATATATATGTGTTTTGATATTTATAATTTGGCCCCTCATCAAATTAGATTTATCTTCGGTATCTACACATTAATTCCATGACAATTATACCCTTAAGCCAATTTCCAAATAGACCACTTTAATTTGACTTAATTACTTAGATAGTCCAACACAATTAATTTTACATGTCTGGTCCCATATTATTGAATAATTCCAACAGATCGTGCTTAGTAGGGAAGTCCCAAGAAATAAAGATAAAGTTTTTGAATAAGATTTAGTAGTCTCGAGATAGAGAGATGCAAATATAAAGGATGGAAATGGCATAAGAGAATGAGGTGCATCATATAATAAAGAAGAAGCTTAAAGAAGGATACATGACATGAGATACAGATACCATCTAGTAGCCCAAGAAGACGCATATAGTAGGTCAAACTGATACTGTTACATTTTGAAGATGGTGTGAGAACAAGTACATGTGCAACATAATACTCAAATTAGAGAATAATTTGGAACATATATATCCCTATAACTTTTAGTAAGGAGAGACAACCAAGAATAGTTCAAAGAATCTAATTGGTGAGAAATAGAAGGGTATGTATAGTCTCAAGTACATAGTGACATCGTCTCTCAGCGAGACTATCTTTCTGATGTTCATGCTTACAAAAGAACCGAGACAATGTCCCCAAAGAAGCAAGAAAATCTCTGAACTGATGCTATGTATATCCTCCTGAATCTGAGTAGGATTTTTTGATCTTGCGAGAAAACTGAATGGCAACCATCGTACCAAATTCAAGATCGTCAGACTTTTAAGAAAGCATGTAGATTCATGTGTTGTGAATACAATCATCGAAAAAATAACATAATATGGATTCCATCCTCTGACATATTATGAAAGGTCGGGTATCCAGATGTTCGAATGGATCAAGTTTAATGAAAAGGATGAGATATGCTCGCAATAAGGAAATATACTGGCTTTTTGTTTGCACAACTTGCAACTAGTACAAGGAGTTAAGGAGAAAATCTTCTAAATTGCCATAAAAAGATAAGAACTACAGGCAAGACAACGACAGATGTCCAAGACATCGATGCCAAGTGTCACATGCAAAAGGAGTGGGGGTGTCAAGGCGGTTAAGTGCCGAAGAAGGACGAGAGGGAGCATATAGGAGGTAGGACGAGTCTACATAGTAGAGATCGTCATTTTGTTGTATGTAGCCAATTTATTTTTATGTGCAAGCTTCGTACACTGTGCATAAGGAGGATGTGAAGGTAATAAAGTATTGCATGTCAGTCAACTGAGATACTGAAGAGATTCATCAATAGCTTAGGAACATAGTAAACTTGCAAAACGAAAAACTGAGGTATGTCGGACATGTTTAAACCAATTTAGAAATTTACCATTTATTTGTTTGCCTTGAGTGCTAAAAAATATAAGGAAAAAAAGAAGAAAAAAAGTGCAAGCTAGTGCACAACTCCAGCAAACTAATAATGTGATGAATGATTCAAAGTGGATTTGCAAACATGTCCTGAAAATTCTTTGACAGATTTGAAACTTTCAAATAAGCCACAACTTAAACATTTACAGTGAGACATGGTAGCTTGACTTGGCCTTTGATAACAACAGCTATATATAGCATACAACATGTTGATGTTCAATGGACTGGATGACTCTGAACATTTGTAAAAGAGCCAAATCAAGAGGCTTGGATGATCAAGCAACTAAGACTAGACCCGCTTCCTAAATTTGTATTAGAAATAGAGTTCAGACCACCTATGAGAAAGAAAAGAAAGAAAAAACCACCTCCTACCAATCTTCTTCTCCAACAAAATTAACCCCAGACAAAAGTGTAGCAAAACTAATAATAACTAAAATTTGGTAAACATTAAAATAAAGCATAAGAATCAGGTACTAAACAATAAAACCATAGGAAATCATGATGCATTAGATATTTAGATTGGACAAGAGTGGTTGGCTGAGGTCTTCCCAATCCTTTTCTCAACTGTTTGTAATGCATCAGAGGACTTCTCACACGTACGTTTAACTCAAGTAGATCTATTTGGCCTCCTGCCAGATCAATATGGACAAGATCTGCCTTAGAAAAAACGCAAAATTTTTGATGTGGCTTGTAGTTGAAATAAGTTGCTGACTATATTGAAAATCTCAAGAGAAATCTTGCTAAAAGAATGTATATTATGCCGGAAAAAAAATCAAAGAAAGAAGGCTCACACATGTTTTAATTAAATGCTCTATATAAAATTATCATATATATATATATATATATATATATATATATATATATATATATATATATATATATATATATATATATATATATATCCTGGATAAATACATAAAACTAAACATGCACACCAAGTCTGGATAAATACATAAAATCAAACATACACACGAATCCTGGATAAATCAAACATGCAAACCAATTCTGGATAAATACATAAAATCGAACATACATACGAATCCTAGATAAATCAAACATCACACCGATTCTGGATAAATACATAAAATCAAACATACACACAAATCCTGGATAAATCAAACATACACACAAATCCTGGATAAATCAAACATACACACCAATCCTGGATAAATACATAAAACCAAACATACACACTTCAGCTTGTGGTTTCGTCGTCCACGTCATATGAGAGAAAGGAAAAGGCTGCAGAAACACCTTTATCGTTGTCTACCACAAGGTGTAGCATTCAATCTTGTGCCGGAGAAGAGAGAGCTCTTTGTAGTTAGTGTGTCAACTCCAGTTCCCGGTATCATTCATGCAGCTTGAAAACATAAAATTCAATCATGTCTACTAAAGAAAACATCAAAAAAAAAAGAGGAAATAACGAGATTAAAAACATATAAATTAAACTTTTCCTCTATTCAAAGCTAAATATTTTCATATTATTTTATCTTCAAAATTTTACAACAACACTTCTATCTTCAAATCAATTATAAGTAATTTATTTTTGTTATTATTTTAATATAATAATATACAATATATTATTATATATCTATACTAGTATATAATGAGGAAAGTAGGCTTCCAACGTTTTAAATTTTTAAATGTCAGCAACTACATTTACTAATTAAAATTGTTCGTTACATTTAATTTGGATAGTTATGTAATTACGTATAGAAAAATAAAGATTAAGCAGGTTGTTTGTTCTTTCCAAGTATTATAAAATACGTACAAGACACGTGCATATATACTAATTATTTATATATAATAATGTTGAGATAGAAGCAAAATTATATGAATTATGTGGACAGATAACAAATATATTGAATTTTAAATTAATGGTATAATTATTATATTAATTATATGGGTTATTTAGTAATATTGGTCTCATATAATTAGTGGATATTAGGGTTTGGGTGTCGAAAATGAGACGGTGTTAGGTTTTGGGTCTCCAAATCCCATGCTCACTTGGCTACGTGATGTGATTTGGAGATCCAAATCCTAACGTCGGTCAATTTGGGAACCCAAATCCTAATATCTGCTATTATATAATGAGACCATGTTACTAAATAGCCCACAAAATATTTAGAAATAAAAAAAGAATACAAGGCAGGCAAATACTTGTAAATATTGAAGCTGAAGTTTCACGTACCATTGTAACACGGCTTTACGTAGTAGAAAAGAAGTTAATCCCGGAAAATAATCTTTTCTTGGTTTCCGTACTTTTCTTTCAGTCGAGGATGGCATCCACTTATATCCACTGTTTCCAATGAAGCAGGTAAGTTGGGCAGCGACTCGATCTTCGGGCAGCCCACTATACACAAATATTTCAGTGAAGAGAGGTTCTCCAGATTGGCAGGCAAGGATGGCAGTCCCTCACAGTGGTAGAACCCGAGCCCTACGAGGGAGGTTAGGTGGTGTTGGAACAACTCCTCTTGCTCGGCACTGAACGGTTTATCATCCTTAGTAGAATCTTCGATTATCAAGCTCCAGAGCGAATTCAGGCGGTAGATAGATTCTCTCCGGCGGGGTGGTAGTAATGCAGCAGTGAGCAGAGAGAGATCGTCGATCTCCACTCTCCAAAGAGGAGATGATGACGATGATGGCATTGGCGACAGTGAGTCGTCTCCTCCTCCTCCTCCTCCTGATTTGATTAATGTTAGCTTGGGGCACCCCTTAACCGTCAATTGTCGGACGGATGTGAAGCAGTTCAAATTCCACAACCAAGTCAGCTCGGGGCAGCCTGCAACATATAATCTCTCCATCACTCCTCCTCCCCAGTGGTCATCTGCTTGCTGCTGCTGCTGCACTGTCAGCCTAGGACAGTCGCTAATAAAAAGGTATTTGAGAGATGATGAGTACACTAATGAGTTCCCGATTGACCTGAGATTCTCACAATTCTCAATTCTTACATCCTCCAGCGCTGTCAGGTTGTGACCGAGTAGGGCGGACGTCAGCCATGGCAGTCCAATAAGCTCTAAATCAGTGAGAGAGGTACTCATGAGTAGTAACTTGTCTAGGCAGAGTTCCTTCCCATTCTCACCACCGTGGTGGATAGAGGAGCATCTCACAATACGCAATCTTCTCAGGACGACAAACCCCACTCCTTGGCTGCTTCTGCTGCTGCTGCTGCCATTTTCAGACATATTGGACAACATAGTTTCAACTCCGCCACCACAGTCCTGGAGATCGAGCTCTTCAAGACGAGAGGAGACGGGGGATTGTAATTGCACCAACTTGGGACAACCATGCACCGTTAACTCTCTCAGACCAAGAGGGAGAAGGGGCACCTCCGAGAGATTCGGACATCCGTCAATAACAAGTCGCCCAAGCATGCGAGGGAGAGAGGGAATTTGTTGAAGATTGCGGCAGGCCACAATTTCGAGAGAATGCAAACGCTCCAAGTCAATAAAATACAGATCGGAAGAGAGGCTTCCATCGTTTCGCCTCCATTTAGGAAGCCGGACACCGTTGTAGCCGTCTAGCTTGAGCGCACCGAGATTCGGATGTGGCTGAAGGCCTTGGAGTACTTCCTCGTCCATACTACCATCTCGTTCGGATGACTGCTCCCAGTGTAACTCCAACCTGTCAACGTGCTTTTTCTCCTTCAGCGATGCCTCGGAGGCCTCTGCCTTATCTTTCACATTCTCGAGGTTGCATATGGAGAGTGTTCCCCGAAGCTGTTGTAGATTCTTCAGTTGTCCTGTCCCAAATTGTTTCTTCGAAGCCGTTATTTCATCCCCTCTACCCATACATCGCAAATTGATTAACTTGTTAAATTCTTGAGGTACTTTATTCTTTATTGATATGTCTATTACTAAAAACTGTAGATGGTAGAGTTTACCCAGTGATTCAGGCAACTCTTCCACTGCTGCTCCCATTCGCAAATATCGAAGAAGTTTTAAACCACCAATCGATTTATCAAGTTTAATCACTTTAGCATATTGACCACCAAGATGCAGCATCCGCAACTTCTTAAACTTCATGAAAACTTGTTGAACGAAACCGGAAATATCATTATGTTCAATGGGCGGCCAAGAATCAACAATGATTATTAAAGTGCGCAAGTTTACCAGCTTGAATATATCAGGTAGATGCGAGGATATGTCCTTGTAGCTCAAGGCAGAGAGATGCATAACGTTTGCTGGAATGCGCTGGCGATCATCTTCAATTCTAAAACAATAGTCCTTCGAAACCTTTTCGGCTAAATCATGCAATAAGTCGTGCATTCCATAATATGCTTTACCATAAGGGTCGATATTCTTTTGAAAGAAAGAGTTAGACAATAGTTCATTGAAATAACGCATTGCTTCATCTTCTAATGTAACTGTGCTATTGCTCGGGACCTCAATAAAGCCTTGTGCAATCCAAAGCCTGATAAAATCTTCTAGTTTCTCGATACGATAACCTTTACGATACAAACTGCAGAGAGCAAAACATCTTTGAAGGTACGGGGGCAGCATCTCGAAACTCCAATACAGAGCACCTAAGGTGTCCTTGAGCATGTCTCCTCTTTGTAGAGTTTGTTCCCAATACTCAACCCCTTTTCCCCTTAACGAGCTTCCCACCATCCTAGCAGCCAATGGAGACTTACTCAGCTTCTTCACAATTTCTCTTGCTAGCTCTAACAGTTGTGGATCATTAATCTCTTTTTTAGCATCACCAAATGAATAGTGCATAAGAATAGACAAACAATCATCATCTTCCAGTTCTGCCAAGGGAAACGAATGGTCTACTCCCAACTTTGATGTCACTTCCTCGGCTCTGCATGTAATAAGTATTCTACTTCCCATCTCCCCAACTTTATTGAAAGGAATGAGCATCTGATCCCACCTCTCTTTGTCCCTACACCAAACATCATCAAGAACAAGCAAAATCTTTTTGGATTTCAACATATCCTTGAGTTTTGATTGAAGAACATCAAAATTTTCCACATGGGGACATTCACCCTGGATAGATTCGATAATTTTCTTGGTGATCGCATGCGCATCAAATATGCGAGACACGTGAACCCACATCGTTTTATCAAAATGCTCCACAACTCTTGAGTCATTATAGATCGATTGCGCAAGAGTGGTCTTCCCTGCCCCTCCTATCCCGTAGATTGCGAGGACTGGAATACGCCTTCCACTACTCGTACTAGGCTCGTTTGCGGATGAGATCAACATATCTACTATAGAGCTGCACTGAAGATCCCTACCAAAGATCGGTGACGAGGGAGAAGAGACACTAGCTGGTTGTTGTTGTCGCTTCAAAGGATCTTGATTAGGAAAGTTGGAAATAATGCTACTAAATTTGTCAATTCCATCAGCAATCGTGATTAGATTCTCCATAGTATTCTTCAGCTCTGTCTTGAGAGAAAAAGGTGCAAAGACGGCTCTTGCGGTCTTCTTAAGTGTCTTGATAAATTTAGGGACGGAACTGACCTGATCTTTGAGGCGCCGGTATTCGTACATGTCTAGCATATCTTCTGCCTCGTAGGCAGCTTCTTTGAGTGTCACCAGATATGGCTGCAACTCTGCCACATTCTTCGCTTCCGCCACCAGCAGCCCCGCTTTGATCTTGGGAATAATGATATTTTGAAGATGTCGTAGCTCTTTCTCGGTAATATCTCCTCCAAAGTATGCGAGTGCCGCGTTCTTCAACCTATCGACGATGGGAGATACGACCGGCTCAACCAAACTTAGTGCAATTTGATCCATCTAATTCTTGCTAACGCTGATCAAGGAGAAATCAAAGAGACAGAAATTAGTGGAAAATTAATAAATGGATAGATGAGTGAAGAAGGAGAGGAGAATGGTATATTAAAGTTCAAATGACATTCTTCCATACCTGTCTCTCCGTTGATCAACTGGTTGGTACTCGGGAAGAAGGAAACTGCTACTCGGGAAGGAAGAAGGAAACTGGTACTCGGGAAGAAGGATAGTATGAAGATGTTGAAAGTCTCTATGGCACAAGTACCTTTCGTCTCTATGGCAAATTATTGGAGAATCTTATTTTTGTTCGTCCATCAAAATTAGTATATTTGTTTACCTTCCACCGAAAATTTGATACGTGTCAATTTCATCCATACAAATTTACTTTACAATTTTGTTCACCCATCAAAGTGAATTTTATCTTTAATTTGGTACATGTCAAATTTTTAGTGAAGGGCGAATAAACATTTTAGTTTTGGTGGGTGAACAAAAATTAACTCAATTATTCGACATGCATTGGATGTTCATCTGCCATTGTTGTTACCTTTACCAAGTGGCAGAGCCATTAATGCACCATCGCATGTGCAAGGGGCCCACTTTGGTGTTGGCGTGTAACCCATGTTCACGTGTATGGTCTCCACACCTGACCTAATGTTCATCTGTCATTGTCACCTTTACCAAGTGGGTCCCTAATAGAATAGTTTGCTGTTATTTATTTTATTCGAAATGTGTATGTATGATATATTTCTTTACTTTTCTATTTATTGGAATTTTTGTTGCTTGTGAAATATGATATACTTGAGAAATGTGCACGAATATGCTTGTAATTTTCAACCTCCAAGCTAGGCATTTTTTTTTTGCGTGTTTTGGAGCAGTGGGAAGAAATTCAATTTTTTTTAAAATATTCTCTAGGGTTTAAATTTGTGAGATGGTATGGGCATCGATTTTTCTTGTTCATGGAGTTTCTTCAGAGGAACTCTTCGTCTGGGAGTTAACATTAGATTTTAACCGAATCTATAATATAAAGCACAACGAATTTTTGGTCCGACCCATGTACTTTGGTTCAACGATGATGAAAAGACTAAATTGTCCCTCTCTCTAAAGCACAACTGCCGGGGGGATCCATGTGATATTCGAATTTAGCGGGTCGGATCGGATCGGGTTTAACTACCCGGCCGTCCGATAGGTTAAGTCATTTGTCCAACCGGGTTTAGGGTTCGTGGGTCGCTGTTGGGTTTAAATCCGACCCGGTGCTTTAAGTTATGGGCTCTGCCTCCTCTGCTCCCATGGGCCATGGGGATGGGGCTGGCTTTGAGTTGTTAGAAAAAGAACAGAGAAATTATTAGGTTGGAATTTGAGTTATATGTAAGACCATGTGTTACTCTCAAAGCTAGCCCCAGCCGGGAGGATCCATGTGTTACGGGTTATCCACAGTGGTTTTTTGGTCCTACCCATGTGCTTTGGTTCAACGTGATGAAGGGACTAAATTGCCCCTCTCTAAAGCACAACCGCCGGGAGGATCCATGTGTTACTCTCAAAGACCAACACCAAACACGAAACGGTAAATGTTGCACGGGTTATCCACAATAGTTTTTTGGTCCGACCCATATGCTTTGGTTCAACTGTTCGTGTCCGTGCCATTATGGCACGGGTTATCCACTAGTAGAAACAGATAAACCAAAATTAGTCGTAACCGAAACCGATAATCTATTGGACCATTTTTATTATTTAATGGATCAAACCCAAAATTAAAATTGTATTTTTAGTAACATTAAAAAAATATAAATTTTATACATAAGTTTGTTATGTAAAATTTGACTAAAAATTAACTAGTTATTAAATTATCAAAGTTAAACACATACATAGATTACAATATTTCAAAATACATGCAAAAATATACAAATTTCTAATCATGAAATATATATATATATATATATATATATATATATATATATATATATATATATATATATATATGGGGATAATTATATAATAGCATAAGTTTTATTCGGATTTGGACCGAAAATGAAACCCAAAACGAAATCCAACAAACTTTTTTAGTATTTTCAATACACATAACCAAATCGTTTTTTTTTTTCAAACGGCCTATTCAATTAGGTTTTCAGTCCAAACCCGACTATATGCTCACCCCTAATTTCATCCCTCTATGATCCTTCTTGTGGGCCCAGCTTCAGGAAGTTCTAGACGATTGTTACACCTTGCCTCGTTTGGTTTGCGGAATCATCGGGTTGGAAAAGGAAAGTGATTACTTTCTTATGTTTGGGTGCCAAAAGAATTGAGGAAGAAAAAAAAGTGATTCCAATGGAAAAAAAAATTAGGGAATAAAGTGATTACATCCATCCAAGCAAGGAATCACTTTCCCACATTCAAGTATTCACTTTCCTTTCCAAATTCTATGGCATTTCCAAACATTGAAAAGAAAAATCAACGGAATTTGTAATTTTTCAAAGAAAAGAAAATGTCAACGAATTGATTTCCTTCCCCTTCCATTCCGCGAACCAAACGAGGCCTAAGAAGGAATTTTCGGAACTAGTCTCTGCAAACTCAACATGTAACAATAACCACATTGGCTTGGCTTCTTCTGCTCAACAATAAATAGACTGGTGAGAAAATATTGAACACCAACAATAAATAGACTGCTGAGCAAAATATTGGATCAACAAAACAATCGAAATGGCAACTAAAAGAAACAAATCTTCTCTTCTTCTTACATATATACACATTTGTGGCTGGAAAGGCTACTGCCAACGACATTGCTAAGATACACACATATACACTACACATTTCTCCCGTCACTGTATCGAAAAGGGCATCATGGCCGGTTGAGGAGAGCTGTCCGGTCGCCGCAACACCTCGCCTTGCCGAGGTGGACGTTCCTTCGACCCCAGACCGATCCCTCGGCCGAACTATACGCACTGCACAAGAAATAAATTCGTTCGCGTAAAAAATCTCTTAAAAGTCAAAATATAGGCACTGCACAAGAAATACATTCATTCGCATAAAAAATCTCTTAAACCTGTAGTCAAAATATAGGCACTGCACAAGAAATACATTCATTCGCATAAAAAATCTCTTAAACCTGTAGTCAAAATCACATAACTATAAGTCTAAATCACGTGCTCCTTGCCTTTTTCTTTTTATATTTTCTCTTGGCTAAATCATCCTAATGGTACCCCCAATTTTTTTTAAAAACGTTGATTACTATATAGAATTTTTTTTTACAAGTTTACAATATATATTAGTTTGACCCTCTAATGTATAAAGAATAAGCTAGCTCAAGTGGTAAATCTTTTGGCTTTCAATTTAGAGGTTACAAGTTCAAACCTCACCTTTCATCACTTTATTAATTTTTTTACATATTTTAGAAATTTTTTATTTACAATGTTTTGCTTCCTCTTTTGTAACAATTTAAAAATATTGTCTTTGTTTTTTGCTCATTCTTGTTTGAGTGTCAGTATATTTTTTGCTATTGAAGTCCAATTAACATGACAGCTTTAAGCATTTCTATATGTAGTAGCACGACCCCTCCATAATTTTAATCATGGCTCCGCCCCTGATTATAGCGTTCAACGGCACCTTAACTTTCTACTGCTCGATTTTGACATCCCAACTTTATAAATTGCTCTTTAGGCACATCGGGACCACTTCAAAATAATATCCTAGCATACAAATATTTAAATTGTGCTTTTGTACTGCAAGATATTTTTGAAGTGATCTTGATGTGCTTCAAAATTGACGAAATGTGCTTCAAAATAACAATTTATAAAATTGGAGTGCCAAAATTGAGTAGTGCTTGTCAGACGGACGGTCCCCCGATGAGGCCGGAATCTCAGACTCCACCTAGTGAGGTTCTGGCCTCCGACCGGGACATGGATCCCAGGGACGACTATGACGAGGATGATGCTATGCAGGGAGCGGCCCCCTCTTCAGTGAGGGAGGGAGATCTGAGCCTCATTTTATCTCCCCAGCCAGCCACCGTGAGTGGGCCCTTGATCCCTTGTGCGGTAGAGAGGAGTATGGTTACCAGAGGTATGGTGGCGTTGAGGACTGAGGTGCCGGGGGAGAGTGGATCTTCGGAGGGCCAGGTCTACAGTAGGAAGTGTCGAGCTGGCCTGCTGAGGGACGGACCCCTAAGTGAGGTGGCGCTATTTTCCGCCAGAGAGGAGGCACTCTGTATTGATAACCCGGCCTGGGCGATGGTGCTAGCCCAGGGTGCGCCCCAGCAGGCCTCTACGTCTGGGATGGAGGAGGATTTGTTAGCGTCGGACGTGGTACATTCCCCTGGTACCGGTCCGGGTGAGGTTCCGGGGTCCCTACCTCTAATAATTAATGTCGATCATTGCCTGGAACGTGAGGGGAGCGTGCTCGCTAGGGAGGTGGAGGGAGATTAGTGGGGTGTTGCTTAGGGAGAAGTGTGACATCTCTATTCTGTTGGAGTCCAAGATTAAAGGGGATAAGACTCTTGCTCGTCGTACTCCCTCTCATTGGACCCAGCTTCATAATTTGGCTCTGTGACATGGCTAGAATTTGGGTCCGTTGGAGTGCTTCGAACTGGGACGGGATCTTGATTTTGTTGTCGGAGCAACTGATTGCCATCGACTTCACGAATAAAGGTGGTTTTCGGTTCATTCTGGGTGCAGTCTACGGCCACAATGACAGGAGACGCCGTGAGTCCTTATGGGTTGATATTGCTCAAGTTGTGTCGGTCGCCGATTCTTCTCACCTCCCGCTCCTTCTGATGGGTGACTTCAATGCCCTCCTTCACAAGGGAGAAAAGGAGGGCGGGAGACCGGTTCCAGACTCGATCTTGCTTGATTTTTAGAGCTGCCTTCTTCAGACGGGCCTCCAGGGTCTGTCACGAGCGGGGTATATTTGGACTTGGCACAATAAGGCTATCAGGAACAGGGTTACTTGTCAGTTGGATAGGGCCCTGGACAACGGGAAGTGGTTCCGCAGATTTTCCCATGTTCAGGCTGAGGGGCTAGCTGCTGGGACGAGCGACCATTGTCCTATCCGGGTGGGCTTCTCTGGTCGCCCAGTTGTGAGGTCTCGGCCCTTCAGGTACAACAACAGCTGGTTTATTTCTGAGGGTTACTTGGAGGCCATCACGGAGGGGCTTGATTTCCAGGTCGAGGGTACTGCCCAGTTCCGGATGGTTCACCTCCTCAAGCACTCTAAGAGGACCCTTCGGAATTGGGTGAAGAGATTGCCCAAGACTTCGTTAGAAGATAAGGAGGCGGAACTGCGGTCCATCCAGCACCCTATGCAGTCTGACATGATGAATGGAGATCTTGCAGCAAGGGAGAAGGAGCTGATAGGGGAAGTTAACATCCTGCGACTTCAGAAGGAGATTAGTGCGGCTCAGCGCGCTAAGTGTTCCTGGCTGAAGGACGGTGACAGATGCACTAAGTTCTTCTACAATTTTATTCGGACCAGATAGCATCGCAACAACATCTCCCAGCTCCTGGACTCTGATGGTAACTTGGTTGGGGAACCGTCCAAGATCTCTGGGGAGGCGGTCAGGTATTATTCTGAGTTATATTCCCAGTCTGACTATCGTTCTGTGTTCTCAGATATTGTTACGAAACGATTAGTGACTCCCTATAGGAATAGCCTCCTACTGGCTCCTGTCACCTTGGAGGAGATTGAAGCCATTATAAAGAAAGTTGATCCCAATAAAGCTCCTGGGCTTGATGGTTTTAGCAGCGGGTTCTACAAGCGTCACTGGGATATCCTGAAGTTCCCGGTCCTTGAGGCGGTTCAGGAGTTTTTCTCGGAGGGGAAGCTGTTGAAGGAGCTGAACCACACCTTCTTGACACTGGTTCCGAAGAAGGAGGGGGCGACTTCGCTGGCAGATTTTAGGCCGATTGCGTGCTGTAACTATCTTTACAAGATAATTACGCACCTCATGTGTCGGCGTATGGAGGGGATCATGCAGGAGTTAGTCTCTCCGACCCAGGCGGCGTTCATTAAAGGGAGATCCATTGCTGAGCATAGCCTTCTTGCGCACGAGATGGTGAGAGGCTTCAACAAGCCAGGAGGAGATAAGGCGTGTGTCAAGCTGGATCTGAGAAAGGCTTATGATATGGTCAACAAGGACTTTCTTTGCCATCTGATGTCGGCTATGGGATTTGATGGTCACTGGGTTGCGCTTATCCGGGAATGTATTTCGACTCCCACCTTCTCTGTGCTCATCCAGGGTATTCCGTATGGGTTCTTCCGTAGCAACCGTGGACTACGTCAAGGTGATCCATTATCGCCTTGTCCACGCTTGTCATGGAGTTCTTTACTTGCTTGATGGACAGAGCGGTCCACTTTGGGAGCATTATCCCGCTGTTCAGGAGAGTGGAGCCTCCGGTGACTCATCTCATCTATGTCGATGATCTGATGGTGTTCATACACCCTTCCCAGGAGGGTATGAACACCCTATCTGAGATTATGGGGGAGCTGGAGTCTCTTTCTGGGCTTCAGATGAATAGAGAGAAGAGCAGGGTCTACTTTAGTTCGCATTGCCTGCAGCAGGAGGAGCTGGCTGAAGTGATGGGGGTGGAGAGGGGGAGTTACCGGTGAAATATCTGGGTGTTCCTCTGACGGTCAACTATGCTCGTGATCAGGATTGTCATTCCTTGGTAAAATATGCCCAGAGGAGAGTTGAAGGTTGGCAAGCCGTCGGTCTTTCTTTTGGGGGGCGGATCGAACTGGTCAGATCGATTATCTCGACTCTGGCTCAGTTCTGGCTGCAGTCCATCTTGCTTCCAGTGGCCAACATTGAGAAAGTTGAAAAGATCTGTGCGGACTTCATCTGGAGGGGAGGCATGCATGCGATCTCTTGGAAGCAGCTCTGTCGGCCGAAGAAGGAGGGGGGTGTGGGTCTACGGTCGCTTTTGTCTATCAGGAAGGCCTCCGACATCAAATTGGCGTGGCGGTTCGTTCATGGGAGATCCCTGTGGGCTGATTGGATGAAGGCCCGGTACCTACGGAATGGCAACTTTTGGACCTGTGCTATGGACAACTTCTCTGTGTCCTTCAAACACATTTTGAGACACAGACCTGTCCTGAAGTCGGCTGTCCGGAGAACTATGAGGGATGGGGCCAGTACTGATTTGTGGCTGGATCCCTGGCTCGACCATCAATCTAAGATGGAGATTATGGGTGACTGGGCACACAGGGAGGCGAGTAGAGGCTTGACTTGCCAGTTGATCATCAGGGATGGAGCTTGGATGCCGGAGGTGTATCGCCATACTGAGGAGCTTGGTGAGGTGATTCGAGAGGTTGAGATTGATCCTAGCCTGCCAGAGGACACTTGGGTCTGGGATCCTCCAGACATGGCTGAAGGTACGAGGGGGGGATATTCAGTTTCCATAGCGCCTACAACCTTGTGCGTCCTTCCAACCCTCCGATTGGGGACTATGAGTTTATATGGTGTAAGGATCTGGCCAGGAAAATGCAGCTCTGCATGTATCGTCTGCTTTTGAGTCGTCTCCTGACCAGGGATAGACTCATATCTTTTGGGGTCCAGGTCCCGAACCCGTTGTGTGTTCTATGTGAGGTGGAAGGAGAATCGATGAGTCACCTCTTTTTTGGATGCAGCTTTACGTGGTCCATATGGTCTGAGCAGAACCGCGTTCTGGGAGGAGGGATTGTTGGCAGGTCGATTGGGGATATTATCACGGACATTCGTGACTGTAGAGGACGAGGCGTGGACTGGTTCAAGACAGCTCGGATTCGACTGGCCGCTGCTGTCTGACATGTCTGGAGGGAGAGGAACCGGCGTATCTTCGAGGGTCTCATCACTTCCCCAGTCGGGATCATCCATAATATTGATTATGATGTAAAAGAAATGGTTTGATCGACGGGTGTGCTTCACACCCTGTCTGTATGTTGTATGATTACTAGTTGCGATTTTGGAATAAAATTTACCATTTTCCAAATATATATATATATATATATATATATATATATATATATATATATCTCAAGGATCAAAGTATCGGCTGATACCGATACGTATCGGCCGTATCGGATCGGTTTTGGCCGTTGCCGATCCGATACTTTCAAAAATTATCGGTATCAGCCGATCCCTTCCAAAAAAAATTGGTATCGGTCCGTATCGGGCCGATACTAGCCGATACGGGCCGATACGAGCCGATACTGGCCGATACTGGCCGATACGGGCCGATACTGGCCGATACGGACCGATACGAACTGTGGATTCAACCAGAAAAGGGGGGGGTGAATGGAATCTCCGACAAAGACAAAGAGCAAAGTTTTGCTTTAGGACTTTATTTTATAAAACATTTCAATGAAGAGAGAAAACATTTCAGTGAAATGTTTTCTCTCCAGTGTCATATATATTGTCCATGTTAGCCTTAGGGCTTTGTTTTATAAAAAAAAAAAAGAATAAAAAATGAAGGAAAAAACCACCGGTTCGAACCCGTGACCCGCCAAGGTCAAGGAGACTAACAACAATGTTCAATAAATCACCTCCTAGCCACAGAGCCATTTAATGCCAACGTTTATAAGTGACATATATATATATATATATATATATATATATATATATATATATATATGTCACTTATATATATATATGTATCGGCGGTATTGGATCGGAGTATCGGATTTTTTGGTATCGGCGGTATCGGCAATGTTAAATAATTATTAAAAAATACTAAAAAATTATATATATATATATATATATATATATATATATATATATATATATATATATATATATATATATATATAATTTTTTTATTATTTTTTTAATAATTATTTAACATTGCCGATACCACCGATACCAAAAAATCCGATACTCCGATCCGATACTGCCGATACTGCCGATACAGATACTAATACAAACTGTCCGATACCGATATTTTGAACCTTGATATATATATATATATATATATATATATATATATATATATATATATATATAAAGCTTATGAGCTCTTCAGGCTAGCATAGCTATGCCTAGGTTTTTTAAAAAAATAAATCAAAAAGTTTTGGCCAAATAGCCCGCCTAGGCGCCGTCTAGGGCCACCTAGGGCCGAAACCCGCCTAGGACCGCCGCCTATGGGGTTTTCGGTGCGGCCGGCAGCCGCCTAGCGCCTAGGCATCGCCTAGGCCAAAATTTAGAACACTTAGTACATATAAAACCTCAAGCAATACATCTCAATATCTACTTATCAAGTTTTATGATTGAACACCTATCAAAGTAAATGATTTTCTGCTTATCAAGTATATACTGCAGATCACAACTATAAGAGTCAACTACCAACATTATGAAACCAAAACATTATTTTACAACATTCAACTGAGAGCAGTTTTCTTTCTGAAGGTCCGGGCTCGAACCAAGGACCTCCCCAATAACCCTCACCAGCCCCAACTGTTGGACCACACCATGGTGACAACTGAGGGCAATTCGCTTGGTAAAAAGGTTTACAGACAAATTTCATCACATGATATAGATTAACAATCAAAGAAACTAATTATTGACCTTAAAACCACAATATTCGGAGGAAATATGGAAATAGAAAAAAAGGAGAGTGAAACATGAAAATTGATAATATAAAAACTATTCACTCATACAAATAGGTAATAGAAAAGCATGAATAAATTAAAAAACAACCAGAATGACTAGACTGAAAACTCGCACCTCAGAAGCTAAGACTTCTTTACTTTGGCGAGGCTCGATCACCAAGTCAGTTCCAGAATGACCAAATGTAGGTGGTGTAGAACTCGCCCCTTGGACAGTTAAGAAAAAGGGTTTCATCACTTCTTTGCATTCAACAATATAAGGTAAAGAAAACAAATTTATCCTCTATTTCAGTACTAACCGGAAGTAATTTCCATGTTGGTTCTAATGTGACTTTGTTCAGCTCGCCCAGCAAGTGAGGAAGTATCCATCAAACGTTCAGCAGCGGCAGTCTGAATAGTTATTCCAGACATTTCATCCGCCATATGAGCATTGTTTTGAACTCTTCCATGAAGTGGAGTGCGACAGAGGTTATCACCCCGTCGGGCAGCTCGTTCCACATCATGAAAACCATTTTCAGTAGCTGTTGTATCTCCGTTTGCTCTAACCTTGTATGAACCTGCTTGTTCGAGTCCATCATAGCCATTGTTTGGTTTCGCAGTTGCAACACCATCATCAGTATCAAGGCTTGAATCAGACGTGAAATTGGGATCAAATTACAAATTATTCATAAATCTGAAAATTGTATACCAACTCTCTTCAAATCCTTTTCTTTTTCCGTGAAAGTAACAAACAACCACATGGTAATTTTGAGAGAGAATTACCCGGGATGAATCTAATCATTTGAATTGATGAGAAAGTAACTACCCCTTTTGTCAATTTTAGACGAAAAAGAAGAATACATATTAATCACACTATGAAAACATTTTCGCTCTCCTAAAACAGATCAGGTGAACACATGCACGCACGCGCGCGCACACACAGAGACTGTGATTCTATGAGAAGCTATAGTATGATCTATGTTTATGACATGGGAGAGGATGCCTATCTGACGACAACAACAACAACAATAACAACAACAAAGACTTGTCAGCTACAGTAATCCTTTTTTCTATAGTCAGTTTTTAAAGGGTCGTGTCCCCTGCTAAAGTAGCATGCATCATGGTATTCTTTTATGTTTCACTTCAGATCAAATTAGATCGGCCCCTAGGGGTTCCCTGTTGAAGCTACCTTTGAATACATTGTTCTTATTCTATTTGTCAAGTCTATTTCTTCCCATTCATCTCAAAAGTCTCATATCAGCTAAATTCATCTTCAGGGTGTTGTTTCCTATTCCCCCATATATTGCCACAAAGCAAGTCTGACCCTAGATTCGTACTAAAAACTTCCCATTTAACTTCATGGGTCCAAAAAGTGACATGGAATTAAGAAAGCATTCGTCAACTTCAACCTTTCTACTTTCAGAGAAACAATTTCCTCCCCATTGTCCATCATGATGAAGTATTGATACCACACAATATATATATATATATATATATATATATATATATATATATATATATATATATATATCACCCTTAGCATGAGCTATACGTCATTTTCTTTAAAGGTTTCCTATTTTTTTGCTTCTCAAATACTAAATATAAATGCTCAAGTTACCAAAGCTACACATTCCACATTTGTACTCGAGAACCTCACAACTAATACTATATCGTCAAAAACAAACTACCTTGTGAAACATTGTCCTACACATACTATTAGTCTATTAGTCTATCGTGATGAGGTAAGAGCTCAATTGATCCATCTCCCTTATTTTCATAAGTAGCTAGCAATTGGGGGTACATCTTTATAGCAAAAATGGGTCGGGTGGGACCATGTTAGCAGGGGGAGTGTAGGTTGTAAGTGGTTGGTTGTAAACTTAACATTATTGCTTGAAGAAACTCTGAATTAGAAGGCACAAAATTGCTTCATAGAAAATTCAGCATTATAAAATATCTAGAATTGATACAACGCCATTGCCTAGCAAACCTACCTTGATAATGGGTCATGATGATGTTCTTTTTCCAAAATTATTTGTAACATGTATGCATTATCGTCTAATTTATTTAGTGTTGTGGTTGTGATCGAGGCATCCTTTGCTATAACAATAATGCTAAGTTTACAACCAACCATTTACAACCTTCTTACAACCTACACTTACCCCCCCCCCCCCCTTGCTAATATGGTCCCACCCGACCCCACCTTTCCTCTCTCTCTCTCTCTCTCTCTCTCTCCCTCTCCTCCAATGGAAACCGGCCACGTGGTAGTTGTAACCCCCTTAGTTGTAGTGGGGTTGTAGGTATAGCAAAGCCCTTCTTCAAGACAACAACTTGCAAACAAGATAGACAGTTAAGCAATCTAATTAATTAGAAGTTTGCTGTAAAAGAGAAGTAAAAAGGTGGAACATGAACTAAAACTAGGAATTTTACTTGTTATATATCACCTTGAAATTATATCTAGAGTTATCAGAAAGGGCTAATTTTGCGTGCCAACTGTAACACGAATTCAGGAAGAAGGCGACGTGCTGGAGGTGCCACAGCATCTTTAGCAAGTGCAACTTCATCACCGGCATGGATAACTGAGATTATTTTTTCAAGTAGCTCATCCCTACCACCTCTGAGAGGATCCTACAAATTCCAGTTCAAACGACAACTTCAATGAGATTCACAATAAACAAACCAAAGGTTAAGGAGTCAAAATTATTTGCTAAAGATTTGCTAATATTATAATATAACTAAACGGGAAAAAGTTGAGAAAGATTAATCCTCCGCATGCAATATCCGACTTTTGGACACATCTCATGGATGAACAGAGGCAGCTATTAACATATAAGGTTAATTAATATAAAAAAAAATGTGATAAATAATTAGATCATAAATAAAGTGTAGAGAATAATAATGGGATGGATTTTTATTGATTGGCTACTCCACTACTTATAGAGAGTCTAGCTCCTCTTCATACTACATTTTTCCGATGTGGGACTAAAAGTCCCTTATTGGTTCTCAACACTCCCCCTCAAGATGGGCGATATATATTAATCATCCCCATCTTGTTACATAGCTTTGACAGACTCAATGAACTAAGACCCATAGTCAGACAGTCTGCAACTTGTTCTTCTGAGAGAACATGGTCAATCTTCAGTATCCCTTGTTCCAGCTTCTCCTTGATGAAGAATCGATTGATCTCGATGTGCTTCGTTATGTCGTGCTAAACTAGATTGTTAGCTGTACTTATTGCAGCTTGACTATCGCTCAGAAGACGTAACGGTGCTCCCTTGTCCAGCTTCAACTCTGTCAGCAATGTTTTCACCCACAGCAACTCTGACACTCCCAGAGCCATTGCTCTGTATTCTGCTTCAGCTGTCGACCGTGCTACCACTGACTGTTTCTTGCTTCTCCATGAGACCAGGTTTCCTCCTACAAAAACACAGTACCCCTTGGTAGACCTTCTATCGTCTATGCAGCTCGCCCAGTCTGCATCGCAGTATCCCTCAACTTCTATATGTCCATTCTTCTTGAACCATAGCCCTTTCCCCGACGTCCCTTTCAGATATCTCAAGATCTGAAACACTGCTTCCATATGACCCGTTCTTGGATCATGCATTTAACGACTTACTACACTCACCGCAAATGAGATATCAGGGCGAGTGTTCCCCAGATAAATCAATCTTCCTACAAGTCTTTGATACCTTTCACGATCAACTGGCTCTCCTGCTTCTGCTCCCAACTTGCACTTCTGGTCAATTGGAGTGACTGCTGCTTTGCATCCCAGCATCCATGTCTCCTTCAGCAGATCTAGTGCGTATTTTCTCTGTGAGAGAACAATTCCTTGTTCGCCTTCACACACCTCGATACCCAGAAAGTACCTCATCGCTCCTAAATCCTTCACCTCAAACTCCTTCGCGAGTTTTGACTTCAGCTTAGCAATCTCGACTTCATCATTACCTGTGATTACTATATCATCCACATATACAGCAAGTATAGTGATGTGGCCTCTTGCATGCTGAAGAAAGACTGTATGATCTGCATTTGTTTGATGGTATCCCATGCCTGTAACAGCCTTTCTGAATCTGTCAAACCAGGCTCGAGGAGATTGCTTGAGCCCGTATAGCGACTTCTTTAGTTTACACACTTTTCCATGCGACGTCCCTCCGTCTGAATCTGTCGAGTAGCATCCTGGCGGGAGCTCCATGTACACTTTTTCTTGCAGGTCCCCATGGAGAAAGACATTCTTCACATCTAACTGGTATAGCTTCCACCCATAGTTTGCTGCAATGGAGACCAGAGTTCTTACGGTGCTCATTTTCGCTACTGGGGCAAACGTCTCATCATAGTCGATGCCATATGATTGTGTGTATCCTTTTGCAACCAACCTCGCCTTGTACCGCTCTACTTTTCCTTCTGGCGTCTCCTTCACTGTGTACACCCATTTGCATCCCACAGTTTTCTTCCCTTTGGGTAATGGAACCAGCTCCCACGTCTTATTTTTCTCCAGTGCCCCAAGTTCTTCCATCATTGCAGCTTTCCACCTTGGATCTTTCTTTGCTTCCTGCCAACACTTGGGCAATGAAGTAGAGTCTAATGATGCAATGAAGGCTCGATAATTCGAAAAAATATTAGAATAAGACAAGAAGTTGGCAATGTCATGTTCATAATCATCAAAACGACTAGGAGCCTTACCCGCATTGATACGAGAAGATCTCCTTAAAGGAGCAATAGGTGGTGGAGAGATCATACCATCCGAGTCAGAGATATCCGCATCAGAATCATAGTGATTCAGTGCGGGGGCAACATCTTCAAGAGTTGGGACAGGAGTAGACGAGGGACTTGGTACAGTAGGCACATGGCACGACACAGTACTGGACTTCTGCTGTCTCCTTCTGTAGACTTGAAGCTCCTTTTCCCTTGTCTGCTGGAGCTCCTTTTCCCTTGTCTGCTGCTCCCCCTGCGTAACATATGTATCTTCTTCTTCATTCTCTGTATCGGAGTCACTGCTTACTCCCCCTTTCGTCCAGTTTTCTACGACCGGGCACGGGACCGATCCGACTACCACATTTGGGCTTATTATCTCCTCCTCACATCTAACACCCTTTGTGTTAGGTGTGTCACCAAACGCTGAACCTTTGTCCGAACCATAGTATGGTTCCAGTTCTCTGAATGTAACGTCCATGCTTACAAACATCTTCCGCTCAACTGGGCTCCAACATGCATATCCCTTCTGAGTCGTCGTGTACCCGACAAAGACACATTTAACCGCTCTCGAATCCAGTTTGCCAACTCCTGGTCTATTATCTTGGACAAAGCACACACACTCAAGTACTTTCGGTGGAACAGTATACGTGGTTGCACCAGTAAGCATCTCCAACGGTGTCTTCAAGTCCAATACCTGAAATGGCATTCTGTTGATGAGATAAGAGGCCGTCAATACCGCCTGCCCCCATAAGTGTTTCGGTACATTCATAGCCAGCATCATCGTCCGTGCAACCTCCAGCAGGTGTCTGTTCTTTCGTTCGGCCACACCATTTTGTGCCGGTGTATAGGCACATGAAGTTTGATGTAGTATTCCATGAGTGGATAAATACTCAGCAACCCTCTTATTAGTATACTCCGTCCCATTGTCAGACCGGAAACACTTAATTTTAGCGCTATATTGTGTTTCCACCCAGCGATGAAAGTCCCGAAAAGCCTCAAGGACATCACTTTTATTCTTCATAAGGTAGACCCTGTCACGACCCGATCCCAAGTTAATGGGTCGAACCGGATCATGCCCAGCCTGCACCGTGGTGAGACGGCGGCAGTAAGCTGTTCCATTGCAGGTATTCACAACAACACATGTACATTTGTCACAACAATTATATTCGGGAATTTGAAACTTTATTTAATAAATATTCAGAAGTACAACTGGAAATAGAAATGCTGAAAGGAAAATCTACAAAATCCAAATAAAGAAATGCAGAAAGAAAATGCTATCTAAACATCCGGCTCGTCAGTCTCCGGATCAGCGTCCTCCAAAGAAGACTCCGGTATCATCGCAGGGTAGAGTACCGGGTCATAATAGCTATTGTAATATAGCTCAGCAATCATCAATGACACCTAAAATATTGGATCTCCAGTCATGAGGGAGCAAGAACGAATATGCATCTCATATTTCAAATAATAATTGAAAAGTGCAGGCTAAACAGTTTGAAATAATATTTTCCAGCAGTTTAAAACAGTTCAATGTGATTTAAATATGCAAACGTCTATGACCGGCTTGGGTTGATCAGTAGTATCCTAGCGATACGATATGGCTTATCCCCGTGTGTAAGAGGGGTAAGCTAACACAGTTATGTCATAAGGGCTTTGGTCATAAACGCTTACACTATTCCCCCAGTCCCACAATCAGTAACAGTATCAATCAGTAGTTGAACCCCAAGATAGAGTTCCGTGTCAACAGTGTGGTTTAACATGCAGCTGAACATTACTAAGTAAAATACAAGAATACATAACCGTAACTTGCCTCGTATTGAATGACTGGAATATGACGAGTTGGTACCGAGGAGAACGTCAGGTATGCCTTCGAGTTCCTACAGTTGAGAACTCGACTTAGATCTACTGTGAAACCAAGCTAGGTGTGCTAGTTGCAATCTCTAGTAGCAGGTCCTAGTCAAGTTTTAAGTTGGTTAATTTAGCTACCGCTAACAGCTTACGTCGCGTACTACATGCGTTTGTAATAAGTTGGTTAAACCGGTTAATTCGGTTATTTGGGAAAAGTAGCAAGAACAGGTTATCTTTGGAAAACTTGTGTTTCTGTAGTATACATATAAAATAGTTTTCTTCTAGTGCCAAATCATAAACTAGTTATCTTACCAATATTTTATTCATTTAATTAACTTGGAAATCTTTATTAATTTTATACGAAAACAATTACGTACTAATTACGATTTACGCGTCCACACAAAACCACCCAGAAAGTAACATCATCCACCCAGAAAAGAAATAAAAATCTACACTATGCAATACAGGCACAGCTGCTAGAAATATGGGTTTATGCCCTTATAAACTTTTACATAAAATAAGAGAAAGTCCGTTAGTTCTGAAATAGGTGCAGTAACTTTTTACCGAAAATAAATAAGTAAAATAAATAAATTAAATATTTAGATTAAGTAAATTAAACCAAAGGTTAGGAGTCTCAGATTTGGTCCAATCGTCACAACTAGCTAATGCCTCAACGTCCGGTCTGACCGGTTTCGTTTGCATTTCGCTAGGGCCCACAGACTGGTACGGTCGTCGCCCAAAAATCAGTTTTAAAAGTATTTTGAAAACCAATTTGAAATTCATATATAAAATTTTATAAAAATTTGGGCAGCATTCCCTCTATTTTCGGAATAACCCAAAATTGGAAAAATGCGCCAAAAACTCCTGCAAATATCCCAAACCAGGGAAACAACCCGAAAATCCATAAAAACCATCCCGAATATCCACCAAATATCTCCAGTAAATTTCCGATACCCAAAATAAATCATGCCAACAGATAACCAACCAAACCACACCAACACATCCACAGAAATAGGTATACTAATATAGGTAAAATATCGAAACACACAACCGAAATAGTCGGGACATACGCGTAACGCGTAACGGTCCGAACTACCAAGGGAAGAAAGTAATCGCAACGACGTAAACGTCGCGCGTATCCCGAATAGCAACTATTCTAACGTAACCGATCCCCGGAACGGGGTCGAGACCACGTCATCATCGACTAGCTACGAAAAGGGAAAAAGAGGGGCAAAGTTATACCTCACGTGCTCGGCTAGAGCTCTCAGATGATATAATAAAGAAGAAAACCCACGCGGGCAGCAGAACCGAATCCACGAGACAACAATTCACGAGACAGCGGAATTGCGGGGTTCGGAACCAAACGGGAGCAGTGGAACAGTGCTGGGAACGGGAACGGGAGCGGGCAGCGCTGGACAGCGCCGTCGGAACAACGGGCACGGGAGGCGTGCACGGGAAGGCCGAGAGGGGGGGTCCGGCCTAGGGCACAGCCGGGCTGGCTCGTGCGTACGGCGGCGGCCGAAGGGGTCGGCTGCTGGGAGCTCGACGCGATGGGCGCGCTCGAGGAGAGGGGTCGGCGATCGGGAGTGGCCGGAGCGGCTGGAGGCGGGGAGCAGGGCCGGCTGGGCGGTCGGGCGCCGGCGGCAGCGGCCGGAGGGGAGGCCGCGCGCTGGAGGGCGCTCGGCCTAGGGTGGCGCCGGGAGCTCGGCTAGAGCTTGGGATCGGCGTCTGGAGCGGGGGAGCGGGTCGGGGTAGCCGGGAAAGTGGCCGCGGAGGAGCTCGGGTGCTGGAGGAGCCGGCCGGAGCTGGAGCACAAGGGAAAATGGGAGGAGAAAGAGGGTTCTGGGAGTGGAAGTTTTTTTGTGAGGGGAAGAGGGAGATAAAGAGTTTTATAAGGAGTGGGAGGAGTGGTTGTGGGAGTGAGGGAGTTGGGGAGAGAGAAATAAGGGGAGGAGAGGTGACTGTGAGAGAAAGGGGGAGAAGTGGTCCAGCGGGGGGGGGGGGGGGGGGGGGGGGGGAGGAGGAAAGGACCGGGTCGGGCCATCGGGTCGGGTCGGGTTGCGGTTTCGTGTTTTCGGTTTTCTTCGGGTTTTCGGGTTTTATTATTTATGTATTTTTTTCCATTAACTATTCATGAAATTACATATATATATATATATATATATATATATATATATATATATATATATACACACACTTGGGATCAAAAAGTCAGCTAAGGATTTAAAAGACTTGGGATTCGGAGTCGAGTCCGGGACGGTCAAACCAATAATCGAAAATCCGAGGATTAAATTTTAAAACTAATATTTTCCTAAACTAATAATAATAATAATAATAATCATACAAACAGTTAATCACTAAGAATAATTAACCTAAACCCCGGAAGCGAGTTTCACAGACCCATGTCACTCGGATATAACAGTCAATAAAAGTGACGAACCATCAAAAATCGTTAATATCGATTGTAGGACAAGGGCCCCATACGTCAGAATGTATCATGTCAAATGAAGCTGAACTCCTATTCCCCGAGCTCACATACGAGCTTCTGGTAAGTTTTCCCAACTCACAAGCATTACAAAATAACTTCTCTTTATCAGCCCTTTGATATAAGGACGGATACATTCGACCAATAACTTTAATTGAAGAATGTCCGACACGCTGGTGGTGGAGTAGCAATTCGTCTTCTACACTGCGACGTGAATCGTTCGGTTGTGCGTCTGCTACCAGAGATGTCAATGCTTTGTCCAGTCCAGTCCTGTCCAAGTACCATAGTCCCTTATGCCATGTGCCAGTCCCTAGTCGTCGTCCTGTCCCCTTCTCCTGAAAAGTCACCGTAGGAATGTCAAAGGAAACAGTACAGTTAAGATCAAGGATAATGGCACTAATAGATAAAAGATTGACAGGAAAAGACGGAGCATGTAAGACATCGGTGAGAGTGAGGGAGGGGGTGCATGCGACAGTGCCTTTACCCAATACAGGTCTGGAGGTACCATCAGGAGTCTGAATGCTCTCCGGCGTCGGTAGGTGAGTATAGTCCTGGAACTCACTGCGGATGACGAGATGCAGCAGAGTCCATAATCAAACCCGGCTGATGGACAGATGCTGCAAGAGCATGCGCAGGTATACCTGTGCTGGTTTGGGCAAAGCAAGTGATGTGATCCCCCGAGGTAGATGACGCCCCAAGAGTGACTTGACTGTCGTCCGAACCCAGCTTCGTGCCGCGTAACCTCGCGAGGAACTCCTTCTCAAGCGGGGTTATCTCAGCTAGTTGATTTTCTCCCCCTTCCTCCGCCAGATTTGCTTTGTGTCCTCCAAAATAATTTTCCCTTCTACCAGCATAACTACCTCTACCACCACGACGTCCTCCACGGCCCCGTCCGCGATCACTCGACTGACTTCGCAGGGGTTTTGGACAAAATCTGATGTAATACCCTGAGTCACCACAGTTGTGGCAAACACCGCCCGCAGAGGGAGGCAGATTGAAGGCGACAAGGGCAAACTTTTCAACAGTGGCTTGCTCCCCCTGGAAATAGTCCTTGTTGGGCATCAACTTCAATCGAGCTTCTTCTTGTGCAATGGCAGCTATGGCTTCTTCTAAGGTTGGAAGCATGGGCTGGGCTAGGAGTACATTCCTTCTATGCTCAAACACAGGGTTGAGTCCCTTCAAGAACTTCATCATCTGCTGTCGTCAAATATAATCCAGGAACTTCTGGAAATGCTTCGCAAAGGCTGGTTCAACTTGTGCATCTTCCATCCCAAGGGGATCATAGTGATCCAGATCAGACCAGTACTTCTTCAACAGGGCGGCGTACTCAGAGATGGTACGGTCGTCCTGGGCCACCCTATCGAGTTCATCCTGCAGTTGGAAGACACGCATAGGGTTGCCCGAGCCTGAGTACATATCCTTCAAAGTCCGCCATATATCAGCAGCAGCCTCCATCGCCTCTACATTGCCCAACACCTGTCAACCACCCAGCCACAACATTGTTAACAATCTCCCAAATAGCAAACTCCTTTGAGGAGGGATCGTCTGGCGCCTTGGTTTGGCCATTAACATAGCCAACCAAGCCTCATCCCTTCAACGTCCGCATCGCCTGCCGCGATCATTTCAAGTAGTTGGACGTTCCTTCCAACTTCGTCTCCAGCTTTTTCAACTTCCCCATTTTGTAGGGTGACGGATCCACATCAGTATGGATTACACGTGAGGTCGCCTCGGTTAATCTCTTTGATAAGATATCATCAACCAAGGCCTTCATCTCTTCTGCCGTCAGTTTACCACTGATCGAATCCGTGACGTCTTCAACTTTGAGTCCTATTCGTCGTCTTTGTCGTCTTCGTCGTCGTCTTCGTCGTCGTCTTCGTCGTTGTGTAAAGTCTTCAACAGAGACTTTACGAATGCGCTGTTAACGTGGCCAACACCGACGCGCGCATGTAGATCCCGATTTTAAGATCGGGGAAGGAAAACAAATAAAGCATTTGTTAATTCCGGAGGGCGTAATCTAGGAACAGAGGGTGCAAATAAAGTATTTGACTTCCATCTGTCTTCGAAATACGGCCCTCTTTTTTTTCTCTTTTTTTCTTTTTTTTCTCTTTTTTTTAAAAAAATAACTAAGCCACCATTACTGAGTGTTGCTTCTTTTTTTCTATCACACCGTTACAATTTCCAAATAAAACAAAACCCAATGAAAAAGAAAAAAAATACGAAGAAGCTTCGTCTTCTTCTTCCACGTGCTTCGTCTTCGTGAGGGGGGGGGGGCGCTGGAGCCGGGGGGGAGGCGCCGCTGGAGCCGGGGGGCACCGCGGTAGCCGGGGGGCGCTGGAGCGGGGGGGCACTGGAGCCGGGGGGGAAAGATTTTTTTTCCTCTGTGGAGAGAAAGTTATGGCTCTGATACCATGTAGAGAATAATAATGGGATGGATTTTTATTGATTGGCTACTCCACTACTAATAGAGAGTCTAGCTCCTCTTCATACTACATTTTTTCGATATGGGACTAAAAGTCCCTTATTGGTTCTCAACATAAAGTAACAAATCCAACTTATATCTGAAAACATAGTTGTCAAGGGCGCAAGAGGCAAAGGCTTCCTAGCGCCTCGGCGCATGGCGCGCGCCTTTGTGAATTAAGGCACACTTTTTGGGGAAAAAAAAGGGAAAATCCTTTATTCTACATTATACATAACAAAATAATCAAACTGAATAAACATAGAACAATTTACGCTTGAATCAAAATAAAGGGAAATTTTAGAGTTTCAATAGATATCAATTTCCACTTCTAAAAGGAAACTGGATTCAAAAGTTTTATCCCATATGAAAGACATTCATGTCTTTTACTAACAATTTAATATGATTGTGCATATTGTATATATAATAAAATAGGAGACTATATGGTTGTATTTGAAAATAAGTGTTGGAAAGAAATTAAAAGTTTGGGAAGGGCGTACAATTGCGCATAGTATATGTACAAAATAGATTAGTATATGACTGTATTTGAAAATAAGTGTTGGAAAGAAATTAAAAGTTGAAAAGGGACATCCATCGTAGCTCCACGAAATGGAAGGAGCGTACAAATTTTTTCCTTTTTGAAAGACATTATCAAAAGTTATCATTTTCTATTTTATGCTTATTTTGAAACCTTGGTTAAATTTTGGAACATTTTTTGAAAGCAAATAATTTATTGGTATCGGTGATAGTCGGAATCGGTATCGGACTATTCCTATGAGTATTGGTATCGACGATACCGGTAGTATCGACAGTTTCGGATCGGAGTACCAGATTTTTTGGTATCAGAAAACAAATAATTATTAATAAATTATTTACATTTAAAAACATATATTTTATACATTTAGGAATAATTTTAAGTATTTTCAGTGTTATTTCTTAGTAGTTTTGAAATTAAATGAAATAGTAGTCACCATTACCGATTGGTTTACATACAATAGATTGATTTTCTTCTTTTACGTGCTTTTACAACCTTATTATGCTTTAAACCCTTGCTGATTTGTTTTTTTCGTTTAATTTTCTTTGCCGAATTGACCGAAAAAGAAACCCTCAATGTCGGTATCCGTCAGTATCGGGTATCGATCGGTATCGGATCGGGACATACAAAACCGTATCGGTATCGGCCGTATCGGATCGGTATCGGCCGATACTTTAAACCATGGTTATATCCTTTAGTTGTGAATGGAACAATAATCGGCATTGTTGAATTATTTACCCACAATGAACATTGTTGTTATTTTATTTGCTTTTAGACAAAGTACCCTTATAATAAATAATTTTGAATGAAAAAATATTATGATGTATGTCGATATAAAATTTATCATTATACTCTAGCAAGTTGATCTTCGACACAATGAAATTATTGTGTCGACATTGTTCCTTACCAATATTCCCCTTATTGTAGTTTTTCTTTGCTAAATTGACCCTAAAAGAGAGCGACGATTTCGGTATCGGCCGGTACTAGTTTCAGTGAGTATCGGATAGAACATACCAAAACCAAGACGATACAACCGATACGTATCGGTATCGGCCGATACTACGAACCTTGATAAGAATATCAATATGCTAGAATTACATCCCACATCTAACCTGATTTAATTTTTGACCTATGATCCACCATCATGGTTTCATGAAATCGCATGGTTGATTAAGTTTGTGAGATTCTTTCCAAGTAAATTAATCTTATGAGCTTCCCAATGTGTATGTGCTCCATGTCCTTATCTGCATAAACGTGTGTACCTGTTTACTTATATACGTCATGTATGTATCTTGTATGCATTAACTTTCTGTGTCAGCGTATTCAGTGCTTTATGTCTTACTTTTCACTGCCAGTCCCAAGCCCAAATTCTTAGGAAGAAAGCCTTTGTTGTTGTTGTTGCTGCTGCTGCAGTTGTTCTTCTTGTAGACATTAAATACTTAATAAGGAAAAAAGAACAGCACAATGGATGATTCAGTCCTTTTGCCGATTGCAAGCTACTTTCTTCTAATCTTTATCAGTCGTAGGAATTATACGATAGTAGAGCATGTGCATGCAGTACTGTTAATGTGGTATGCAAATCTGAGACAATGATAACTTAGTCATTGCTATTACTCCCTCTTTTAAATTTCTGCAACTGACTATAGAACTAGCGAATGAGGATTGTGTTTGTCTGTGGCATGATTCATATATGGAACCATTTTGGTCGGACAGTCTTGTGTTTTTTTATATATCTTATTTGCTCGATAAAACATCAGTATGCAGCCGTTGTGCTTCCTACTTGATGCAATTTGATGAGTGCCTTTTTGCTATCTATTATCTGCTATCCTAAATATAGATCATAAAACTAGTTTTCTCGTAATTCGTTATTAATGGAAATAACGGATTCAAATATTTGCTGAGATAAATCATTGACAAAGGTATGTCATCAATGTCCAAAGTGAGTGTAACCTCTTTAACTTCATTACTACAGGAACGAAGTTTGTTTTGCGATCTGTGAATCCTAGAATCACAAAGTATAGCATCTAATATCTAAACGTTAACCCAAAGATAATAGAACTTAAATGAGGAAGTCTAGATACAGAAAGTATTCTATACCTGAAGAAATAAATCTGTATGAGTTTTTCCTTTATAAAGGACTAATTCAACTTGAACACCGGCACTCCGAAGGACATCAGCGAAGTTTTTGCTGCATAGAGAAGTTAGGTCAGTACCAAGTAACAGCCAATATGCAATTTTGAAACAACAAAAATTCTGCTACACGAAAAGGATATTATATAAATTCATTGGAGAATCAAATTTGGAGTTACTAGATTTTGACATGTTTCACTAATATCCACATTTCATTCATTAGTCCATCAAAATTGATCCTTCTAACCCTCTTACAATTATGCATTGTAATATGTTTGATGTAATTTTAGACAGCATTAAACAGTGGTGTGATCTAGGTGACTCAAATATGTCATTACCAAAACTCATACTGAAATAGAGCTGGTCAAGAAATAAATCTAAACAAGAAAAGTCCAGAAAATAATAACCATATGCAAATGAAAATGGGAATTTTTAGAGGGCAAAAGCAATTATTGCTTTCTATAGATATTATAATTCTCTGCACATACAATTATTGTGCAGTGTGCAGAAACAACCTTTTTCAATGGTAATGCCTACTTTAACTTGACTTCTATAAAAAAAGGATGGGAATTGGGAACGAGGAGATCACAGCCAAACTTCAACCTATAGTTCTCATATATCCTCTAGTTATTTATACACAACATCATTCAATATATAGGCAATACGAGAAGACCAACCTGGTGTATGATGGTATAGAGGAATCACTAGTCCCATGGAGAAGTATAATACGAGGGAGTAAAGAAACTGCATGTCTAAATTTCAAATCCCGAAGAACAACTTCAGGAGAAAACCGCTTCAATGATTGCTCTCCTTCTATTATGCTGCAAAAAAGAAAAAGAAAAGAAAAAAAGAATCCATATATGGTTATATAAACTGAAAAAGATCGAATAGGCAAAAAGGCATCTGAAGGGAGAAAGTATATGATTAAATTATCTACCTCTTTACAGCAATTACATACCTGAGAAAAATGGAACGGTACAGACCACGACCATGGAAGTGATCAACCAAGTTAACCATATTGTACCTGTTAAAGAAGTTTTGAATTAAACCTCGACCTCAAAGGGATAAATAAGTCATCTTTTGAATATACATGAAATGGCATTCATAAAGAGAGAAGTGTTACGTATAGCAACCAAGAATGCTGATTGTGCTATTTTCTCAACATAGTCCTGACTAGGTTATTCCTTTCAAGAAACTTTTGGATCCTTGTCTGTTTTGTACAACAACAATTAGTTCAACCACACAACAGTCTTACTGTCTTTTTGTTCTTACTGTATTGTACAGGTCATTAAGTGGTTGTTTGTGAATCAATATGAAATCTTATATTGATCCACCAAAATTACCTATCTGAGATAGTTAAAGGTCCCTAACCTTTCAGAAAGAACGGTACAATTGATCAAACTTATTCCCAGGGGTGGATGCAGGAATTTTGATTGGTGGGGGCAAACAAATTTAGTCAGAAGTGGCACACACCAGCATTCTGATCACACCCACCTATTGTTCGTTGCATCAACGCTTTGACGTTGACGCGATAACACCGTGGAAGTACTTCGGAATCCACATGGCATGATCGCGGTGCAACCACAACAAACAATATTGTAAACACTGTTGTGAGATATGAAACAATTGTAGTTAACTACAAGTAACAATACTGTTGGCGATAGTCTTTAACAAAACACATAAAAATCTTATATAATAGGCGTTGGTCTCAAAGGAAGGAGTCATTGTTGGAGGAGATTGAAAGGACGAAGAACTGAAGGAGTGGTTAGTTCGAGTGGAGTTGACCATGGAAAGAGGGGATAATTGAGAAGACAAGAAGAATGTTATAAGAGTGAGTAGAGATGAATTTGACAATATTTGCGGAGGCACAAGAGTTAACACATTTACAGAATATCGCTTGGAAATATAATTTCTTTTAGGGACCTATAGGAAATCTTATGCTTTCTAAAATACAGTACAGTCTCAGGCCCCCACAATCATGGGTGTACATCGGCCCATTCTTATCCCGTCGGTGTTCATCCAAACTTGAAGCTCACTGAAGGCCTGGTGTAAATTAATGATCAACACTTGAAAGTTGAAACCAAATTTCGTGGTATCAATCGATACCGATACGATATGGAGGATACATATCAGTTTTGGCAAGTCCCGATCCGATACAGACCAATACCGACTCGTGGGGTCTCTTGTCTGGTCAATTTGACAAAGAAAAATTGAATGAAGAAGATAGAAGAAAGGAAAAAAGTGTCAAAGACAATCATTCAGTTGTGCCGTCAAACATTGACAATGTTCCAGAATGTCGATAAGATTCCTTATCGATAAATTACCATTTATTTGATTCAATTGAAAAAAAGGAAAATAGTCAAAACCTGTCATTAATAAATAATAAAATTGAATTATGAAATTCAATAAGCATCATCATTTGCGAAGTTGTATATCTATAAATTCACAACATTCATCCATATCAATATTATTCAATTGAAAATTATTTATCGTGGCATATCTAAATGCAATTAAATAAACAATAGTATTTATTTCAAGTGGAACATTATTACATTTAAAATCAACAAGAAACAATAGCAAATGTTTTCTAGCCCTTTAAACTACTTTCTACCATTTTCGGCTTTCCAAAACGAAGAACTTAATACTTCGATCCAAAAGAACCAAAATTGTCGATAACGCCGATATTGATACTCATAGGAGGATCCAAAACCGATTGTTGCAAACCTTGGTTGGAACCTAGATCTCTCCTCTATAGGTGACTTCATTGCATAACAACATGAGACTTGAAATAAAGTGTAGTTCAACTGTTTTGCCACATGTAGTGGTTTTTGGGCCGATAGAAATGAAACACAATTAAGTTCAAATATATAGTTTGTTACTGTCGATCAATGTATATTATACAGACTAAAACAATAATTGCAGAGAAGTTATACCCGTCGGATACACCAAAATATGTTTTTATCTGTGAAATACTCCAAGTAGTGCTTTCTTCTTCTCCACACTCTTTAATTGCCTGATCCACGAGAGCACAAGCAGCAATATGTGCACCAGCTGATTGTCCAACTAAATAGATCCTATATAACAGGATACATGAAAATAAGAAGAGAGCAAGAGTGAACTCATAGTGTTAATGAAATCATAACCACAACCAATGTGGAGCAGAATTTCAGAGATTTTTCTCGCAATAGTTTGGTTCATCTGTTAATATAGTGTTAATGAAACAATAACTACTCCCACCACCCCGCATCGCCTCCTTCCATGAGCAACCTCCACGCTAGCACCACCATCTCAACCCCCACATACCATGGCCGGAACCCCTCTCGAACCTGCCATTTTTACTTTTCTTTATGTTTCTAAAAATATAAAATGATCTTAAAATACTTTTAAGACTGTTCTTATTTTAAATTTCAAACCAGGGGCATAGTATTCTTTTCCTCCCTTGAACTAATAAAATTGGGAAGGCGGCGACGGCAGGTTTTTTTTTTGTGGTGTGTGTGGGGGGGGGGGGGGGGGGGGGGGGGGGTGCGAGTCTGCAAAAAATCTAACGTTAGGGAGAAAACTTGTAAATATGGCGTATGCTATGGGGGTTCCTAATTAACCCTTTAATATATTTGTTTGTTTAGGAAAAAGTTAAAGGAGATGTACAAGCATTGAAATTGGAAGTAAAAATTAAAAACCATGAATAGAAAGACCTAGACAAACAAATATAGTAAACATATGATGAAGGTAATCTAACTGCTGGTAGTCCAGGAACTCCAGATGGTATGTCTTTTTACCAAATAAATAAGCACCCAATAAACAAGTTGCTTGATCAAGGTCTTTGGTCTTTGGGCAATGGCTGAGGATATGCGCATTTGACTGTATTTATCAACGTCATGTAAAACTTCCTTTCTGGAGTGCCTTATGTGGAGTTAGTTTTCAGCTGTAAATTTTGATATTAAAAATGGCCAGAACTATAGCCGACTTAGTAAAAAGAACCTATCCAAAGTCATTACCGAAAGTAATTTCCCGATAGATGCCATGCTTAGTAACCAAGAATCAAATATATAAGATTTTATATAACTTAGGAGATTCAGTACCGACTAGGGTCACCTCCATATCTAGCTATATTGTTGCAGACGAATGATATCCCTTGAGAAACATCTTTCACCATGTCACTGATGGTCCCTTGAGGAAAATTTCTACAAAATAATATCAACATAAGCTAAGAGATAGTATGTAGCATTAGTTTGTCTCTGCTCACTTCATAGATGTTAAATTTTGGAATTGCCTTCAAATATGGTGGTGCCTCAGCAACATACCTGTAATCTATACATGCCACTATGACTCCTCTCTCAGCCAAACGCCTCCCTAGAAGTGTACCCCATGCTTTATAACTTCAAAGCCAAATTGTCAAAAAGGAAAGGCAGATTAGACATTTGTAAACTTAACTCATATTTGATTAATGATTGGGATCTTCCGAGTTGTGTCATGTCATGTCATGTGTATTATCGGTCATTCTACTTACCCAATAATCCATGCTCCGCCAGTTACAAATGCCACAACTGGTTTGGGCTCATTCATATCTTCAGGTAAATAGAGATCCAATCTGCACAAACAAAGTGAATCAAGTAAGCAGCTTTAAAGACAATCCCTCGGGGTGCTTAAGTAATTAATTGAATCCGAACATAAGATAAATAGAATATCCTGGTCCACAACACAAGCCCTACCTATTTCTTGGCTGATCGCCATAGACAACACTTCTCCGCACCTGACTTGAGAAGAAATAGTAACATCCAACTGATATTATATGAAGCAGACTTGTTAGAGTAGCACATCAATGTTATCTTATAGATTATTCAGAACATTTGATTTATCACTCTACATTCCAAAAATGAAGAAAAATATTAATTACAATGTAGCAGACACATAGCAGAACCAATTTGGAAAGAAATCTACCTTGTAAAAGACCTGGCATAAGCAACATTGCATAACAGACAAGGGCGAGAAACTTTGTTATCCACCTATAACCTAACCTGAATGGGATTCAAAAATCAGGTCACACGAAACCAACATTTCGCAACTTGGTAAAACAAACAATTAGTGAGTTGAATAAAAGAACCTCGGGCTGTGTTTGGTACAACTTATGAAAGTAGCTTCTGCTTTCTTTTGAAAAGCACTACAAGTGTGTTCGGTAAAAGCTGTTTCTGCTTATATTTCGGAAAGTTGTTTCTTTCCCTGGGCTGCTTTTGAAAGGAGAGAGGGGTTGCTTTGAAATTTTGCTTCAGCTTGTCATGTATTTCTTACGAAACCACCCTTTAGTTTTTACATTTACATTTCCAGTTTGGCCATTTTCAATAGTTTTCGCAATGAAAATCATGTTCTACCAAACAACTTACGTCTTTTAAAAATTGTTTTACACAGTAAGCAGCTTATGATAACAAACTTTTGATAAGCTAGTTTTTTTTTTAATCAAGAGAGCTCTAGACCGAAGTATTCTGTGTTTTGCTTAGTATTTTCCATGGGCCAGTCTGGATTGTAGTTACATTTCAGTCGGGACTCCATTTGGTGTCAAACGCAAGGGGGCGAGCCAAAATGTTTCCATTCTGGATGGATGTTTTCCCAAACATGCAATTCATTTTGGGACTCGAATGGTCTTTTGCAAAACGCTAGCCAATGAGCATTCCGGAAATTAACTGAACCGGAATTTCAGTTAGTTTCCAATAGATACAAATAAAATCATCATAAAAAAAAAAGAATCTATGTTGCACGGAGACAAATACCCCCATTGACTTTTGGTGTGACCCAATACATGCGTGTATCTCACGGCACTGATTTTCGCTGTAGGAAGCTGCTATTTGGCCCGCGGGCGGGCCAGCCTGCAGCCACGTGGCACCCCCCTATTGGCGGGGAGCCGGAGTGGGCCCCATACGAATAGGAGGGACCCAATGGGGGAGTGCCTCGCAGACGGGCGGGCTGGCCCGCCTGCGGCTAAAATATCATTTCCGTTCGCTGTATCGTTTTTCTTAGAATACAATCAAAAAAACTATATCAAGAAAATGTGAGAAGAATCATACTTTTCCGTTCCCATGGAAAATACAAGGGAATGCATTTCCTTTCCGTGAACCAAACAGAGGCCTTAGGGTTAGGGTTGAAAATTTATTGATGACTTGATATGATCTCAGCTCTCCACCGTTGAAACAAACTGGATTTTTTTGAAGGGGGAAACAAGCTGTCAGCATCACAGTGTCATGTGACTCATATATATAATTATCATATATTTTTATATTAAGTTATTTTTCTTACCGGGTCGGATGTTATCGAATCGGATATGATACTTTTCGTATCCGCATCCGATATCCGATAAATATCCGATAAGACATCCGTACCTATATCCGTAACCGAAATTTCGGATATTATCAGTTCGAATGTGGATCGAATGCAAATTTTCAGTCTACATTGACAGGCCTAGTCTCATCCTTTTACTCATCTACGTGGATGAAATTATAACCGGTACGGATATTGTTTTGATTCATCAACTTCAAGCATCTCTTCATGCCTCCTTTCACATGAAAGCTCTTGGTCCTCTCACATATTTTTTAGGGCTTGAAGCTCACAAGAGTGCAAATGTATTTTCCTCGATCAACATAAGTACATCAAAGACATCACTATCTTGGCTGGCTTACAAGACTCTGATCCAATTCATACTCCCTTGGAAATCAATGTCAAATATTGTCAAGATAATGATGTTCTTCCCGACCCTATATTATTTCGATGCCTAGTTGGGAGTTCTATCTACTGGCCGGATATATCATACACGGTTCATCATGTGAGCAAATTCATGACTTCACTCAGGCATTTACATCTCGTTGTCGTCCGCCGCATCATCCACTACCTTCTCGGTTCTCCTACTCGCGGGGGGTTATTCTTTCACGTTCGTTCTCCACTTAATCTTGTTGCATATTGTGACGTTGATTGGGCCGATTGCCCCGATACCTGTTGCTCTACCAGTAGAGGGAGCATGTACCTGCGTGATGCACTAATTTCTTGGAAGTGTAAGAAAAACAAGATAAGAGTTTCTCCGCAGATGCTGAATATCGAACTATGTCCTTAACATGTTAGGAAATTACTTGGTTGTGTGGGTTAATTTCTGAAATGGGTTTTGCTCAAATTGTTCCTACTCTTTGCATACGGATAACATGAGTACTATTCAAATTGCAGCCACCCTTGGTTCCACGAGTGTACCAAGCACATAGACGTAGAGTGTCACTCGATCCGGGTTAGCTTTTGACTAGAACATTGTTACTCTTTTTCACATTTCTATGGATCTTCAAATTGCATATGTTCTTACCAAACCTCTCACTCATGTTCTTCATCAACAAATTGATCCTTTTTGACACCCCCCCAACCCAACATCAATTTGAGGGGTGGGGGCGGGTGTGGTAAGCAAGACGTAGCCATGTTCACATTACACAATCTTCCATATTTCAGCAATTATTTTGTACATACCATACATAGATGGGATAACCTTTACTCCCTTGTAACCGATCCTAATT